>JAYKKM010000439.1:4470000-4745000 GCA_035772405.1 Chrysogorgia sp. JL179-B06
TTTTATTGAAGAACAACGGCCTGAAAATACAGTTAAGTGTACCTACGAGATGAATGTGTGGAAACCGCTTCTGTGCTACAGTAACGAACATGAGAAATGTTCTTTTGTGTCGGTTTTTCATGACCATAATAGAGAAAGACGGCAGTGTCGGAAAGGCTTGATGCTTTTACAGCTTTAATACAAAGCAGCTTCAGTTGTCCACCACTGCAAGATTTCAAACGTCCCGAATTGCTTAACAGTATCGCAATAACATCAACAACCACAGCAATTACAGACTTGTTTTCCGGAGCAAAAATTGGCAAGTTTGAAGGATATATACTTTCAATTTCAACTTCGCTTCAACTTTAGTTCTGGCGACACATCGAGTGAGAAGTTGACAAAGACAAGGCAAGATTCCGATTACATGTATCATACAAGACAAACAATGTTTTCAATTTTGCTTTTGCATGATCAATGATGAATATTAGTCCTGGTTAAGTCCTGGTTTGCTCTGTTCAACTGTACCTGTCGAATTTCCAATCTTGTTTATTAAAAAGTTGACCTGAATGAGTTTTGTCCTTTGTCAGGTGATTTTCTATATATGGTTCGCCTCTTTCCAAATATGGGCAGCGGAAGTGACCGCTAGGGCAGATTTTCTTGTCTTACAATTATTTATAACAAAAAAATTAATATGTTATTTACCGTTTTGGTCGGTCCGTATAGAAAAATATTTGCCCTCGGTCTCAAAAATGTCCCTCGGCCTGCGGCCTCGGGCCATTTTTGAGACCTCGGGCAAATATTTTTCTATACGGACCTCCCAGCCGGTAAATAACATATATATATTTTTTAAGATCACTTGTTATATATCTAATTTTAGATTCGCATTTACTATTTAGTTAGTTTTTAACATTGTAAATAACACACGGCCCCATGAAAAACACACCTACAGGTATGTGGACTGGCGTGGTTACCGTGTATAAAGATTCTTAAATAAAGTAAAAATAAATAAATAAATAAACAAGCAATGGTTTGAATTTTCACTGCACGAACCTTCATTTCTGAACCAAGTTTTATTTCGGCTTCTTCAACTCGACGTTTTAGTTCTTGAACTTCGTTTTCTTTTCGAGATAATAAAATTGTGTTATTCACCTTGAACGAAACAAAAATAAGACCTAATAAAAAACTGGATTATGGCGCACAATACAAAAGAAATACCGTAAACATTCTCTTATCCTTTCCAAAAATAGAATGTTTATATTGACTATAAATGAGCAATGGTTGATGGGAAGGCGATAAATGAAAAATTTAGAGCCTGCGAAATCGTGTGTCGAAACTCTGCAATTTTGATCGAAACATTGCAAATTGGCTTTGGAAATGGCAAAGACGCGAAGTCGCTTGACAAACTTGCAACTAGAGACGGGAATTGCGCCGGTGCCATATTGGTCAATATAAATAGCTCTTTGTAGGTGAAAACCACGTGTGATTATCGAGTATTAAATAACAGCACGAGTGTTTATAACGGCAATATACCGCCGAGTATTTTCCTAGCTTCTCGAGTGCCGTTATAACGGCATATATTGTATATGATAATCGATATATACACTGTGCAGGTGGAAATTATTCAAACTCAGGTACGTCGGTAGGAATAGCACATAGAAATATAATATAATATAATACATAAATACATCAGTCATCACAGCTTTTTATTTTTAAAATATGTTTAATATTTAAACTCTATTTTGTCAGTGTTTGACCTGGAATAATAGCGCGTATTATGTTCACGCGAATAATTTAAAAATTGTCATCGAACTATAATATTTTACCTTTAATTTAAACGTCATCGACAAATAGCTATTTATATTGACCAATATTGCATCGGCGCAATTCCTGTCTCTAGCTGTAAGTGCCATTCGCTGATCTTTATTTAGAGATTAGTGGTGCCATTACAGAGAACTCCATTTTGGATGCAGAGTCCCAGTCGCTTCTCCCTTTCTCCCCTTCCCGTCGTTCCTCGCGCGCCTTCCTCTCAAATTTCCGCGCGCCGACTCTCGTAATTTGTACGCGAGCGACTGGGGACGAGGCAGACCGAGGGTGATAATCTCGCCGCGGCAGGGATAATATTCTCACCGAAAGTTTATATATACAAAGGGTATACACGTTTGCGTAATATAATAGACACGAATGTTATGTATGAACAAAGCTTTAAAATACGTCGCAACCATGGTGAAATGATAAATATATAGTTCTTACAAGAACTGTTTGAAAACACTACTAATATAATTACTATACACGATAATATCATATAATATATAATCACATTTACCAAAATATATTAATGGCGTAATGTTGGAGCAAAGGATAGGAAAGAGAAATGAGTTCTTAGAAGAACTGTTTAAAATTAAGCCGTTACGTTAAAAATTGTGAGATCCTGACTTATGCCGACAAAAGGAATTTATTTTTAAAACCTCGTTATTTTAGGAACAGGACTTTTCGTTGACTATAAATACAAGTTACCTTATGGTTTTTCTTTAGCAGACATAGCACTTGATACGTTGTCTGCCGAAATGCATCGTGCTCATTTATTTTAAAGCCTATTTATTTCTCAAATCTTTAAACAGTTCTTCTAAGAACTCATTTCTCTTTCCCATCCTTTGCTCCAAGTAGTGTTTTCAAACAGTTCTTGTGAGAACTATATTTACCATTTCACCATGGTTTCCACGTATTTTAAAGCTTTGTTCAAATTTATTACCACGAAAAAATCGTTGTTCTATCATCTTAAAAAATGTTATGTATTTAGACTCGATAATTCCAAATCTGTTTTTTTGGAATTGAAAACGCTTAAATATTGGCCGAGATAACGTTCAGAATCTACAACGAAACGGCCTTTTACAATTTGTGATCTACAAATACACGGCGTGCGAGGTCTGGGGACCAGGATGGAGAAAATCCCACAGAGGGTAGAATTATTGCAGAACGAACGTATTTCTAGTAGATTAAGATCTAATTTGGTGTTTGAGAGCAAGTTGGAAAACAATGCAGGCTAGAATAAAGAAAGTGGGACAGAGGTCGTAACACAGTAGCATTGAGGATAGGAATGAGTTTTGAATGAGTAAACTTTCTCTTATGAAAAGTTCAGAATTGGAAGAAATAAATAAGATGATGAAATCATTGTGGCAATGTGTGAGAATATTGGTGATGGGGATTGAAAGGTTTTTTCAGAGATTCCCAAATGATCAGAACTTCGTGTGGTGTGAGCTGAAGTCGGCTGGTTCGCCAACGTACAACACGTTATACAGCATTGGCATTATTTATAATACGAGATAAGTCCTTTAGAGGTGCTACTGTGACAACATACTATAATGATTTTAATGAAGCAACGTTAGATCTAAAATACTTTCTATTGTTTCATGCATTCTTCGATAACGATTCCCGTGTGGTTCGTCCATCGACGTGCTGAGTTTAAAATGTCTTGGGCACATCCCAGCCTCGTACCCAGGAGGTATTTCGCGAGCTCATCTTCCGCAGCGGGGATTCCTCGCAGTACCTGGGTACGAAGCTGGGCACTTCATTGGAAAATATTAGTACATACTGGTTCATTCTCGTTCCCAGACCCTACGCGGCCCTCCCCGCATAGGCCGCGTAGGGTCTGGGAACGAGAATGATACTGGTTAAAAAATGTTAAGAAAACCACATTACCGTATCAGGATCTCCATCGTGATGTACAAACTCATACTTTGGGTCGTGATCTAAAAATAAAGAATAAGGAGACAGTATAGGATAAAATATCTAATACACAATATATACAACAGAAGGATTTACTTAGCATATTATGTTGTGTGACTCGTGATGATGGAAGATGATGATAGCGATGATAATGTTGTTGTTGTTGATAATGTTGATGATATTGATGATGTTGATCTTGATGTTGTTGTTGATAGAGACAATGATGAAGATGATAACGACGATGATGAAGTCATAACGAAGTCATCACGAATTCTAAAATTTAGGTGATTTCGTATGTAAATCGCTACTTATAAATATCCACATCATAAAAAGCGATCTCAATATCACAGTCATTTATTGTACTATCCAGTCTGGCTTCATTGATGCCGATTAGTTTATCTAATGGTTGACTCTGCATGCATACAAGTAATTCGTCTAGATGTTTTGTTAGACTTGTGATATTTAAACTTTAAATCTTTTAAAGTGCCTATAACCCCTATTTCTTTTAGTTTTCCAAGTAGTAAGAGCCAAAATTAGCTGAATAGTTCTTTTACGGTTTTTGATTTGGTCCATTGGTTTCGAAGATACAGACACTTTAAGTATGCTATTAGTAAGAAAAAACCGCAAATTAAAAGGAACTGGGACGAGCAACGTGATGACGTAGCTTAAGGCATAAGGTGAAGTGAAATTGCTTTGGTCAAGTCTGATTCGTTAGCACACCAAAAAACAACACATCTATCTGGCATTTGTTTTCGCTTCAATGACAGTGTTGATTTCTGTTGTAGTGTTGTAACACTGTCACTGAGAAAATCCCCAAGCTACGTCACATCATGTGGGTACCAGGCTCTTTGGGATTGTAGAAATTTCTAATAGCGATTTCTTGCAATATTGGAAGAAAATATCTTCGAAACCAATGGACCAAATCAAAAACCGTAAAAGAACTATTCAGCTAATTTTGGCTCTACTACTTGGAAAACTAAAAAAAATTAGGGGTTATAGATGACGATGATGATGATGATGATGATGATGATGATGATGATGATGATGATGATGAAGATCATGACAACGCGTCAAAGGTTATTTTAAATCTCTCAGTAACCTTTTGTGTCCATAGAAGACAGAAGTCTTTTATGAAGTACTTCTACTTCGTATCTCAACTGATTACATCGTTCTTCAAGTGATACCGTTGTTTTCTTTTCTTCAAAATACCTTTTTTTCCAAATATTTCTAGCTGAAATATAAATAGTGTGAATGACAAATGATCGACAGGAAGAGGGGAAGAGGTGTTGTTTTGACATGGAGATTGAGAATAAAAGAAAACGGACAGACAGACAGACAGACAGACAGACAGACAGACGGACGGACGGACGGACGGACGGACGGACGGACGGACGGACGGACGGACGGACGGACGGACGGACGGACGGACGGACGGACGGACGGACGGACGGACGGACGGACGGACGGACGGACGGACGGACGGACGGACGGACGGACGGACGGACGGACGGACGGACGGAAAATTTCGAGTGTTGGAATATATACATTTTAAGACCAAACCTGGACCAGTTGCGAAAAATGCAACTTCAAGGCCTTCCGTCTGAAATTGAACACGCGACCCTGCGATGCTAGTGCAGTGCTCTGACCACTGAGCTACGGAGGCCGTAACCGAGAGCCTAGTCACGAGTTCTGTATATATAGACGTGGTAATGCTTGGATGAGATTTTGGGTATATTACAAGTAATATTTGGCATTTTACTCGATTAAACTACATGTTCTAAGGATTTATGGTGAAGGAAAATTTCGAGTGTTGGAATATATACATTTTAAGACCAAACCGGGACCAGACAGACAGAATTGAATTGAATTGAATCACGTTTATTGCAGTACGGTAGTTCCATAAGTTAAAAACTTCTTTAAACGAAAGCCGTACGTATATATTAAAAAGTACATTTTTTGTAATTTTATACATTAAAAAAAGAAAAATTATTTACATACAAATACGCATACATACAGTATATATAATATATAAATCGAATGACAATTATTTGCCCGATGATAACTTCTTTTTAAAATTTGCTTTTGATGTAGAAGACTTAAGTGAATCAGGTAGGGAATTCCATTGTTTTGCACCTCTATATGAAAAAGATCTTTTATAATATTCCGTATTCGGAATATATGTTATATCTACATTAAGTTCATTTTCTCTAAGTCGAGATTTATAAGGGTTATTTACGGAAAATTTTGAGAAAATATCACTCAGATACTTAGGCAAGTTACAGTTAATTATATCGTATATAAACAAACTGAGGTGTTTATCTCTTCTTAAGGCTAAATCATCCCAAGTTAAATGTTTTAGTATATCAACGGATCTTACATCATAGCCCTGAGAAGTTATAATACGGGCACCACGATTCTGTAATTTCTGAATATTAGACAGACAGACAGACAGACAGACAGACAGACAGACAGACAGACAGACAGACAGACAGGCAGGCAGGCAGACAGACAGACAGACAGACAGACAGACAGACAGACAGACAGACAGACAGACAGACAGACGAACAAGCGCATTATTATATAGATTGTAAAGATTATTTTAGCAGTATATCAAGAGTGATACACAGGCTTAGAACTCATGGTTTACTAAAGGTTTTACTGTATTTCTCCAACGTTTCGGGGATGAAACCCATGGATAAACGTATATAAAATATATACATTTAACAATTATTGGATGAAGTTGAGTATGATATCGAGAATTATCACGGCCGAGGTGTGTTGTCTGACGAAGTCGAAGACTGAGGCGGAGAACACAAACAGAGGCCTTGATAATTCTCGATATCGTGCGAAAACCGAATTCAACAATTGTTTTATTAGGCATTTAATCTATATCATTGAACAAAATAAGCCGAATCATTCTCATTCAGGGTCTTAAAAAAAACCTCCCACTCAGGGTCTTAAAAATAATTGAGGAGAAAGTGCTGCCTTTGCAATAATATCAGCAAATGGTATTCAAATATTCAAATTCAAATGTGTATCAGCAAAGACTTTCGGGTCTTCTCGGATAACGACCTTAAATTGTAGGCCCTCGGAACCCCTATCAATTGGGCTTCTAGTCTGCTGGGGTATTCCATTCACCTAAAAGAGTGATAAATCTAATAAACTAAAATAACATCAAGGGAATTGAGGAATATAATCGACAGAATTTTGTCACTTAACCATGCAAATAACCGCTAACCTAAAAAAACTTAGATCCTAACCCTAACCCCCGCCTAATAAGTTTTCCTGTCTTTCTAACCTAACCCCCCTCGATTCCCTTGATGTTATTCAGTTAATGTGACTGCTGACCAACAAGATTTCATGCTCATCCTTGATCATCGCCTGGTTTAAGGGTTTTCTTCTTCTTTCAACGCCATATTTATTTTTGCGGACAACCATGACACGAGCAAGCTATTATCTGTAGGTGTGACGTCATAACTACGTATATCGTAAAATATTATGCATTCTCTACTCTATCTCTATTTTGATTGGCTGTTAGCTAATTCGTGACATCAGCTTTGTGACGTCAATGTTCCAATATTATGGTTCAAAAAGTATAGCTATGACATCATTATTCCAATATCTTGTTGCTAGCTTGCTGTTTCCAGCTTGTTTACGGTGAAAGAAAATGGACCACTATAACTTATTATTTATAATTAATATATTTCGACGGCGCATTGCTTTAGCACTTCTTATGTATTATAAAACAATTATTGGTATAACACAAACCTTAGCCTTGATAATTCTCAATATCATGCTTCACCTCATCTACTAATCATTATCTATATGCTACCAACCAATCAAAACCGAGAGTTAAAATGCATAATAAATGTATATATTGTGTTTAATACGTACCTTGAGTTCTTTTTTGGTTATTTTGGTTTTGTAAATTTTTTGCTTTTTTCAGAAGCTGTTCTCTGGTCTTCTCACTGGTCGATCTAATGAATATTGATGTTAATCAGGACTTGAATTTCTTAGTTTCACGAAATCTATTCGATCATCACAAGTTTTAGCTCACGGTCACATGGTCCAAAAACATCCATTCTCCGGTTATAATTAAATTTCATGTTACGAGGTTCCAAATATATTAGCATATATTAGCAAAAGAACGATAGATATGTTATGCAGGGGGTTTCTGTTAGGAGGGCCGAAGGGGGGCATTTGCCTCCCCCTCGAAAAATATTTTCCCCTTCTTGTAAATTGCCAAGGCGCTCAACCGCCCGCCAAATTTTCAATATGGGGTGTTTTGCCCCTCCCGCTATATTCTCCGAAAGAAACCCTGATGTTATGTATTACCTCGTTCTTTAAGTAATCCCGACTAACTTTCTGAATAAAGACAGAAATTACATAACACATCTATCGTTCTGTTGCTAATATATGCTAATATATTTGGAATCTCTTAACATGAAATTATAACCCATTCTCCTGTCCCTAACGCGCGCGCTTCTCGCGTGACTCCTTTCTAGACTGATGATAGTGGAATCCCAATCAAACCTCAATTTACTAATAGAAAATACAGTAAACACCCGCTATGAAGAACCTTCCACCTATAAGAACCTCAGGCTGAAATTAGGGATTTTGTGCCCCTCTCAATAAGAACCTGTTTGAGCCTGATATTTGAAATAGGTTCTTATGTCACAAAATCAATTTATAATTCCACTGTAGCAAAGTCCTAAAATGTTTTAGATATCTACACTGTGGAAGTGGGAACACCAACAGCATGTAACAGTGTACTGCTATGAACTGTAGCAGTAATAGAACTGTTCAGTGTTAAGGAAGATGTACCTTAATATTGTTATATACTTGTCTTATCATCTAAAAAACTGAAAGTACTGCCTTAAGTGTTTATCAGTTACTGAATTGTGGCTTTATGGTTTATTGAGTTGTCTTTCTCCAGTTTTTTGCATGGTAAAATAATTACAAACCAATTTATAAGAACCTAACACCCTGATTTTTTGTTAGATATCAAATATATAAGAACCTATCCCAGGCTGGTTTGGAAAAATGTAGGTTCTTCATTGCGGGTGTTTACTGTAGTCTCTCATATCAGTTATTATTATATGCAGAAGTGTTTTATCATTATTAAAATACAGTAATTACCCGCTTATAAGAACCTAGGTTTTTCCAAGTTAGCCTAAACAAGTTCTTATATAAATGGTGCTTAGTGGAGTTTTAGACTATTTAGGTTCTTAAACAGGTTCTTATTTTTATAAGAAAGATATGATACCAGTGGCTGGTAGAAGGGCGGCATGTATATTAATTTAATGCCAAAACCGGCCTGGCCTTTGGACAGTATGTGATCATGACCCATTTTAGTAGATATTTCAATTCTCAGTATCAGGCTATTTTTATAGTGTATACATGTTTAAGTTCACTACTTTTGAGAGTCGTGTCTTTTATCTTTGCCTGAAGATCTTTAAGGTTCATTTTCTAAAATAAGAACCTGTTTCAAATTTTAGGCTAAATAGGTTCTTATGTAAAGGGGGTCTAAATTGATATTTTTAGGCAAACAGGTTCTTAAATTCTAGGTTCTTATAAGCGGGTAAGTACTGTACTACGTATAACATAACATTTTAAAATTTATTATTTTTAAATTTTAGCATTTTTATGTTAATATTTTTATTTTATTATTTTTAATTTTTTTAGATTTTTTGAAAGGATTCAAAAATAAACTCATTTCTCCGTGGTTTACATCTTTTGAGGATTTCATATAAATTGACAAGTTGTGTGTTTCAAACTGAGATGTTACGACTTTAGCTTTTCATGGAGCAATATGTAATATATCACACACAAGAAGGCGTTTATTATCTGATTTCAAAACACCGAGAAGTGTGTTGAAAAACGAGGTGATAGCCAAGTTTTTTAACCAACTTCGAGGTGTTTTCGAAATTCTAATCAGATAATAAACGCCTTTCGAGCACTGATCTCTAAATAAAGACTGGATCGAGCAACTATTGTTCAGAAAATGAAGCCGGAAGTCCGCCATTACTAAGGGACCAACTGAGAATCCTATGAGGTTTTTTTATGGTTTATGTGCTCTTACCATCAACAAAATAAAATAATATTACATTATAAAATAACAGGAAGTAAATGAGCGAGTACACGCTATCCGATTGGCTACCGAGCTCAAAAACCGTGCATTATAACTCAATAAAGCATAAGCTGACGTGATTCCTCGCGTAGATTTTGTCGTTTTTGACGGATTTTAAGTAGTTTAAATCACAAAAAAAGTCAAAGAACACCTGGATACAAAGCTAATCAAGGTACTAACACAACAGACTGTTTTAACTGCAACGTTGAGTGTATTTTCAACGCTAAAATCGCCAACGTGTTTTCATCAAAGGCTTCCTAGCAACGTGCGTTGCTATGTGCTAGCAACGTCTCTTATAACAGGTAAATCTACATTTTTCATGGCTTCAGATTGTTAATTTAATGGTGTTATTTTATAAAAGAAATAAAAAACTTTGTCTTGTGTGATTATCGAGTTATAGTGGCACTCGAGAAGCTAGTAAAACACTCGGCTATCGCCTCGTGTTTTACACGCATCTCTCGTGCCATTATAACTCGATAATCACACGCGACACGTTTTTTATTTCTTAAATAAAGAGGACCAGAAAACATTTTTCAAATTACTGGGTAAAACGATTCATCGCCTACCTACAGATTTACTGCGACTTTGGTCCCTTAGCAATGGCCGCCGTTGGCTCTAATTATCCAGTTGACAGAAGCCTGATATGAGATGTCAAATTAGGTTGAAGATTTTATGCATTTAATGTTAACAAAGAAACTATATTGGCCAGACACTAAACCTATTTTGCTAGCGTCACAGTTTGATTTGCTTGCAAACTCGGAGTTTCTAATGATCTCTCGTTAATTTACATTATCCAAATATGCAGGCTTCAAAATCAGCTCATCAGATACAATGGAAAGCTACAATGGAAAGCTCAATCCAGTCTTTATTTAGAGATCAGTGCTTTCGAGTGTATGATATATTACTTCTCAAACGAACCAGTATTTTAAGAGAAATTTGAGGGGAAAGTTGGCTTAATTTATGGACGTTTACGTCTCGGACCCTCGGTATGATATTCCTTTGTGTTTTCCTCATGAATTATTAATGAGTTTGAGAAGAGTATTTATTACATGGCGTGAGCGGTCTTAACGCAGGTTTTGTGCAATTTAATTTCTGCAATTTAAGTTCCTGAGAGGTCTTTACAAACCGGTAAATTACGGAACCGCTGAAAATATTTCAAAAATTAGGAAAAGAGATATTCCAACACTCGAAATTTTCCTTCACCATAAATCCTCAGAACATGTAGTTTCATCGAGTGAAATGCCACCACTATATATACAGAACTCGTGAGTAGGCTCTCGGCAACGGCCTCCGTACAGTAGCAGGGTCGCGGGTTCAATTCCAGCCAGAAGGCCTTGAAGTTGCATTTTTCGCAGCTGGTCCCGGTTTGGTCTCAAAATGTATATATTCCAACACTCGAAATTTTCCTTCACCATAAATCCTTAGAACCTGTAATTTAATCGAGTGAAATGCCAAATATTACCTATAATAAAAACCTTATTAACCTTGTTTGGTCGGTCTTTACTGAAAAATTATCCTGCCCTTGGTCTTTTCGCACAGACCACGCTCCTTCGTCGCTTGGGATATACTAAAAGACTGCGGGCAGGATAATGTTGTCATAAGGACCTCCCGCTCGGTTAATAAGTGTTTAATAATGTAATTTAATGTAACGTTGTTTACACTGCACACTCACATTTACTTTGGCTGCTAGATATGAGCTGGACGTCTGTAGTGCCAGTTTTGGGTTGAAAGTTTCTGCCGTTAAATTAATAAATTTATTCACTCGAGCAATGTCTACCCAATGCGATGACTAAAATCTTTTTAAGTTTGATTTTGCAAATATTGAAAACAAATGGAGTTTCTTGATGAAACTAAACTACATCCGAGTGGTATATTTTCTGTTTATCAGGCTCGCGAATGGCATATCTACAATTACTTTCCCCGCCTTTTGTTTTTGTTTTTTCATATAGTTCAAATAAAGTAAAAACCAGCAATTTCAATTTTATTTTGTATTTTTATTAGTATTTTCTTTTACAGTTGTATTTTTATTAGTATTTTCTCAAGGTTTTCGGTTAACGAGTATAACTTTTTTTTTTTGCAGTGAATCCTGCATTTTATCAACACTACGTCCACGTTTAATTTGGTTGACCATATAATGAATAGAACATTATACGGTTTCTCAAACATATGAATGTTATGTTCTCTTGGTAAGAACAATATCTTCAGATATCGTTTTTTCCAGAACATGTATAAAGTCCGTATCTTCTCGCCACCGTGTAATATCCTCTTCGTTACCGCTACCACCCACCATCACCCCACCCACCATCACCCCACCCACATCACCCCCCACCATCACCCCACCCACATCACCCCACCCACCATCACCCCACCCACAATCACCCCACCACCAACAATCACCTGGTGAGAATTAGTAAGAAACTTAGGTAAAAAAACCTTAACTGATTTAGTCTGTACCTCCCTCCCAACAGAGCTCAGAATTTTTAACTGTAAGTTGTATATATTATACTCACCTCTCATTTCTTACAGCTTGAAGTTCAGTTTGCAATTGAAGAACTAAAATTTTAGAAGAATAATTACAAACGATGTCATTGATCACCATCCAAAAACGTCTCAACTAGTGACAGATAATGAATAGAAAGACGTTTAATAAAAAAAACAAAGAGTAGTTTGGGACACATCTTACAGAATATTCATTATATATAAAGAAGAACCTCGAAACCACATCTGCAGGCGGACCATATTCGTTAAATATAAGTGAACAATTTCATAAACAGCCAGCATATTGGTGGTTATTATTCTTGCCTATATCAGCTGGGAGACCCTGCAGGTTTGATCCTGGGTCAGACTCCTACTCAGGGTCTTTGCAATAACATTAGTAAATGGTAAGACTTTCATGTCTTCTCGGATAACGACGTTAAATCGTACGTCCTCAGAACCTTAGTAATTGGACATTCCCATCAGGGGTCTCTGCTCACCACAAGTGTGATATAAACTAATAGTCGAGAGTTTAAAAACATGAACCTCTGGCTTAGATGAAAAGAGCAACCTTATTCTGCGTTATCGACTTTAAATACATGATACTGACATACACACTGCATTGTCATCACGTAAATCAAAGCAATTATCGAGATACTTTATCCGAATATATACTACAGTAGTTATAAGTAATATTTGGCATTTCACTCGATTAAACTACATGTTCTAAGGATTTGTGGTGAAGAAAAATTTCGAGTGTTGAAATATATATATTTTAAGACCAAACCGGGACCAGTTGCGAAAAATGCAACATCAAGGCCTTCCGGCTAGAATTGAACCCTTGAACCCTACGATGCTAGTGCAGTGCTCTGACCACTGAGCTCTTTGTCGAGAGCCTAGTCACGAGTTCTGTATATATAGTGGGTGGTAATGCAGGGATAAGATTCTGGGTATATTACAAGTAATATTTGGCATTTTACTCGAAGAAAAATGTCTAGTACTAGTGTTGAATCAGAGATTGTCACTCCATTATTTGAATATTCATTTCGCCTAATATTTTTCCTCAAAATATTAATTATTTATATTATATTATATTATATTAACAAAAGATTAATTAATTTGAAGCAAGTTCATACTTAGATTTTTCTTATTGGCCATATTCAAGGACAGATCAGTTTCTTTATGGTGATTGTTTGCCGTTCTCTCTGATAAATCCTTATTTGATTCCAGTCCTGCACTAGTTGACTTTGCCGTACTAGATCTTGTCTCATTTGAATAATGGTTACTTTTCATTCCAATTTCTCCATCTTCTTCTTCACCTAAGTTATTTCTGACATCATTCTCTTTGTTCCCTTCCCGCTCGACAACTGAACTTTCGTTCTCCATAGTCTTAGTTTTACCAGTTTCAGTTTCATCCAAATTATCTTTATCTTTTTCATGGTTTGTTTCATTGAATAAGTAGTGAAATAATGCAGGAGCCGTCTTCGAATGAACAAGGGGATTCTTTCCTTGAATTTTTGTGCTTAAAAATAAATCAATTTTAATTATTCAAATGTCATTAAATATTTTCCATATTGGATGATAAGCTCGTGTGTAAAATCATGCTTTGCTGCATAAAAAGAACCTAGTTTTGGGTGAGAATAAATATGAAAGCTGCTGTCCTTCTGTGTCCTTCTGACCTGAAGAAGGACACATCGTTCGAAACGTCATCCATTAATATAAGTACTCTTACTTAAGTATTTTTTGACACATTGAAATTCTCTTGTTTCTCTTTTTTAATACCTTGTTTTGGGTGATAAGTTGAGGTTAGGTAAGAAAAATTTCGAGTATTAGAATTTATTTTTGACTGTATCATGTCTTTATTGTTATGTGATTATGATGTGATAAAGACACGCTTGCAAAATTTCTTGGTTTTTACGGCTTGTAGATAACGTTGATTTTCTAAATTATTACACCAATGTATAAAATGGTTCGTTTTTGAAGCTATTTAAAGGGGCAGTAAGACGCAAAAATCGTTTATCTCCATTTGGACGTTATTTAGAAGTGCATTCGAAATAAGCAAGAATAGTGGTCTTACTTTGTCTTGTCTTGTTCCAGAGATATTTAAGTTTTTAAAAGCTGCAAATGAGATACCTGATGACGTCATCTACTCACTCAAATTCTAAAAATGAGGAATATCGTTGGAGAGAGCGGTTACATTGTGCTGAAACTTTCCAGATCTATGTTACTAAGAATGGTACACTGCACTGTGTAGGGATTTCCTTTAGTTTAAATTAAGGAGTAGATGATGTCATAAGTTCAATTGCATCTTTCAAAAACATGAATATCTCTGGAACAACATAAGATATTGACTAAGTATGAAAGTTATTCTTCCTCATTTTTTTAGTGCTAATACATAAAATAAAAATTGGATAGAAAATTTTCGGTCTTACTACGCCTTTAAAATATCGCAGTGCGTGCTTTATCGTATCTAAAACTCGGCTATCGCCTCAACCTTAAAAAGCCTGGGTACGAGGTTGCTATTGCCTTGTGTTTCACACGATAAAACATTGGTGCTGATTTTTAAAAATACACTGTACTTAAAGTTTAATCTTCCACTCTTAGTACGATACCGAGCGAAATTGTAATTACCTTTGGTTTACATAATCTCCATCATCATCAAATCTTTGTTTGTCTTGGGTCGCAGGTTTGGTTGCCGCTTGTTGTTGTGATGAACTAGGAATAGCGTTTTTCTCAGTAGGAAATTCTAGTAAATTTCCATTTCCATTTAATGTACATGTAGTTGTATTTTGTGAACCTTGCAACAATGTTTCTTTAATTCTGGAGTTATCCTTATTTGACTGTTGTTCCAAAGAAGTTTCTGGTAGTTTAGTTAAATATGTTTCTGTCATTTCTCCATGGTTTTGTACAATATCCTTTCGTTTAAGCTGCTTGTCGTTTCTTACAGTATTTCCCTTATTTTGAATAACGTCCTCAGTAACGTTTTTTAAGCCACTGCCAGATGTTTCTTCAGAATCTTTTTTAAAATGCACATGGCGCTGAGAAGGACCATCATCCTGTAATACTTGCCTTCCTTCCTGTCCTCCCTCCTGCCTTTTATCTTGCCTTCCATCCTCCCTTCCTTCCTCCATTCCCACATATTTTCCTTCTTTCGTTCCCTTGTGTCTTTCTTCGGGCCTTCCCTCATCCCTTCCCTCTATCATGGATAATGTACAATTTATGTCATTATTTCCTGGTGATAGTTCACCAGCAGTACTTCCACTGTAACATCTTGAGCCTTCGTCCATTTCTCTTGAATAAGTTATATATCCACGTACTAAAATGAAATATTATCAATTTACTTTTTGAATTGTGCCATAAACTGGTCGCGAACTTTGAGTAGTTCAGCTTCACGTTCATGTTGATGTTCATTTTCATGTTCACATTGTTGTTTATGTTGATGATGTTAATGATGTCGATGATGTAGTTGTCAATGTCGATAATGTTGTTGTCAATGTCGATGCCGATGTTGTTGTCGATATCGATGAAGTTGTTGTCGTTGTTGTCGTTATTGTTGTCGTTGGTGATGTTGTTGATAATGTTGTTGATGTTGCTTTCGACGTTGCTGTTGAGTTGTTGTTGACGTTGTTGTTGTTGATATAGTTGATGATATTGTTGTTGTTCAAATTGATATTATTGTTGTTGACGTTAGAGAGTTTTAGATTGACGTTTGAACGACGGGCAAAGGTAGCAGTAGTATAGTACAGGTACATACAGCACAACGTTAGTAATCAACACTTATTGACCGAGCGGGAGGTCTTTATGGCAAAATTATCGTGCCCGCGATCTTTCAGTACAGACCAAGCGAGCGACGAAGGAGCGAGGTCTGTGCGAAAAGACCAAGGGCAGGATAATTTTGCCGTAAAGACCGACCAAATGAGGTTAATAAAGTTTTTATTATATGGCTCTTTTCAATTTCGCATATTCCCTCAATTTTTTAAAACTTTTTTGTAATGACTGTGATCTTTACCGGTGTGTAAAGACCGCTGAGGAACCAATCAGATTGCAAGGAATTACAGTACAGTAAATCCACATGTGCATCAGCTCCACTTGACAAAGCACAGTAGCACGATGAAGTGATAGTGTGATACATACCATATTCAGGATTTAAAGAAGTATTTAAAGAAGAAGTCAAAGAATGAGATAAACTTTCATGAGTTCCAAATAAAACGAATATTTCAGGTGACGACACCTACAGGATAATATAAATAAGAAATATCTGTAAACTAATAAAAAGTATATTAAACTAGTAAACTACTTTATAACATAAATTACAATCATATAAAGTACTTACAACTGGTGGGACAAAATGCCGAACTTTGAGGGAGATTTCTTGGATTTTACTAACCTAGTAGCAAAAAATAATCATAAATAACATTTATAAATAATAATGGTTGTTTGTAAAGTAGTTTAAAAGGTTTAAAATAATCTTGTAAAATTCATTAATAATTCATGAAGAAAATTCAAAAGAAATTAATATTTAATCAGCACTTTAACCCAGGATAAAACATTGATTAATAAAACATCAATGTTTTATCAAAGTTAACTTGCTGATTAATAAAACATCAATGTTTTATCAAATTTAACTTGCTCAAATTGAGCTTTTTAGGAGTTAAAATAATTTGTTTGTACCGTTTCTACAACTTCGAAACAAAGTATGTATTATATATTCTGGTCGATGTTTATGGGCAATTACAACGGGTCGCCTGCGGCTCGCCATTGTAACTGCCCATAAACATCGGCCGCTCATGTTTTAACGACTACTTAAATGGTTTATACTGTATATTGTAAAATTTAATTGTAATACAGAGACAGAATCCTTCTCAACACCTGTACTTATCACTCTAATTTGAAAACCTTGACATTTCATTGACAAAATATAATTAATAGAATTTTCTATATTTTAAATCGCAATACTTTTGTGATCTTTTTTCATAACATTACTATTATTCATTACAACTTATAATTTATCCGCAAATTTTAAAACTAGTACACTGTATATCAATCAAATATATTAAAAAGAATATTTTTAAAGAACTTATTTTAAATCACAAAGAACAGTTGAGCTTTGCAGATTTATAGACAGTGCACCCTATTTCTGGTAAATTTTCTAGTAAACTCATTAGGTGGTTATTATTTTTTCTATTACTGTGTAAATTCGGCAACTTGTTATATATCTTGCATATTTTAGCATACTGTACGTATTATATCTTGTAAAATAGAATTAAGCATTTACGATAGTTAGACTTTAGTTTGTTATATTATTACTTGTAATAGTTTACAGTATTGTAATTAGAGGGCCTTCACAGGGTTAAGTGTTACCTTCAAATGTTACTGTTAAGTGTTAGCTACCTTCAAATAAAGTCCGTTGATTTGATGATGACAACACAATCATGTACTAATTTAATTTCTACACAATATCTAATTTGTATGGGACAAGCTCATTTCCCCATTGTTGTTTCATCCACATACATGTAATATAGCATACCCGACCGTAGGCCCGCGAAATGGCAATATCGAAATACGGTCCAACCTACGGGTCTCATAAAAATGAAACAAGACAAAAACTAAAAGGATGTGGTCAGCGTTATTTTGCAGTCTTTGGGCTTTAAAATACAGCCTGGGTTAAGAAGACACTTTAGGCGGGGGGTTAGGGTTAGAAAACAAATTAGACGGGGGTTAGGGTTAGAAAACAAATTAGACGGGGGTTAGGGTTATTTCGTGCTAACAATCCAATAATTCATTGGGTACAATGCTAAAATAATGCGAATAATTTATTGGGTACAACGTGAGGAACAGCTGTCCATTTTGCAATTAATCTGGAGCGAGAATGAACCGTTGACCAAATCGTCAGGCCGTGGGCCTACGGTCGGGATGCGGGCCTATTCAGAAGATATTTCTTTCAAACTTCAAAGTACTTGAGACTGTAACTACCGGAAGTACATTTCATCATCCATGGCATAACATTATTAAATGTTATAACCATGTAGTTAAACTGGTTAAAATATCATAGTTTAACTTACTAACAACTTATTAACTATAATTGTAACTGATAAGTTAAAATGCTTATGCAACGAAAATTTACCCTTTTTGTGATTGTATTTGCAAGAACAGCTAAAATAATGAAGAATGGCTTTTACGTAAGCTATTTCATTTGTCATCCTGTTCTTGAGTTATTACGTTTTATGTAAACTTGAGCTATGACCTCAGAGTGAGGACATGGTATTGTAACAAAACTGAAAATCATGCATATCTTTGGATTGATTTAACTACATTGATTTAAACTTTGTAGACTTACTCAGTCAACCAAATTAAACATTATGTTTGGATATGGTTGCCATAGCAACAGATTAATTTATAGGTGTCCCTCTTCCATAAAGCAACTTTGGGCTTTTCCAGGGGTGGGCGGGGGGGGTCAATGTTTGACTGGAAAAAGGAAATTCCAGGGGGTATGGTTATGGATTTTTTCTGGAACTACACAATGAACAAAAACAGAAAAATCCATGTTTAAATAAAAGAAGCCTGTAAACTAATCTGTTTCTATGGCAACATATCTAAACCATATCAATGTTTAGTTTTTTGTTGACTGAGTACATGTATGTCTACAAAGTTTGAGTCAATTTTGTCAAATCAATCCAAAGATATCGATAATTTTCAGTTTTGTCACAATACCATGCATATCCTCATGTGACGTCATAGCTCTAATTATAATATAAACCGTAATAATAACTCAAGAATGGGACGACAAATGAAAAAGCTGTAAAATCCATTCTTCATTATTTTAACTGTTCTTGCAAATACATGTACCCGTACAATCATAAAAAACTGGGGTAAATTTTATGATCTTAGTCAACTACTGTACTTGTATGTTATTTACATTAGTAATATTTGGTATTTCACACAATTAAACTACATGTTGTAATGATTTGTGGTGAAGGACAATTTCGAGTGTTGGTATACGTTTTAAGACCAAACCAGGACATGTTGCATAAAATGCAACTTCAAGGGCTTCTAGCTGGAATTGAACCCACGACCCTGTGATGCTAGTGCAGTGCTCTGACCACTGAGCTACGGAGGCCATTGCCGAGAGCCTAGTCACAAGTTCTGTATATACAGTGGTGCAGTAATGCCGGGATAAGATAAGATTCTGGGTATAATATATTACAAGTAATATTTGCAGCATTTCACTCAATTAAACTACATGTACTATTGAGGATTTGTGGTGAAGGACAATTTCGAGTGTTGGAATATATACATTTTAAGACCAAACCGGGACCAGTTGCAAAAACGCATCTTCAAGGGCTTCTGGCTAGAATTGAACCTGTGACCCTGCGATGCTAGTGCAGGCTCTGACCACTGAGTTTTGAGGCCATTGACGAGAGCCTAGTCACAAGTTCTGTATATATATATGTATAATGTAGTGGTGGTCATGCTGGGAGAAGTTTTTGTACATCAACATGCAGTACATACATTAATAGATTGCAGTCCTCATGGCTGTCATCTTTAAAGCCTAAATGTCCATACAACCCATATGTTGACAGATACAATTTTTGTCTGTTTCAAAAATCAGAACATCATTAAAGTGGGCTTCTCACAGTTGGTGAAAATCATATGGAAACAAAGTATGTTCTATTTTCATCCAGCAAATATTAAATCAAATACAAAATTATAAGAACGGCCTCTGCACAACTTCTCTAAGTCTTTTAAACCAACAACTGCCTTTTGAACAGGGGTGGCGCCAGAGGGGGCTAGAGCCCCTCCGTCAGGGAACCTTAGCCCCCCTGTCGGGGAAAAATTAACAATTCGTCGGGGAACGAGCTGGAAGAAAGAAGAAAAAAAGAAAGAAAAGTTCGTCTTTTGTTTTCTTAGAATCGTAAAAAATTTTTACGCATTAACAAACGTTTCGCTAAATAACGTCAAAGGTAATCAACTTTCATATCTGGCACAAATCTATCACCTCTGTGTTGTTTCGCGCGCTCACTACGTCATCTAGTTTTTGCGCAAATATTATTGTTAGAGTTAGTTTTGAATACAGTAAGGAAATACTGACTATAAAATCATGATTTTCACTGTTTTTAATTTTTAATTTAACTGCCTCCAAAATGCATGAAATAGTGTTCCAGAGGCTTAGAAAATCAAAAATTCACAGGGGAGCATGCTCCCCAACCCCCCTAGAGGAATTACCTCCACCTGTTAGCCCCGCTGTCGGGGCGCCACCCCTACTTTTGAAAGCCTTGCCTTTTTAAAAACCAAGCACAGAGGTCTAGTTTGTTAATCAATTTGAAAAACAACAACAAAATATAACATTACTATAGCTAAGCATCGACCAACACAACGTAAAAAGACGAAATCCTCTGGTATGACATCACCACAACCAAGTTGTTCTTTCATTTGATTTCTTAAGTCACCAAGACTTAATGCTGGAGCAACTCTAAAATTATTGAAAAATAAACGTTTTTCAATAGAATTTTAACATATCATATATGCATTCATGTTAATATCACCATGGTAACCATACAGTACACTCTAATCCACACTAATGTCAAAGAAAATACAGTTTTTTTATTGAAGTGGTATATGGTTACTATCTTGCACTTAAACAAAAAAGTATTGCCTAAAAGTACTAAATATATTTCTAAAAGAAACAGTATGTAGAAAATAAGACCATGAGTATAATGGTTACGATTTGTTTACAAATTTATCCAATGAATATTCCAAAAACTAGTTGTCTTTAAAATCAAAAAACATATCCATCAATCTTTAATATCATGCCATATCTCGACAAGCAACTTCGTACACATTTATGTTTAATAACCACCACAAGATCCGCCATTTCATATACAATATGTAGTGTTTTAATACTGTAGGTTGCAGCCAAACATCATATGACATGATTCATGATGAACTTACCTAACAAATCCAGCTGAAATTGATTCTAATGTGCTGTTATTATAAGTAGTCCTATATTTTTCCATCCAAAGCTCGTGTGGGACGACAAATATATGCACATCGACAAACTAAAATTATTAAAAAAAGATCAACAAACCAAATAAATAATTAAGCACAGCTACTCTCCAATACATCTCCATGGTATTTTATGAAAGTCAAAGTATTTAATACGCACGCTATCAGATGACGGTCTTTTTTCTTGCTTTACACTTTTCATAGCTTTGTCTTCAATCGTTTTCAAACGTAGTGCTTCCTGAAGCCATAGAACTAAACTAAACTAAAGTAATCAACTTTCAAACTATTGATGTCGTGATACTTCATCAAGCTTAGCCTGCGATTGGGCTCCGTAATTAAGCAGGCTCGTCCAGTCCCTTTTTTCAGTTAAGGTGGATGAATACAGTTTCGTGAAAACTTGAAAAAATGCAAAATTTTAACTTCAAAAATGCAAGGCATCGTAGAAAAACAAGGCATCAAACACTGGTAATAAATAAAGTGTTTCATCGGTTGCTATGGTCACACTGGAGTGGGCCATGTGTGACGTTTCAAACTCGCTGGTTGCTATTAAAAATGCGGGACAAACCAACCAAATTTGACTCACAAATTATTGCAAATGAGCTATTTTCTTTTGTTATGGCCGGAAGAATTATGGCTAAATGCGGACAAACATAGATACTTACGTCATCTGGACAGAGTGTTATATATTACCAGCTATTATTATAAGACTGATCACCAAGGCTAGGTCAATATAAGTAGTTCAGTGATATTAAATTTTAGGGTAATTATTACTGGGCAACCTTTTCAAAAATACTAAGATTCCTGATTTTTCTTGAAAAATAATTGAATCTATAGCTACATATTGAACTTGCAAATTAGAACTTAACTCCAAGTGACGAGTGTCAAAAATTGAGAAGTTTGTCGCTACTCCATATTATATCAGTTAAATCAGTTTTACGTCAATTAGTTCAGAGTCATGTTCAGAACATATATGTTTGACATTTGTCTTTTGCAACATATAATATTTTTACGATATATGTAAATTTTTATTACACTGGATCTCTAGGCTCGTGCATCGATGAAGAACGCAGCCAGCTGCGAATTTAGAATTCAGTGAATCATCGCATCTTTGAACGCAAATGGCGCTCTTGGTCACACCAGGAGCATGTTTATCTGAGTGTTAGTTCTACACGAAACGAGCGCTTAGTAAGAGTACTCTTACTACTCAACGCTCATTGAAGTTCGACACATTGAAGTTCTCCTATTTAGGCCACATAAAAAAATTACTTGTTTAGCGTCCACCCATTCCAACTTTTCCAGGTCGGGAGGGAGGTTTTTATTTTTATTTTTTTATATTTCAAACCGTCGTGACAAAGCAAACCGGATTTAAAATTTCAATCAACCGTGGTTACACTTTTGTCTGATCATGGTCTCATTGAGGTGCCCGACACAATGGAGATCGTCAATGCTCAAATGGACAGTAAAACATGAGTAGGGTATTCACATGGATAATAAAAAGTCGTTCTACTATCCATGGTATTTCTAAAGAGAAAAAACGATAGTTTTGATAGTTTAAACTATGTTTTGTGCCGAATAAAAAATAAAAACGCTGAACAAGTAATGTTTTTTTATGTGGCCTTATCCTTTTCATATTAATATATCCAGTTCTTTTGATTAGAAATTAGCAGCGTTCATATTTATTTTATTACAATATATTTCATAATATATTGTTACATTTATTGGCATCCCATACTTTAGACCACTATTACAAAAGTAATGACTAAAGGGTATGGATGAGAGGTTAAGGTAGTTGTCAAGATGGCGGCCAATATTAAGATTTATGTTAGGCGAAAAAAAAGAAGTATTCTGTTTCTGGTCAGTGCGCGCGACTCTTTGACTGTGCGCGTCAATGTTTTATTATAAAAACCGCTGATCAGTTGCGTGTTTGTGGGCACGGGCACCCTCACAGACAACAATGGCGATCAGCTGATGCGTGTTGAAACGTTTGTTCTGTTAAAAGCATAAAAATCAATGTTTGCACTTCACATATAGAAACTAGAAAAGAACTCCACAAAAAGCGTTTCCTTGAAAAAAAAAATTGAAAAATAAAAAAAAGTCGCGTCAATTCTGGGCCGAACCACTGACCAGGAATTGGCCTGACGGGTTAGTATTAGGGTTAGTATCAGTGTTGCCAACCTTGGGATTTTATCCCAAGATCGATCTTGGGATTTTTTTTTGGGGGGGGGATTTATTCTCAGGAATTCGACCTTGGGATTTTTCTTGTGAGTTTTCCAGAGCAAACAGTTTCGGTTTTAAAAAGCTGATTTCAATTTCGATACCCTTAAAGGCGTGTGAATTTGTACTTATGTTTATTTGAAAGCTCTTGTCTCTCGGTTATTTAACTCGGAGAGAGTACTCAAACGGCGATAGAGACCTGGGAACTAGTCAGGAAGTGAAGCTGTGAACCTCTGGTGAATTTTTTGGTAAAAAATAGGGAATCTTGGGATATTTTCAGATCTTTATTGGGATTTTTACGAAACTTGACTTAGCAACACTGGTTAGTATTAGGAAACCAGCTTTATTAAAATTCGTAAGCAGAAGTGCCCCTAACCTCAAATTTGTTTATTGTCTTATTTGGAAGAACTTTTAAAATGATAAAGTAACTTCTTTTGAAGATTGTCGTTTCTTCGCTTTCTTTTTGAGATTTGTTTGATATGCAAATGTACGGAATTCACGTCACACATGTATAATGACTTATTGGAGAAATGTGTGTATCTCTTTCATTCTTGAACGAAATCCTTTAAAATCGAGAAGTTTGGTGTTGTGGGAGAAACACGCACACGTGTTATATTCACACTTTCATGTTTTTATTTGATAAACGCAAAGATATATAACATTCTCTAATAACTCATTATGCACGTGTGACGTAAATTCCGGACATTTTGTATATCAAACAAACTGATATATCTCAAAAAGAAAGCGAAGAAACGAAAATCTTCAAAAGAAGTTAGTTTATCATTTTAAAAGTTCTTCCAAATAAGACAATAAAAAATTTTGAGGTAAGGGGCACACCCTATTAAATGTTTGGTATATTTATATTACAATATGTATTCTCTCATGTATAGATCGTGGGAAAACACAGATATAGAGACTAGAGGCAAGTCTAGACAAGACCCACACTTTCCGACGTTTGAAACAAAAATATGAACCCACGCGTTTTTATAGACAAATTAAAAATCCTACTTAATATATTTTAATACACAGACCTCAAGCTATATGTACCGAGCTCTCATCGAGGTGGCCAAATTTTAAAGAAGTACATCCCGCTTTGGTATATGAACTTGATTGTCCGATAATATTGATCAGCTCAATTGCTGAACTGGAAATTATAAAGTTCTATTAAACAATTTAAACTAAACTTACCATCAGGGACTGAGAAATATTAGAAATTAATTAAGTTACTGTCAGAAGTTAAACCAAGTTAGATCTCTCGAAACTAGCTAGCTTTCGATACCGTCGACCAAGGAAGAGTACAACATTGGGAGTTGGATTCCAAAATAAATAGATGTATATAACTAATTTATCTTCTCGACTAAAAACGAACGTTGAAATGTCATATTAATGGTGCGACTGAAGAGCTCATTACGTTCGATAGAGCCGCTGTCGTATTACGCGACAGAGACCGGAGCCTCGACTCCGATTTATACGCCGCTCTTTTTATACGCCGAACCAAATTCCAGCGGCCATTGTTACGTTCAAATCTTTGACACCGAAAGTGGAATGTTGTCGAACAGACGTTGTATTTGACCTTGGATAACAATAAGTGACTAACCAAACACAATATCAGCATCTTCTATATATGACATGATCAACATGATCTTCATGTTGAATTGATACATGCCGCTAAAAATGCTAGGTTACCTATACTTGTATGCTAACCGCAGAGACCTCGTGCGTAGATATCGAATTTTTTTGGGAGTTCAACCCCCTACTTCCGGTGTTTAGGGGGCGTTGAACCCCACTTCCTACAGCCATGCCAAATAATTCAATAAGTTTGGTAAGTTTATAGCGACTCCTCCGCCTTGTTCTAAGACGACCGACCTTGCAGTTTCCAAACTTATCTAATTGGCGGTACAGATAAAATGGTGACAATACATTTAACCACAATAATATATGCGAACTTTAACTAGCTTTATTATATGGCACAAGCTACTTCCGGTGAAATTGCGTGCTCTGATTGGCTGAGACACGTCACGTGCCGGTCCGTTATTTCCCGTAATGGACCGGTCCGGATTACGAATTTTGTCAGCCATTTTGTTTACAAAGGAACGAACAACGATAGGAAACTTTGAAAAGCAGCAAAAATTGAACGAATTTAGTAAATTAAGCACTAAATCATGTACGAGTCGGACGATGAACAATCTAAATGAGAGTATTACTATCATGAAAGCAATAGAAGAACAAGAACAAGATTGAAAATGACGATTCTGTCACTCAAAACGTATGTAAAGTATGTTGTTTAAAAAAGCCATGCCATATAATAAACCTCTTATTAACCTCGACCGCTTGGTCATTACTGGAAAATATCAGACCTCGGTCTTTTATGTACGAACCTCGCCCTACGGGCTCGGTCCGTACTGTCAAGACCTCGGTCTGATATTTTCCCGTAATGACCGCGCTCTCGGTTAATAAGAAGTTACTATTTTTCTGCTTGTATATATAGGTGTAGATTTCCATATTTTTCTTAAGCCGTTGAAGGCTGTAGTCTGACAGCCGAAAGCTCGTACCAATAAAAACTTATATCAGTGAACGCTTGTTTTATATCAGTGAACGCTTGTTTTATATCATTATGTTTAAACCTATATCGGCTCATATATTTTTTCTGCAGTTATAAAGTTGACGAAAGCCGCAAGGCTTTCAATGATGAACCTTTGTTTTACATATGGCCACAGAATAAAGATTTAACCAGAAGTCCAACTCCGGTAGTAAACATGTCCCATGTTTTTCATTGCGCATGCGCCAACTTCGTCAGCGCCGCCATGTTCCTATCTCGTGATTTTCAATATGAAAACATAAGGAAATTGGCAGTTGGGGAGCGATAAAAGGCTGTATAATGAAAATGAGATGCTTTATCTTTTTTTTTGAAAACGAAAATTGGTGAACAAAGGGTAAGTGATGGTTTTTTATTCGTTATGGATATGCATATGCATTTTAAACAACTTTTTTATATAAATACTGGGACTACAGATCTGGTCAAACTCAGAAATATTCGATATAAACTGTTCTTACATGCTCAAGAAATATATTTTTGGCTCGGTGATCATAATACTTGAGATGAGTAAATCTTCAACACATTGTCAATTGTATTTTCAAATCACATTAAATCTAAAACGGTTATATATAGTTCAGTTTTGGGAAAAGAAATGAGTGTCAGCAGACAGTAGTAAATTTATGATCTTTTAAGTTTCATTTAAGTTTTGTGGTATGACTATTAAGAACCTACAGTACGACATATTTTATTTTCCAGTATCAATTTATATGTGCTTAAACACGGAGCGAGCGCATAAGTAGAGGCTGAGTAGCTCAGCCAAACACATCTGATTGGTCCGCACGACTAATTTTACTTCCGGTGCATACTTTGACTGAAGAGTGAAGGCTTGTTTACTTGTTTTAATATTAAAAAAATGGACTTTCCCCTTGTTTAAACGTCGAGTTTGTCATTTTTCAAGTGTAATACAGCATTACTATTTCAATAAGTCGAAAAATTACTCTTTCAATAAACTAAGGTAAGCGAAAAATACGGAAAATTCGGGAAAACACACAGTAAAACACAATTACAAAAACATCCTGACAACAAAAACATCCCGTAATATACCGTACAGGCTATAGCTTTCGAACTCTATGGAAACAGACAATGTATGAGAATATAGTGGTATTTTGTGTTATATTTTCTAAAATGTCATTTTGAAAATGGAAACATGTTTTAGACGAATGTACATACAAGTGTACATATACGTGCGGAAAAATGTCAATTACACCAGAAGCAAAAACAGTTTTATAGTGACGAAAGATTTTGGAAACAAACTTTACTTAGATAAATAACCATAGACAACAAACAAGACTGTCGGGTAAGTTAAAATCAAGCAGTAAAAGACATCGTGATTACTTTACCATGCAACGAAATGCAGCCAGAAAAGTCGATCATGAATATTCAACCATGAAGGACACCAGTTATTTTTAGTTTTATAGGTAATATTTTCATCAAGAATCGGGTAGCCCTTGCCAGTTTAGGTATAAATTATTGGAGAAACTTAACGAACAATAATTGTGTAGAAATCATAGGGAGCAACAACAAAAAGATGTATTCATTTCCCCCAAAAAACTTGGTCTAGACAGTGCAAATATATGTTTAGCGTCTCACCGTTACTGTTGTTGAATGCAGATGATATCCTTCGCTTTTTTATTCATATATCCACACTTGTAGTTGTAAGACAGTTCTAACACCAATAATGTTCGGATAATGAATATCTCCATTAATGTCTAAACATTACTTCCTAATGACGACTTGACGAGACAAACAACTTTGTTTTTGCACGACGCTGGACAGTGAAAATACTAAAATATGGAACTCGCTGTCTGGTGAAAGCCAGACAACTGCTGCTAAAAAGTTCTAAATTTAAATTCTATTGACTTGCAAAAAGGCTTTATATGCTTTTGCAATATATAATAAAGACACTAGTGCTTTTTTTAATTCATATATGGGTAATTGAGGGTAAACAATTTCTGAATCAAGGAGGATAATCCATGCACTTCACTCACTCACTCACTCATTGTCGACTTGACAGTTGCCATTTAATTTCAATTTTCGTGCGTAGACGGGGGGGAGATCTCCCTTTTATGCGCTCGCTCTGTGTTTAACTAGTTTATAATTTGAAGATATTATCTACTTTTTTATTTACAGGAAAAAACTCTCGATTTTTAAACTTCAAAGTGTACCTGGCTTCTTATGTGCATTATTTTTGGAAATTGTAAATGCTGTTTTTTGTACAAATGCAAATGTGGTAACTGGATTTTTAAGACAATGTAAACTGACTATGATACCAGACTTTCCTGAGAACCTTAAGAAAGTTGTGTTTGAATGACCTGAATGTTATGTCAACATGACTGAACATGAGATCATCTTAATAATATATACCACAAATTATATGACCAGGAAACTGTAAATGTGGATCACCATGGAAAAAGTATGCAAATATGAATATGAGGAGTTATGTATCTCAGTCACAAGGCAAAACAATACTTTCTGTTGCACAGTGTTGACAGACCTATTAATTATTATAAGCAATATGTAATTGTCTGGCATTAGCCAGAATAAAATGGTTGTTGGGTCGTGACAGGAGCGACAAAAGCACCAAAATTGGTATGAAACTTCCTTAGGGTCTACTTAACAAAGTTAGCCTGGGTGCCCACGGAAATTTTATCGGGTACCCACTTTTAGGGTAGGTTGAAGTTTGAATAAAACTCACGAATTGGGCTACCTGTGGTGTGGTTTGTTGTTTGATAGTTTGCTAGATTAAGTCAATTGTAACGTGATGTTTTCAGCTTATAATAACGTTCTCCGTGATGTTTTCAATTGTTATCGTTAAAAATATATAAAATGATCATTATAATGGCCAAGAAATGCAGAATTTATTAGAGTTCTAGTGTCCAGTCTCCACTCGGTCAATTCCAAGATGGCGGCCACGATGTGAGAATGCAGCGTTATTAAAACTGTAAGTACAATAATGTAACTTGATTTACGCATAAAAAGCTAGAAAGAAACATGTAATTTAGAATAATACTTAGAAACAAAACTTTTAACTTTATTTTATGTTTTGTAAACGATTTTCTGCAAGATGCAAGTACCAAGGCATATGACGCAGTGGCATAACCTCACATGTCATAGCGAAAACACGTGTCGCCCCTGTCAAGAAATTAACTCTACCCCAACTGGAGCTAATGGCAGCACCAATAGGTGCCAGATTAGCTTCGTTTGTCCACAACGCAATCAAGACACGCTTCGAAAATCTTGAGGTCCACCTCTGGTCCGACAGCCAAATCGTCTTACACTGGCTTCACAGTAACAAACAACTCAAACAATTTGTTGCCAACCGCATCAAAGCTCTGTTTCCTTCCAACGCCTGGCAATACTTCCCCACAAACGAGAATCCAGCTGACGTATTAACACGCGGTGCAGGTGCTCCTAGATGCAATCGTCAACTCTGTGGCGCAATAGCTCACCATGGCTTACGTTACCTAACGACAGCTCTGCTAACCCAGTTTCATCAGCTAACTGAGGAAGTAGAGACACCGCCGCCAAACGCCAATACCCCTATCAATGAATCCGCAAAATTTCCACTCCTACCAGCGAACCACCCATTTACCAAGCTCGTTGTTCACTCCGCCCAGTCGCCCACATCAATCAACTTCATTCTGGCGTGAATTTGAAGCTAACAGCCATTCGTCAGAAATTTTGGATACCGACTGGTAGACAAGTCACAAAGAAATTACTGCGCAAATGTGTCACCTGTCGAAAACATGGCGGAAAACCGTACACTATTCCAGATCCTGCACCCTTACCGAAGTTACGTCTGCAAGAAACTACACCGTTTACAGTCACCGGAGTAGACTTCACCGGTGCACTTTACGTACAAACAACTGCAAAGGAGAACAAAATTTACATTTGCTTATTTACGTGCGCAGCTACCCGAGCAGTACATTTCGAAGTAGTTCAAGATCTCAGCGAAGATACCTTTCTTCAAGCCTTCCGCAGATTCGCCAGCAGAAAGTAGAGAGACTTATTGGTCTTACAAAGAGAGCCCTAAGAAGGTATTAGGACGTCTCACGTCAGCCTTTCGAGTCTCCAGACAATCATCGTCGAAATTGAAGCCATGTTGAATGATCGACCCCTCACCTACCTATCGTCCGACATCCGAGACGAGGAACCCCTCACACCTTCCCAGCTAATTTATGGACGACGCATCACCTCCCTTCCTTACGCACATGTAGATGACTACGAGATTAGCGATCCTCACTTCGGATTCCCCTCACAATTGAAAGGGCGTGCCAAAACTCAAGCACTATTACTCCAACATTTTTGGTCTCGATGTGAGGGCTACCTGACATCTCTCAGAGAATTTCATAAAACGACAGGCGACAACAGGTCAAACAATACGTAGCGGTGAGAAAGTGTTGGTCCATGACGATTGTCCAATAATGAACTGGAAACTCGCTCTAATAGAAGACCTCATGCTGTCCTCTTGAAATTACTGCCGATACTTCATCCGGATCTACTGCAGCCATCGAACCTCAAGAAGCAACTCCATATCAGCCAAGAACAGTTGAAATTGAACAACGACCCAAGAGAGTAGCTGCTAGAAGAGCAACTACACAGCTGTCTAAGTGGGCAAGAGTTCTAGCCGCGCCCCCGGAGGATGTGGAGAACTTCGTGTTATGACACATAAACCCGCATCACCGGTATTCCTATTTTACGCGGGCTCAGAAAAGAGCATGGTTTTTGTGTATGTTTTTGTGAATAAAGTATTGAATATATTTGTGTATTCCCTCCTTTTATTCGTCGAACCCCGCTATTCCTCACATCAGGCACGCCCATCAAGTCACACTTATGGCACTTCACAACCTAAAGCAAGAGGCCTTCTCTCATTATGCTGGAGATGACGTTATGATGGCCACATGGGCTGACGAAATGCGACAAGGAGTCCTACATTTCTGTTCTGGGAGACAATCATGAGATATGAGACTCTTATACTCAATTTTGTTCGTGTCCACAGAGAACGGAACTTTTCTTTGTTTGTCGAAGTTCTGGAACACTCTAATATTGCAGGCTGAGCGCGAAATGCATGATGGGTAATTCAAAATATCTTTTAACATTTCCAAAACAGCACCAACCGACTCCAATACAATATCTGTTAAGGTTCTGCTATTATTTTACCAGTTTATACTAAAACTCTGCACAGAAAGCGCATTTTATGAATTGGCTTGGTAACCAGGCACTTCGGCAATACGTCATTTTTTTAAATCCCCCGTTTACCAAGAAGAACGTCGAATTTTCGTGGGCACCCAGGCTAGCTTTGTTAAGTAGACCCTAAGGAATCTTCATACCAATTTTGGTACTTTTGTCACTCCTGTAACGATAAGGCCTAAATTTTGCGCTAAGCGACCTGACTAATACAAGTGTACATATACGTGCGGAAAAATGTCAATTACACCAGAAGCAAAAACAGTTTTATAGTGACGAAAGATTTTGGAAACAAACTTTACTTAGATAAATAACCATAGACAACAAACAAGACTGTCGGGTAAGTTAAAATCAAGCAGTAAAAGACATCGTGATTACTTTACCATGCAACGAAATGCAGCCAGAAAAGTCGATCATGAATATTCAACCATGAAGGACACCAGTTATTTTTAGTTTTATAGGTAATATTTTCATCAAGAATCGGGTAGCCCTTGCCAGTTTAGGTATAAATTATTGGAGAAACTTAACGAACAATAATTGTGTAGAAATCATAGGGAGCAACAACAAAAAGATGTATTCATTTCCCCCAAAAAACTTGGTCTAGACAGTGCAAATATATGTTTAGCGTCTCACCGTTACTGTTGTTGAATGCAGATGATATCCTTCGCTTTTTTATTCATATATCCACACTTGTAGTTGTAAGACAGTTCTAACACCAATAATGTTCGGATAATGAATATCTCCATTAATGTCTAAACATTACTTCCTAATGACGACTTGACGAGACAAACAACTTTGTTTTTGCACGACGCTGGACAGTGAAAATACTAAAATATGGAACTCGCTGTCTGGTGAAAGCCAGACAACTGCTGCTAAAAAGTTCTAAATTTAAATTCTATTGACTTGCAAAAAGGCTTTATATGCTTTTGCAATATATAATAAAGACACTAGTGCTTTTTTTAATTCATATATGGGTAATTGAGGGTAAACAATTTCTGAATCAAGGAGGATAATCCATGCACTTCACTCACTCACTCACTCATTGTCGACTTGACAGTTGCCATTTAATTTCAATTTTCGTGCGTAGACGGGGGGGAGATCTCCCTTTTATGCGCTCGCTCTGTGTTTAACTAGTTTATAATTTGAAGATATTATCTACTTTTTTATTTACAGGAAAAAACTCTCGATTTTTAAACTTCAAAGTGTACCTGGCTTCTTATGTGCATTATTTTTGGAAATTGTAAATGCTGTTTTTTGTACAAATGCAAATGTGGTAACTGGATTTTTAAGACAATGTAAACTGACTATGATACCAGACTTTCCTGAGAACCTTAAGAAAGTTGTGTTTGAATGACCTGAATGTTATGTCAACATGACTGAACATGAGATCATCTTAATAATATATACCACAAATTATATGACCAGGAAACTGTAAATGTGGATCACCATGGAAAAAGTATGCAAATATGAATATGAGGAGTTATGTATCTCAGTCACAAGGCAAAACAATACTTTCTGTTGCACAGTGTTGACAGACCTATTAATTATTATAAGCAATATGTAATTGTCTGGCATTAGCCAGAATAAAATGGTTGTTGGGTGAAAGAATGAATTGTTTGTTTTCTTACATTATGTGATTGGTTGATTTGTAGCCATGCATCACAACAAATCTGCCTTCTTCCACTTTTGTTTCATCGATGCTTGGTTAATTAGCTGCTGGCCAACTAATTAGTCTTATGTCAGAGTTTTCTTTTGAAATATATTGCTGTCTGTGTTATACACAAATAATCAAGTGGGCATAGTTGGCAAGAGGTAATTATTCCCTTATCTAGGCAACCCCCTTTTTGGTTACCTGACCCTTTCTAAAAATTGTCCATCCCCAGCCCTCACCTTGAATTTTCATTCAACCAAATGAATTTTTACATTCTGCCTCCATATAGTTTAAATGATAGAAAATGTAACCTTTTCATAAACATTTAGGTATTCAAAAAACTGTTTTTTGAAAATATATGAGGATCCCATTTTCTAGATCATCCCCACCCTTTCTGGCTTCCCCCTTTCCTAGTGGAAACCCCCTTATATGAAGGGGGTTCCAACTGGTCGGTCCTCGTAAAATTTATTTCACTTGTGTGAAAATATGCATGAAATTTAACTTTAATTATACTCGGGCAATGCACTCTGCACTACCTTTAATGAACTTTAATTGGACAATGTTTTTTGTGCCCTTAGTCATGTGGCCATCCCACATGTAATTTGTATATCATATATCTATATCACATACATCAAATTTCACAATTATTACAAAAGCTGTTGCCCTAATACTATCACAGTCTATGGTCTTCAACAACAGTTGGTGAAATAATGAATGGACACTTCAAGCATGACTATATCTTAGGGTTTTCAAGAAGATCAAAAGGTATTCGCTATAGACCTTCTTCATAAATGGTCGACAATTTATATGCATATAAATTGACCCTTAGGACCTCATTTTATAGTAAGAATCCTTTTCAATTTCATACATGAAAACAAGTTCCAATTTACATGCCATTTTTTAATAAGGTCTATTGGTTTATACCATTTGTATGAGGCACGTGCCTACAACTTGTTCAAATCTTCCAATTTCCACAAATACACAAAGTCAGGAATGTTCTCCTTCATTTGCATACATCTTTTTTTAGTTCATTTGAATATCATGGTACTTTAAAGCAGCTAAACACCACATTTTATATGGAACTCTGCAGTGCATCCAACTAACACCAAGGAAAATAATGTCTTGTGCACTTTAACACCTGACATGAGACAAGCATATGATTATGGTACGCTTTGAAGTTTGGAAAACGAGTGTTATATATCTTCTGTAAATAAAAAAGGAGAAAATATCTTAAAACTAAGCACATTTAAGGTACGTTATTAATGCCTATAGTATATAATACAGTAAGGCTATATGCAACGAAAAACCAAATACAATTTAAATGTAGAAGATTGCACAAAACAACTCAAACGACTACCGCTTTTTTCGTGCTCGAATATAAATAACGAAGCATTCTGAGTTCGATCATATCCTTCTGAGTTCGATCATATCCTAGTAAATCCTCCTCCACAGGTGTTTCTATCTGTATCTGTATCTACAGGCCACAGGGTACTCCAGTACCGCCCTGTACCGGATATATAAAAGTTGTTAAAAATGCCTGTGTAGATCCATATCGAATAAAAAACAATCACTTACCCTCTGTTAACCAATTTTGGTTAAAAAACCCAAGATCAAACATCTCATTTTCATTATACAGCCGTTTATCGTTCCCCAACTGATATTTTCCCTATGTTCTTCTATTGGAAATCACGAAATACACTTGCTGGGAACATGGCGGCTTATATTCTGTGGCGTCAGCAATGACATGCGCGAGGTGACATGCGCGAGGACAAAAACTTCAAAGGTACCGACAAGAGTTGGACTTCTGGTTAAATCTTTATTCTGTGATATGGCGCTCTTGTCAGCTTGAAGGTTCAGACACACAGGCGACAAATTGCGGGGGCATTTCCCCTGTTGATGACGGCACGAGGGGGCATGTCGCGGGGGCATTTCCCCTGTTGAGGGACATGTCGGTGAAGGAAAAGGAAAATAAAATAACGTTCTTTGCTTGGTTTATTTTAATTCGCGACAAGATTTCGCATGATGCATAGGCGGGATTTGTCCCTGTAACATATCCCCGCGACACTTCCCCCCGATGTCTCGACTCGGTATGTCCGAACCTTGAAGGAAAGACGGAAAGGATGTGGTTTTCATAGGCACGTCTCTCTCATAATTGTTGTCCGAATTTTTTACCGGTTTGACGGATTTGACAACTTACGCTGGTGAAATCGTGAAAAGAATGAAATACGAAGAGATAAATATCTGTTTCAATATCATTTATTTTGAGCTGGAAGAATCCCCAACAATCCCATATTCTTGAACATACAATAGCACTCAAACAAACCAAATTTGACTCACAAACGATTGCAAATGAGAATTATGGGTAAGGCTACTGACGTCATCTCCTGAAAGTGCTATTGCATTGTAGCCAACTTCGCTCGGTCGCGACCTCAACAGGCGAATCACGTATTAACAACAGAAACTGACAGAATAATACGTCTTTTATTATTGTTTAAGTGTTTATTTAAACCATAGAAAGGTTGCTTGAATACTTTTCAAGCATGTAGGCCTAAAATATTGTTTTTTATGGATTTTTGCATGCAATGTCAATGTGTTTTAACACGAACAAAAAGTGATTGTCAAATTCCCATATATAAATTTTTGCTATTTAGCCTATTTTTGTAAAATGGTACGATTGCAAAATCTTTGTTTTGATCTCTTTGCACAAAATACTCAGTCAACTTCTTGTTTAATAGTTGATACTATCACTAGTGTAAATAGGGAAATATATTAAAAGCTTGTGATTATTAAATTTGTCATTGTGTGAAACTTTTTAGTGCTTGAGTTGTAGTTCTCAAGTATTGTTTTAAACACATTTAAGCTTTATATATGTAATAATTATTATTAATAATTATTAATATTTTTTTTATATTGCTTTAATTCTTAAAGATCAATTGTATTTTAATTCTAACTTGTTTTCTAATACAGAAAATGTTTTATTTTGATTGCAGCATCAACCTTGCAAAAGAAAAAAAGAAAAAAGGATAAGAATGAGAACTTTGATATTTATTTTATTGTATAATAGTATTATACAAGTGTACAAATAACAAAATCCAGCGTTCTGATAAATCTCTAATATAAAATCTTCTACAAGCGTCGTGCAACAAAGTGCCGGGCATTCGACCAAATAAAATGGCCTCACATAGCGGGGAATTAGCTCTCATTAAAACCAGCAAATGTATAATCCCTGCCTAATCCCCGGGGTTCGGGGGTGGGGTGCGGGGGTTCACATTGACTAGTGCATTACAATTAAGTACATAAGTATACAAACTGATATATATATATTATACATAAAAAACTAATTAAATGATATATACAAATATAAGCAAAAATTATCAAAATAAATAAATATATACTTCAAAATGTGTATAATTTTAAAGTGGTCATTATTACAATTATTGAGTAAGATATTTTTATTTAAATAACATTTAAAGTTAGTTAGATTAGCCATACTCATGCAGTCCAAACTTAATGAGTTCCAGAGCCGAATGCCTCAGCTTAAGTGACTTACACCAAAAAAATAAATTATTGATAAACGTCCTGTCTTTTTGATGAACATTGGCAATGGGCATATAGAGATCTCTGCCAGCGTTAAACCTTACAAGATTTATAAAACATTGATAACAACAAATAATTGTCCACGGTTATCCCATTTCTCACATAACAGCTATAGTAGCAACATGCTTTTAATACTGTCCTTATCTTGATCAATATCCTCTTCTTCTTCTATATATATTGTTCGTGGTTCACTGGTTTATCGTTCTTCTCATCAATATACTCCTTCCATCTGTTTCTGATTTCTGTTCCTGTGATTTCTGCTGGTTGTTAATATGGTTTCACTCTTGCTCTCAACGGAATATATTTTCAGGACCTTCTTGCTGTTTCCATTGATCTCTCTGATTTTTGCATAAATAAGATCAATTTTTCCTTTTTTTCAATTCTTCTAACAATTCACATTGCTCCATTATAGTCATTTCTCTCTAGCTTGCTTCATCTGTTTCTCTTCTCAGCCCATTGTTCAGCGTTCTATATTTCTCTTGACCTTCATTTGTATTCTTATTCTTCCACTTCCTCCTTTCTTCCATTTTCTCTACCATTTTTTGCGGTTCATTCTTTAATAACCGTTTTTATCTGAACCCATTGTTCTTCGTTGCTCGTGACGTCTACATTCTTGTTTTACCAAGTTATATGCTCTAATTATAAATCTGTATCTGCACCAGTGTATGCTCTTGACTTATTCACACTGTTTCTGTATCTTTTACGCATCATGATATGATCTCGTGATATCTTCCTGTATCTCCAAAATTTCTTCCACTTCTTGAACCATGTATTTGTTATTACCATCCCTGTCCTTCTGCAAAACTCGTGATCGACCATTTTAGACCGAATGGTTCAACCTCCTTGCCATCTCTGCCTTCTCCTAAGCTACATTCCAGGTAAGAAAAAATATGAAAGCTGCTAAGTTCTCAAAAGAACTGGATATAATATGAAAAAGGGAAATAAGAAAACTTCAATGTGTCGAAAAGACGAAAAATACTTAAGTAAGAGTACTTACGTGTATTCATGGTTAAGTTAAGGTAAAACTTGGTGTACTATGCCAAATAAAGCTAGGCAGCCACGCTTTCAGTAACCCACCCGCTATGGCGATGAATTGTAACTATACTCTGGTGAAGTTTAATAAAAACATTTTAAAAACTCATACGATGAAACTATAATTGCTTTTTGCAATTTGAAGTAGAACTCCATCATTGCAACATATGTTACATGCAACACCCGAATTCCATGCAGGTCGCCCAAACTGAGCACGTCATTGGAAGAGGCAAGTAGTATAGTGTGCATCGTGTGTCCAGGACATTTGTTCAAGTGGTGCATGTTGAATTATTGACTTGCCAACGTCACTTTCCTCTTCAGAGTAGAGTTCGGGCAGATATAGTTTGGCCAGAGCGGGTCCATCACTGCAACTGTGTTGCACGCAGCACCACGCCCTGTAAGCCCAATAAAAATGAATATAAAAGGTGAAGGCTAAAATGGATGACTCAAAATGACGTTCACATTTCTAGAACTACTAATCCTAACCCTAAATGCAATCATAACCCTAAATGCAATCCTAACCTTAACCCTACACCTACAGTAATACTAACCCTAACTCACGATAATGCTTTATTTTAGAAATAATAGCTGATTTTAATTTAGAATTTTACTACCGATAGTCTATGTGACATTGCGGGATTTATATGAAACTTCACCCAATATTTAGACTTTATTTCAAAGTAATTGTCATTTGACATTGTCAAACCAATAGATCTACAAATATATTGATAAGTAATAGAGACATAGATAGACTGACAGATCCATATTTACATGTAGGATGCATGGCACTATAGATGACATGCATGATTAAAGAAAATGTGACCGCTTTTTCTACTGGCGTTTGATTCGCTCTTCTCATACAAGAACACTTATCAGCACTTATTACACGATTGAGTCAGTTTTCTTTGATGTACCGCGGGCTTTATCTAGCATAAAGACCATGAATACTAATTAGATAAGAAATGAAGGAAAAACTAAGGGAAATCTTCGTCCAAGGTGGATAAAATGGACAACATTTTGTAGATAAAGCCCTCGAACGTCGGGATTTATGCTATATAAAGCCCTCAGCGTCCTCGGGTCTTTATATAGCATAAAGCCCTCCTTCTCGGGCTTTATCTCTTACATATTCTTGTCAAACACGTCATGGGGGAATTGATCGGCAAAAACAAGTTGTGTTCATAACTGTTTTAAATTCGGGTACTTATATGAAACGTCAGCTGAAATATTACCATACACTTATATTTTCATCTTATATTGTTCTAACTTAAAGTCAAGCTGCAAGATGTCGCTTTGCAATTTATTTTTTATCTATCGGCTCTAGAAAGAAGAATGAATAATTACACAATATAGACAACAATCTCGTATATGTCTTTAGTTGACGTACAAATGACGTAAATAATCTAAAATTAACATCTGTTTACTGGAGTGGTTATATGACCTATAACGAATAGGTTAACAAAGGATTGACGAAAAGTTAACTGGTTCAATAAGAATGATTCTCGGTATGAAAAGTATCGATTATCACTTGATTATAACTTTGCATGATATTGGTAAATAAAATTATATGATCAGTATTATTATATTATATTAAACGATTATGCTGCTTTGCTATAGTCATGTAAATAATACAAGACTTAAATTGTGGATACATTTGGTATAATCAGGATTATATAGTAATCACCAGGCCGTAAAACACAGCCCTCGCACGTCTGTTCATCACGTATGCCCAACACCACGTGATTATGAAGATATTTCCAATTACGTCACCACTTCCATAAAGGTCCTCAATATATTCCTCCGAGTTTTTTAAGTCACTTATGAAGAATTCTATACCTGTAGATATTACATAATGCAATGTATAATGCATCCAAATGAACCAAAAACAGCATTACCAACGGCTGTTTTAACATTGAGGTCAAAGTTCAATCTATCGAATGTCGACAATGATTAATTGATTTTATACACGATAGTCCAACAGACGTTCATCCGTTTTTCCCTTCATTTTTATCGACAAAAGCTACTCCGTAACCAACATTCAACGACGACTCATCAAGGTTGCCTTGCGGTATTGTGACATCCATGACTATTTTCTTTAAAATTAATGCCTCAAAACTAATGTCTCAATTAATTAAAATTAATGTCTCAAACATTTATCTTTGTAAATTAAATAATTAGGTGACATTTCATCACCTTTGTAATCGCGCATACTATTTAGGTGAGTTGGAAGACAGCATATGTATGCTATCAAGGGCTAGCTTAGCACCCAAAAGTCAAAGGTTATTTCCGAATCCTTGGTTTAAATTCTTGTCGAGATTAGTTGCAAAACAAGGTCAAGCCACGTATTTCTCGAACCATTTGACGTTGTAAAACCTTAAGCATCCAGAAACTTGATCACAGGAAAACAAATATTTATCTTTAGTCGTTAGTTACTCATTTGATAATTCATCCAACGCCAGACATGACATCCAGATCGGAGTATTCTGGGAACGAGATTCATGTGGAGCGGTTCAAACTCAATCCCATTCTCCCTATACTAACAGCGCTTCACGTGACCGTTATTGGGGATGGCTAAAAGGGATCACCCAAAAGGACCTTTTTGTCTAATCTTTATTTTTTTGTCAGGTTAAGGTAAGCTACGGTTAGGTATAAGGTTAGGATCAAGGTTATGATGTTTATCATCATACAGGCATGCTCGATCGTAAGATGATATACATCATACGAAATGAGAGATCATACTGATCATACAAGAAGACACGTCCGTATGCTGAAATGCATCATACTGTTGTATTTGTGATGTAACTATGCATGCGTGTAACATTCAATTACTAGTCGGGTAGATGGCTTGTAAGTTTTACGTGGTGGGTAAATAAATTATTGATTGATTGATTGATTGTAGTCGTATAACTTACATAGTAAGTTACACTTTATAATACATGATTGACTAACGCTAGGGGTTATTCGTTCAGGGTTAACCGACGTACCTGGGTAGCACAAGACAAGATGAACTGATTCCTTATGAAACATGAATCACGTCTTTTTATTGGTCATTTTACGAACAAACAGTAGAATACAGCCAAAAGAAACTGTAATTTGAATAATTACGAATGCAGACATCTTTCATCCAGCAAAACATGCCTTTCAATATTACAAAAATCAGTGCTTAAAGGACATTGGCAACAATTTTATTTTATTAAAGAACTCGTAAAATGATAGAGTAACACCTTTTACAACTTTTCCGTATTTTACTTCATTTTTGAAATATTTCAGTTTGTTTGATATGTAAATGAGATGGTCTCTGACGTCAGGTGCAGGGTAGAGAATTTTTACTCATTAAAATATTAGTTCAATCTTCAAGTTTGTTCCACAAATTTACTTGAAAATAATAATTCGTCATGATAATGAACGTTGTAAACTTAGCAATCACTGAGATAGAAGACATTTTTTAAAATTCTCTACCCTACAGTACACCTGACGTCAGAGACCAATCAAACAAACTGAAATATTTCAAAAACGAAGTAAAATACGGAAAAGTTGTAAAAGGTGATCATTTTACGAGTTCTTTCATATTAGACAAATGTTGCCAATGGCCTTTAAATGTTGCCAATGGCCTTTAAATGTTGCCAATGGCCTTTAAATGTTGCCAATGGCCTTTAAAATACTGTTTGTTTACAAAAGAAACATAATTAGAGCATTCATGATAAAAAAACAAGTCATTATATTAATTTTCATTTTACAAAATAGTCATGGAAATGTTTGGAAGAATGCAAAGGTACTACGTTTGTATTACCACATTTCGATATATTTGGTTTAGGGACGGTCTTAGCATCAAAATATTTTAGTATTACTGGCTAGAACTGAACTACTGATACTTTAAAAGTACAACCATACATCAATAAACTATTCTCACTGACTTACTTTTTCCTGCTTGGCAAGTTTAAAATAGAATGTATGCAAAATAAAAAATATCTTAAGCCTAAATACTCTAAATATTTACCAATAATACTTTAGAGCTATTGGTACTCATATCTGTACGAACTCACTGACGCTATCTAAAATGTACACTCTACAATGTTTAAATACACTCTATGATTATAAAAACAAGGTTGAACTCGTAATTCCATGTAAAAAATGAGGTACCTTATTCCCCCGTATATAAACGCACCTCGGATAAAGGGGCATGTGCTTATATTCGGATATAGGCGCAGGCGCCTTTAAAAGATCAAAATCTGCAAGTTTGATACACACACTTTTTAAGTTAAATTACCGAACATTGTCTATTATAAATTGTAGTGACACAGGCACAGCGAATTAATGTTAACTATACCGTACTAAAATCCAATACTCAATAGTTATTGCTTTTGATTTTATTTAAGATATTTTGTCTTCTAAGGATTTATTCTTCAAAGGTATGCGAATTTTTATAGGTGGACCGTTTTTAAATTATGGAAAAATCTTGAATTTTCTCTTATAGGCGCATATATGCGGGGGAATAGGGTAGATCCTTTTTACGGAATAAAGGATCATTTCATGAAATACTGAGCTACACCTTGCATCTTATAATCTACTCTAATATCTTTTACAATTACAATATTTAAGTGCGAAATTTTTTTCAGCACCGAAGATATCAACTGTCAATACATGAAGAGAAAAATCACCAATTATCTTGACTGCTTTTGAAGCTCATGTTCACCTTGGGATGGATAAACTGTTCTCATAATCCATATAGAATTATGATGGTTGGTTGGTTGTGTCGTAACTAACAACCAGAGATGCAACGATTCGGTCGAATTTCCACAAGGGGCGTCGCATGTCCAACATCTATCGCATCATACGTTTAGGTTGTAGTAGTTCGAGTTGATTCCGCTGCAGTATCAATAACAGAATCATTGGGCATCATACTAAATAAACGTTCTATTAAAAGTAAAGATGGTGATAGTTACTATTTTGATACACTATTACAAACATTAAAATCATTTTAAAAATTTTGATGAGAAGTCTTGACTTAATCACCACAACAATAGGAACAACATTCCTATACCTGCTTGATTGACAAGAAATTGATATTCTCCTTCTGAGTTAGACATTGTGGGAACAGGAACACTTGACATACTTTGAGTCCATTGCTGTTGAAGGTGGGCAGTAGTGTGACTTAACGAGTTTATTGCGGCTGGATTGACGCAAGAAAAAGTGTTCGCTGGCGTAGAGGTTACACTGACAAACTGTTGGCATTGGGTAACGTTTTCATGCGCCTAAAACATTCATCATAAAAGAAAAGTTAATAAAAGTACACCGTGAGAAAGTATGTATCACTCATTTCTCATCTAGATGGCCACTAGCTTGTCGGTCCTTGATGTTAAGTGTCTGCCCTTATCATGAAATATAATTTATTTATTGATTGATTGATCTATTAGGAAAAGCAAACTGCAGTGTGTGTGTTTTGGGTTTTTTTTTCCCAGTAAAAACAATCATGGTAAAAGAGAGATCTCTATAGATGCGGGTCAGCCTCGAATGTTAAAACACGGCGACTTCTAAGCCGCGCAGAAGAACATTCCTCATCAGTCTTTCGTTAAAAAATGAGAGAGTAAGCTATCGACCTTGATTAAGTAGCGGTATGTTATGTATAATAAAAATGCTCAAGTACATCCAAAGTGGTGAAAGATCCAGAAATTATTGCTAGCGCCCCTGGCAGACTCTAAAGACTTACTGATTATTAGTTTACCTTTTTATTAAGTTTAATTACTTCATAATTTGATGCCTAATTATTTTAAACAAGCTATAGTTTCAAGCAGTACCCTTTGACGGGTTAAGAGCGTTGAGATATTTTGTATAATACTCCGAATATACAGAAAACATCCTTTAATTCTAATTGGTCGGAGAGTGCAATTAATGTTACCATGGTAACAAATGGCTTCCATTTGTATTGGATCATTTCCCAGCGCTTGTTTTTCACTGGTAATTGAAAATTCCATCGATATATTTTAGCATGAATGCAGAGGACATTCGTTGTGAAACTTTAACGGAAAAGATGTTTTTAAAGGCGTAATGCGAAGCGTAGGACTCGTAAATCGCTCAGGAATGTACTTGAGTATTTAGTAAATAAAGTTGACTTTTTTGGTGGTGTTTAGTCATTTTCTTCACTGTAGATTTTCTTTTGTAAAATTCATATTTCAATTATATTTCAATTATTCAATTATATTTCAATAATTCAATTATATTTCAATTATATTACAATTCATATTGGCTTCTGTGAAAGAGCATTCTAGTTATTGTTTGTGGTTGTATGACTAACAAATCTTCAGACCAGTGAAAAGAAATGTTTTGATATGTTGGACAACAATGTAATTTTATCATGCATCGTTAAGTAATCATGTGATTTTGCTCGTGTAATTAAGGATTTACACTGCTCGTGATATTTGAAAGTTTGCCAAATTGCGCTCGCCTCACGGCTCATGCAATTTTCGTACAATTTTCAAATATCACTCGTATAGTGTAAATCCTCAATTGCACTCGCTATCATATGATTACCTATATAGCTACATATTTTACTAAACTACAATCATTGACAATCATTAAAGTAATTTACTAAATATGGCGTGTGAAGACGTCGGGTGTCACATAAAAATAAAAATAAATTCACTGTATATATTTTGTTGGGACCGGTCATTATTTATGGTCGAAGAGAAATATAGATTTGGTCCTGGAAAAAAATTTACCCAACCAAATTAAGATCAGAAATTTAACCGACCATTTATGGGTGAAGAAAATCTTTTACCCAACCCAAGAAGAAATTCCCAGCATATTGTCGATACAAATTTTAATACTGTAACTTTCAGATTATTATCTCCCTATACAGAGCAGGAAACAAGAAAAACAAGGAGAGGAATACAATAACAGAAGATAATGTTCAATGATGACTAAGGAGAACTGGAGATGATAACAAAATTTTAAATGATGAACTCTTAATTTTTTTCATGTAAATAGTCAATATGCAAATGTTGCTACCCAACCCTTCAAGTGTATATGAAATTAAAATTAAGTTTGTCTTTATATTTGAAAGATCTCTTGAAATGATAAAGGAACTCCATCTATAGTTTTCCATATCGCTCTTCGTTCTTGAGATATTGCGATTTGTTTGATATGTAAATAACACACTGCATACGTCACATTGTATAATGAGTTGTTGAGAAACCATGTATATTATTGAAATTATTCTGTTAAATCAATCGAAACTTTCATTATTAGGCGTCATAGGACAAATACCCCTTAGATGCGCAGTTTAGTGTGACTTTGTTTGATAACTTCAACGATATTTCTACTTCTACAAAAACTCATTATTTAAGGTGACGTATATATGCAGTGTGTTATTTACATATCAAACAAATCGCAATATCTCAAGAACGAAAAGCGATATGAAAAAAACGATAGATGGAGTTCCTTAACTTTTATCATTTCAAGATTTCTTTCAAATAAGACAAACTTAATTTTCATTTCATATACACTTTCAGAGAAGTCATTATTTTTGCCCAACTAATTAGGTCTCAGAATTTTCAGTTACCCAACCATTTTCTCTTCGGCCTAATAGTGATAACCTAGACAAAATTTTTATGAACTGGAAAAATCCCAAACTAACCTGTGTTCTTGCATTAAAATTGGAGGATAGTAATTCAGTAGGTGGTGGGCGCTGACTTGTACTGAGTGCAGTACTACTTGCCGTTGGTGACGTTCTATTGACTGCCATTGGAGATAGACAATCAGACTTGCCAGATAGTTTAGTTAAAAGTACAGGATTCGTCCCATTTTTAGAGGAATCTGACACAGAGCAACCCCTTCCAAGCGTTTGTCCTGTTAAACAACAAACAAGTTTGCTTTAAAATTTCAACTTATCGAATAACCAGAACTTGAAGAGAATAGCTCTTCAGTTGTTATCTGGAATTAAAAAAATCATGGAGTGGTCTATAAGCTTTGCCACATTGAGTAGCAGGGATACCCCACAGAGCTTAACGCTCCATTACGGGGTCCCTAAGATACAAAATAAACTAACAGCACATTTTAACAAGAAGACTAGACAGGGGACGACACAGGTGACAGTTTACACATACGGTTTTAAAGGTTTGCGGAATTTCGACATCGTACACGTGCGCGGTTGTATAATGATAATGTTTTAGCAGTTCAGATTTGAATTGACCAATAGAAAGGTTAACATCTCGCAGATGTGATGGTAGAGAGTTGAATATCCTAGGGGTATAGAAACTGTTCTGAAAACTCATTGCAGCGGGCTAAGCACCCCGCAGAAAATAATAAAAAAATAAAAGCAACTGATGCTCAATATTTCATTGACTTCTTTACGCTTCTTTGATATATGCAGATCAAACATGCGAACAAGTCGAGTTGTATACTTTTATTTTGGCTTCATAAAATGTGCAAATCCTTTTTTAAAGATTCTCGAGATTCATTGGTTTAGTGATAATCTTCAAATACTTCATGATATTTAACAAAGTAGTAGCGACAGTTTTTAATATTGATACACACGAGCTCCAGCAACTTTTGAATGCAGCTAGAAATGGCCGCCCGTCTTTACATAGCTTGGTGCAAACACTCGAGGGAGTTTGGGAGAATTTGAAATTTTTATGTTAAACCGAGCCGTAGTTTACATGTTTATGTTTGCATCAGGTTATGTAAACACAAAGCTTCCATTTCCTATTTCTTTTATAAAATAAAACTCAGAAATATAACGTGACGTCATAACCGTGTTTGCATAGCCCGATATAAGCACGGTAACTGACCAACGACAGCTTGGAGACTGTTCTATAATATCTCTTATAGACTGTTCTATAATATCTAACATTATTATAAAATAAGTCATTTTCTTTAAAATTTAAAATTACAAAAATTGCCATGATTAGAACATTTGGTAAACATTTGAAGAAAGGTAACCAGAGAAAGTTTCTATAAGATCGACCAAGCGATGCTTTTACGACTAAAAAATCCACACTGCAAAAATAACTCTTTCCTGTCCGGATGAAAAACATCCAAAATCGAATCACCTCTTTGTTCTATTGATATCTCTGGAAATAACCATAACTGTTGCGAAAGCTATATATTTTCTCAAACCCAATAAACTGGCTTTTACCAATGCTTTTAAATTTCCGAAGAAGACACATTATGTTAATATAAGTTAGCATTAATTATCATAAATTAGGTTGAAAAACTTTCAATTTTCTAGAAAAGCCCAACTTGCACGCCCGCGTGGCATCATGGAAATACAAAATGCCACCAATCGCAGAGTTTTTTAAGAAATCAAATCAAACTTGGCGTTTGAGTGGATCTCGTGTGCCTGGCGCTTGTCGATTTTTAATCTTGCGTTACCGTGTGCCGTGTTTTTCGATTCACGACTTTATCAGTCTTGCACGACCGATTTTGACTGCGCCAGACAGGAAATATTTAATTAAACAATTGAAACACGATAACTGTCAGTGAGCTGAAAACTATATGGGTACTAACCACAAAGTAGTAAATATCAAATAAGAAATATATACCTGGCGGGATACGGAATTGTAAATGAGACATCTCTGCTAGCATAGCATTGTGGGAAAGTGCGGTTCCCTTCTGTAAAATGGCTGGAGCAGATCTCGCGAGAGCATTATGTGTATGTGGTGCGTATAAGGGAGGCCATGGATGGCCATTGTGGGTCATTCTGATCATGGATGGTGTACCATTACCACCAGGTGAAACATAACTACACCCAACGCCAAAACTTTGCTCAATTTTTGGTTTGATCAATGTTCCAGACGAGGAATAGTGCGAAGGGCTTGCTGTAAGGAAAATATTTTACATGAGTTAACTTCTCTAAGTTTGGAAAAGGTTTGTTTCAAGAGGCAATTTAGAATATCACAAGAGTATGATAAACAATAAAATGTTCTTTCCATTGTAATCGACAAATAGTACTATACCCTGCTCGACTTCCCAGCCAGAAGAGCCTTGACTCCCTGGAGAGCGATTGTTGTTGTTATTATGAAGATTTTTGTCGCCTTCGTCATCCTCCACATCATCTTCGAAGGAGGAACTTGTGGTACGGCTTCTTTTTCTTGTTAGTTGGTCAAATAAATATGGAGAATGCTCAACTGCTTGGGGTCCATAGCTGTCTCTTGCTGAACAGAAGTTTGCACCATCAATATCACTTCGCACATATTTAGTCCCGGAGTTCGTACAAGTAATGGGATCTGAAACGGTATTAAAAAATTTCAATATTCAAAAACGAACAAACAAAACAATGAAAAACATTAACTGCGCTTGTCAAAAGCGTTTTAGGAATGGAATAACGGTTCCATTGTTTTATTAATCATGGTGTGCAGGAATATTATCATAAAATAATCCTTAATAATTTTAATGTTGTTGAAATGCAATAACATTAACCGGTTGCATTCACTACAGATTAGAGAGGTTTTGGATTTAAAATAATTTTACAAGCCCTTTCCGTTGCTTAAAACAATTACGACGCTAATAAGTTCATACGTCATAATGAGTAAGGTCTATTGTATAGAGGAGGTCTAACGTTTCGAACCGAAGGCTCTTCCTTCACTTAATTATGTTTCACTCTTATACGAAGGTTCTTCCTTCACTTTATGTTTCACTCTTAGACGAAGGCCCTTCCTTCACTTTATGTTTCACTCTTAGACGACGGCTCTTCCTTCACTTTATGTTTCACTCTTAGACGAAGGCCCTTGCTTCACTTTATGTTTCACTCTTACACGTTGGCCCTTCCTTCACTCTTTATGTTTCACTCTTAGACAAAGGCGCTTCTTTCACTTTATGTTTCACTCTTAGACGAAGGCCCTTCCTTCACTTTATGTTTCACTCTTAGACGTTGGCTCTTCATTCACTTTGTGTTTCACTCTTACACGTTGGCCCTCTTTACGTTTCACTCTCAGACGTAGGACCTTCTTAGCTCCAAATGTTAGACCTCCTATACCCAATCTTTTTATTCATCTTTTAACACTGCCTGCATAGTTGTCTACGTTCTATGTCATTATAGCATGTGTTTTTTTGAACATCTGGCTCAAGTTTATAAGAGTCAGTGCAGCCGTATATCGAAATATAAATTGGAGCCTTGGAAGTTTATATAATCAAAAGAACAACATACCGAACAAATTCGATTCTGTTCGACAGGAAAAAATCTCTTTTTAAACAAGTTCAGACTTACTTTGCGAACATTTGTAGAGTTCACCAACAGTAAACACACCTGACGTCATGAGATTACCTTCTAACGCGCTGGGTGCTGTTAAAGAAAGTATTTATGTTTTTAATACAAAAAATAATAACAAATATTTTTCTTGTCAACACAACATGCGGGGGGGGGGGGGGAATCTTGTTTTACTCAACAGTGGTTATTTTAAACAAAATATTACCTGAAATTGAATTATTATTTTATACAGTAACTACAATCGTGGTTAGAAATTTAATATTACAAAAATACGGTGCATGGAATACAGCATCAAGTACCTGTTATACCACACTCTTATTTTTGTAACCATACACTATAACATTTGTATAAGTAATCGCATGTGGCGGAGTAAAATTAAGGTTTAATTTCACGCGTGTTTTCAACAAATTTTTTAACAAATGTCAAAATTTGAAAACACAAGTGAAATTAAATCTTAATTTTACGGAAATTAACATCCCAATACTTTGTGCTCTTCCATGTGTTCACATTTTCACTGAAGGTTTTTAATTCATGATTTTTAATTATTTTTATTTTTAGATTTTTATTTGTAGCACATTTAATTAATTTTACCCTCAATTAATAAAAAACGCGCTACTCATCTAAACTACATACCTATCATACCTAAAAAACATCTGCTAGAAACAAGGAAAGAATTAATCACATTTTTGAACACCACGTACAAACGAATCACGATTCCCAGTCCACTGACTGGGACTCGGCTGAATGTATCGCCTTTAATACCAATTTGGAACATAAACCATTTAACAGAACACAATAACCAACACCACACGCACCAACAAACAATAGACCCACCAACGAACAATAGGCCCACACTTAACGCATGACGCAACACTAACTTTTTATATCTATTAATATTTTCTATTGTCTATTTTTTTTTTTTGTGTAAACATATATATTTTTAAGACGTTTACCCAAGAGCTATCAAAGCTCATCGAGGGGCTTACGTCAATAAACATTTACATTGTTTAGATAAAAAATAAAATAGAAAAAGACAAAACAAAACAAGCGACAATTGCTGGATCGTTTGAAGGATGTCTTACTAAACTTGACGAAAACGTTCAGAATCTTTAATATATTGTTGGACGAATTTAAATATTTTTGTATTATCATCTGAATTTAAATTAGCAGCGCCAAACAGGAACAACTTTACTTTTTGAGAATCCGACAAAAGATTCCAGCCATCACCGCAAACTTGTGCAGCAGCCGAGAGTAAGGACAACCTTAGAGCAAAATATCGGGGACACTTTAACAAATAATGAGTAACAGTTTCAATATTTGCACCACACACACATGCTGGAGATATAATACAATCTATTTTAAACAAATAATAATTTAACGTACAACAATTAAGACGAAGACGAGTATGTAAAATAGAAGAATATCTGTCAATTGAATAATCCAAATACTTATTGTAACTAGAAATATCAAAAAAGCGATTAAGATACTGTTTAAAGACACTGACTGTTACTATTTTCTATTGTCTATTACTATTTTCTATTGTCTATTACTATTTTCTATTGTCTATTGTCTATTTTCTATTACTATTTTCTATTTTCTATTGTCTAATACTATTTTCTATTGTCTATATTACTATTTACTATTGTCTATATTACTATTTTCTATTGTCTATTACTATTTTCTATTGTCTATTTCTATTGTCTATTTCTATTTTCTATTGTCTATTTCTATTTTCTATTACTATTTTCTATTTTCTATTGTCTAATACTATTTTCTATTGTCTATATTACTATTTTCTATTGTCTATATTACTATTTTCTATTGTCTATTACTATTTTCTATTGTCTATTTCTATTTTCTATTGTCTATTTCTATTTTCTATTACTATTTTCTATTGTCTAATACTATTTTCTATTGTCTATATTACTATTTTCTATTGTCTATATTACTATTTTCTATTGTCTATTACTATTTTCTATTGTCTATTTCTATTGTCTATTTCTATTTTCTATTTCTATTTTCTATTACTATTTTCTATTGTCTAATACTATTTTCTATTGTCTATATTACTATTTTCTATTGTCTATATTACTATTTTCTATTGTCTATTACTATTTTCTATTGTCTATTTCTATTGTCTATTTCTATTTTCTATTGTCTATTTCTATTTTCTATTACTATTTTCTATTTTCTATTGTCTAATACTATTTTCTATTGTCTATATTACTATTTTCTATTGTCTATATTACTATTTTCTATTGTCTATTACTATTTTCTATGTCTATTACTATTTTCTATTACTATTTTCTATTGTCTATTACTATTTTCTATTATACTATTTTCTATTACTATTTTCTATTGTCAATAATTATTTTCTATTGCCTATAACTATTTTCTATTGTCTGGAAGTGTGAAGATGATCATCCATATTGTTGTAATCTTGAGAAAGACTATTGTTCGTGAGCGACGTTTCGACGGGCTCATCGGAGTCACTACAGGTGAACTGCTGAGATTTTAGGAACGAAATACTTATGTTTCCTACATCAGAGTAATAAAGGGCTTTCATCAGAGTGATGAAGGGCTCCGCTCGAAACGTCACGGTGTTTCGTTCCTAAAATCTTGGCAGTTCACCACCTTTTCACTTTGCTATATATCCAAAACACTGCCTATATGCAGCACTTCAATTTTTTACTACTCTTCAGAGTCAAGTCGTGTTTGTCAAAGTTTGCCTATATATACATTTATGTATTTACCACAAAAACAAACGATGATGTAATGAACCAGATTATTTCAATACGCCTAAATTACATTACCCCGGGATTACTATTACTATTCTTGACTTGCAACCAATCCCTTGAGACTCCGAAGACAAAGGTTTGGTGGCCATGTAAATAGACAACAACAATAGAAATAGACAACAGCAATAGAAATAGACAACAGAAATAGAAATGGCAACAGAAATAGACAATAGCAATATGAATAGACAATAGCAATAGAAATAGACAACAGAAATAGAAATAGACAACAGAAATAGACAACAAAAATAGACAACAGAAATAGAAATAGACAACAGAAATAGACAACAGAAATAGAAATAGACAACAGAAATAGAAATAGACAACAGCAGTAGACAACAACAACAAGCAATAGCTGCAATTGATGACTTGCACGTTACGTCACGGCAGCCATGTTGGTGGAACTTAAACAAAAGAATATCATTAACTTCTTTTGTTTGTGGCACCAATATTGTTATTGCCATTTCTATTTCTGTTGTCTATTTCCATTGCTCATGTTGTCTATTTCTATTGCTGTTGTCTATTTCTATTGCTGTTGTCTATTTCTATTTCTGTCGTCTATTTTTATTGCTATTGTCTATTTCTGTTGTCTATTTCTATTTCTGTTGTATATTTCTATTGCTGTTGTCTATTTCTATTGTTGTTGTCTATTTATATTGTTGTTGCCATTTCTATTGCTGTTGTCTATTTATATTGCTGTTGTCTATTTTTATTGCTGTTGTCTATTTCTATTGCTGTTGTCTATTTCTATTGCTGTTGTATATTTCTATTGCTGTTGTCTATTTCTATTTCTGTTGTCCATTTCTATTGCTGTTGTCTATTTCTATTGCCGTTGTCTATTTCTATTGCTGTTGTCTAGTTCTATTGCTGTTGTCTATTTCTATTGCTATTGTCTATTTCTGTTGTCTATTTCTATTGCTGTTGTCTATTTCCATTTCTGTTGTCTATTTCTATTGCTGTTGTCTATTTCTATTGCTGTTGTCTATTTCTATTGCTATTGTCTATTTCTATTGCCGTTGTCTATTTCTATTGCTATTGTCTATTGTCTATTGCTATTGTCTATTTCTATTGCTGTTGTCTATTTTTATTGCTGTTGTCTATTTCTATTGCTGTTGTCTATTTCTGTTGTCTATTTCTATTTATGTTGTCTATTTCTATTGCTGTTGTCTATTTCTATTGCTGTTGTCTATTTTTATTGCTGTTGTCTATTTCTATCGCTGTTGTCTATTTCTATTTCTGTTGTCTATTTCTGTTGTCTATTTCTATTTCTGTTGTCTATTTCTATTGTCTATTTCTATTTCTATTGCTGTTAACTATTTCTGTTTCTGTGGTCTATTTCTATTGCAGTTGTCTATTTCTATTGCTGTTGTCTATTTCTATTGCTGTTGTCTATTTCTATAGCTGTTGTATAATTTCTATTTCTGTTGTCTATATTTCAATTTATATTCCTGTTGTCTATTTCTATTTATATTGCTGTTGTCTATTTCTATTTCTATTGCTGTTGTCTATTTCTATTTCTGTTGTCTATTTCAGTTGTCTATTTCTATTAATGTTGTCTATTTCTATTAATGTTGCCTATTTCTATTTCTGTTGCCTATTTCCATTGCTGTTATCTATTTCTATTGCTGTTGTCTATTTCTATTGCAGTTGTCTATTTCTATTGCAGTTGTCCATTTATATTGCTGTTGTCTATTTATATTGCTGTTGTCTATTCCTGTTGTCTATTTCTATTGCTGTTGTATATTTTTATTTCTGTTGTCTATTTTTATCTCTGTTGTCTATTTCTATTGCTGTTGTTTCTATTGCTGTTGTCTATTTCTATTGCTGTTGTCTATTTCTATTGCTGTTGTCTATTTCTATTGCTGTTGTCTATTTCTGTTGTCTATTTCTGTTGTCTATTTCTATTTCTGTTGTCTATTTCTATTTCTGTTGTCTATTGCTGTTATCTATTTTTATTTCTGTTGTCTATTTTTATTTCTGTTGTCTATTTCTATTGCAGTTGTCTATTTCTATTGCAGTTGTCTATTTCTATTGCTGTTGTCTATTTATATTTCTGTTGTCTATTTCTATTGATGTTGTCTATTTCTATTGCTGTTGTCTATTTCTATTTCGGTTGTCTATTTCTATTTCTGTTGTCTATTTCTTGTCTATTTCTGTTGCAGTTGTCTATTTCTATTGCTGTTGTCTATTTCTATTACTGTTATCTATTTTTATTTCTGTCTATTTCTATTGCAGTTGTCTATTTCTATTTCTGTTGTCTATTGCTGTTGTCTATTTCTATTGATGTTGTCTATTTCTGTTGCAGTTGTCTATTTCTATTGCTGTTGTCTATTTTTATTTCTGTTGTCTATTTATATTTCTGTTGTCTATTTATATTGCAGTTGTCTATTTCTATTGCTGTTGTCTATTTCTATTTCTGTTGTCTATTTCTATTGATGTTGTCTATTTCTATTGCTGTTGTCTATTTCTATTTCTGTTGTCTATTTCTATTTCTGTTGTCTATTTCTTGTCTATTTCTATTGCAGTTGTCTATTTCTATTGCTGTTGCCTATTTCTGTTGCAGTTGTCTATTTCTGTTGTCTATTTCTGTTGTCTATTTCTATTAATGTTGTCTATTTCTATTAATGTTGTCTATTTCTATTTCTGTTGTCTATTTCTATTTATGTTGTCTATTTTTATCTGTGTTGTCTATTTCTATTGCTGTTGTCTATTTCTATTGCTGTTGTCTATTTCTATTGCTGTTGTCTATTTCTGTTGTCTATTTCTGTTGTCTATTTCTATTTCTGTTGTCTATTTCTATTTCTGTTGTCTATTGCTGTTATCTATTTTTATTTCTGTTGTCTATTTTTATTTCTGTTGTCTATTTCTATTGCAGTTGTCTATTTCTATTGCAGTTGTCTATTTCTATTGCTGTTGTCTATTTATATTTCTGTTGTCTATTTCTATTGATGTTGTCTATTTCTATTGCTGTTGTCTATTTCTATTTCGGTTGTCTATTTCTATTTCTGTTGTCTATTTCTTGTCTATTTCTGTTGCAGTTGTCTATTTCTATTGCTGTTGTCTATTTCTATTACTGTTATCTATTTTTATTTCTGTCTATTTCTATTGCAGTTGTCTATTTCTATTTCTGTTGTCTATTGCTGTTGTCTATTTCTATTGATGTTGTCTATTTCTGTTGCAGTTGTCTATTTCTATTGCTGTTGTCTATTTTTATTTCTGTTGTCTATTTATATTTCTGTTGTCTATTTATATTGCAGTTGTCTATTTCTATTGCTGTTGTCTGTTTCTATTTCTGTTGTCTATTTCTATTGATGTTGTCTATTTCTATTGCTGTTGTCTATTTCTATTTCTGTTGTCTATTTCTATTTCTGTTGTCTATTTCTTGTCTATTTCTATTGCAGTTGTCTATTTCTATTGCTGTTGCCTATTTCTGTTGCAGTTGTCTATTTCTGTTGTCTATTTCTGTTGTCTATTTCTATTAATGTTGTCTATTTCTATTAATGTTGTCTATTTCTATTTCTGTTGTCTATTTCTATTTATGTTGTCTATTTTTATCTGTGTTGTCTATTTCTATTGCTGTTGTCTATTTCTATTTCTGTTGTCTATTTATATTGCTGTTGTCTATTTCTATTGATGTTGTCTATTTATATTGCTGTTGTATATTTTTATTTCTGTTGTCTATTTCTATTTCTGTTGTCTATTTTTATCTGTTGTCTATTTCTATTGCTGTTGTTTCTATTGCTGTTGTCTATTTCTATTGCTGTTGTCTATTTCTATTGCTGTTGTCTATTTCTATTGCTGTTGTCTATTTCTGTTGTCTATTTCTATTTCTGTTGTCTATTGCTGTTATCTATTTTTATTTCTGTTGTCTATTTTTATTTCTGTTGTCTATTTCTATTGCAGTTGTCTATTTCTATTGCAGTTGTCTATTTCTATTGCTGTTGTCTATTTATATTTCTGTTGTCTATTTCTATTGATGTTGTCTATTTCTATTGCTGTTGTCTATTTCTATTTCGGTTGTCTATTTCTATTTCTGTTGTCTATTTCTTGTCTATTTCTGTTGCAGTTGTCTATTTCTATTGCTGTTGTCTATTTCTATTACTGTTATCTATTTTTATTTCTGTCTATTTCTATTGCAGTTGTCTATTTCTATTTCTGTTGTCTATTGCTGTTGTCTATTTCTATTGATGTTGTCTATTTCTGTTGCAGTTGTCGATTTCTATTGCTGTTGTCTATTTTTATTTCTGTTGTCTATTTATATTTCTGTTGTCTATTTATATTGCAGTTGTCTATTTCTATTGCTGTTGTCTATTTCTATTTCTGTTGTCTATTTCTATTGATGTTGTCTATTTCTATTGCTGTTGTCTATTTCTATTTCTGTTGTCTATTTCTATTTCTGTTGTCTATTTCTGTTGTCTATTTCTATTGCAGTTGTCTATTTCTATTGCTGTTGCCTATTTCTGTTGCAGTTGTCTATTTCTGTTGTCTATTTCTGTTGTCTATTTCTATTAGTGTTGTCTATTTCTATTAATGTTGTCTATTTCTATTTCTGTTGTCTATTTCTATTTATGTTGTCTATTTTTATCTGTGTTGTCTATTTCTATTGCTGTTGTCTATTTCTATTTCTGTTGTCTATTTATATTGCTGTTGTCTATTTCTATTGATGTTGTCTATTTATATTGCTGTTGTCTATTTCTATTGCTGTTGTATATTTTTATTTCTGTTGTCTATTTCTATTTATGTTGTCTATTTTTATCTGTGTTGTCTATTTCTATTGCTGTTGTCTATTTCTATTTCTGTTGTCTATTTCTGTTGTCTATTTCTATTTCTGTTGTCTATTTTTATTTCTGTTGTCTATTTCTATTTCTGTTGTCTATTGCTGTTATCTATTTTTATTTCTGTTCTCTATTTCTATTGCAGTTGTCTATTTCTATTGCAGTTGTCTATTTCTATTGCTGTTGTCTATTTATATTTCTGTTGTCTATTTCTATTGATGTTGTCTATTTCTATTGCTGTTGTCTATTTCTATTTCTGTTGTCTATTTCTATTGCTGTTGTTTATTTCTGTTGTCTATTTCTATTTCTGTTGTCTATTTCTTGTCTATTTCTATTGCAGTTGTCTATTTCTATTGCTGTTGTCTATTTCTGTTGCAGTTGTCTATTTCTGTTGTCTATTTCTATTTCTGTTGTCTATTTCTTGTCTATTTCTATTGCAGTTGTCTATTTCTATTGCTGTTGTCTATTTCTGTTGCAGTTGTCTATTTCTATTGCTGTTGTCTATTTTTATTGCTGTTATCTATTTTTATTGCTGTTATCTATTTTTATTTCTGTTGTCTATTTCTATTGCAGTTGTCTATTTCTATTGACGTTGTCTATTTCTATTGCTGTTATCTATTTGTATTTCTGTTGTCTATTTCTATTGCAGTTGTCTATTTCTATTGCTGTTGCGGTCTATTCATTACTGGGCAACGCCATTATTTTATTGTTATTTCCGGAAGTCGCGCATCGTGAGATCACATGATTATACGTAATCAAACCAGTGTTGCCAACCTTGGGATTTTATCCCAAGATCTTGGGATTTTTTGAAGGAGTTGGGATTTTTGGGGGATTTTTTCTCAGGGATTCGACCTTGGGATTTTTCTTGGGAATTTTCCAGAGCAAACAGTTTCTGTTTTAAAAAGATGATTTCAATTTCAATACGCTTAAAGGAGTGTGAATTTGTACTTATGTTTAATTAAAGAAATAGATTTTCTATTTGAATGCTCTTGTCTCTCGGTTATTTGAGTCGGGAGAGAGTACCGCAAACGGCGATAGAGACCTGGGAACTGGTCAGGAAGTGAAGCTGTGAACCTCTGGTGAACCTTGGGATTTTTTGGTAAAAAATAGGGAATCTTGGGATATTTTCAGACCTTTATTGGGACGAACATTGCTGTCAGTTCAAGTAGAACGAGCAACTGTTGAAAGATCCAGACAGAACTGGTTTTTGCTTGTTAGGGCAGAGCCGGCTTCACTTTTGTCCAGTTCAAAGTACCCTTGTCAACCTGCAGTTTTTACCACGTGAAGCAATGACTTCTTCAGCAAACTTTGGTTTAATTCTCTTCCCCGTTTTCCAAAGTATATGGAGATAAAGAACCATCCTGTTTTGAGTAAAAACGCGGGGATTCTGTGTGTCAGCATTCTGTCTCGTACAATTTTTGGATTGTTTCACGCCTGTGAATCGTATCAGTGTCACTGAGCTATTTTTCCTTCGTTGACGAGCTACCTCAAGGTAGGAACTTATTACTATTCAGTGAGGCGATCACGGTAAGACTACAGCTCGGATTGACAAACTTATTTTTTGTAAAAACTGCCGTCTTTTTTTCTGGCAGAGATCTTCAACATCCATGCTAATAAGCATTCAGATATTGTCTTAAATTTTGTTGTTCAAACTATTCTGTTAAATAAAGGGTTGTTTTTTTCAGCAAAATTACCTGTTGTTTTGGTCGAGTCGCGACACCACGAGCATGAGTTTAGTTATGAAATTAGGAAAATTCTTAGATCTTACCTCGAAAAAGTTTAACTCTATATTTAGTTGCTTCTTTAGTTTGTTTGTGAATACCTCACGCGAGGTGACCACAATATATAACAAAATACTATATATAGAGGTGACTATAGTCACCTGTCAATTTCTACTAATTACTATTATTGCTACAGTATTTCTATTTTCTATTCTATTTTCTATTACTATTTTATTTATTACCATTACCACTATTACTATTATTACTATTACTATAACTATTACTATTAATACTATTACTGCCAGCAGAGCCTGGGAGTCCTAATATACTTTTAAATCATCAATGAAGAGACTGTCCCACATCCATGTTCCCAGGAGGACCATTATGTACCCATTTGTCTCATGCAGTAAGACTACAGAATCAAAACTGGGGAGTCCATGTAGCTATCCCCTGTGAGGAACCATTTAATCGCAATCCATCTGCTCACCACTGCTAGTTCACCATAGGCTTAATGCCCTCTAGCTGCACCAACTAGTAGGCACATAATCACCCTGGACACACTCTCAGGCACCCCCCATCCACCTGTGCACTCTCAAATTCCAATCATGATGTACTACCCTGTCATACGCTTTATGGTAGTCATAAAAGGCAACAACAAGTTCCTCATGCAGTTATATCTATATATTAAGTTATTATCTCTATATATATTATACACTTCCCACTGCTCCCATTTGGCCTCATATCCCACTGAGTAACCATTTTGGTGTGACTTTAGACTTTTATTGAAATTCACATATTATTACTGTTATTATTATTATCATTATTATTATATACTACCTGAATGTACACATCTTAATATCACATTATTGTGCACCAGTATATCACAAGATGTTATTAATTTAAACATCATGCAACCAACAGCTTTACCCAGCCATAAGCCAGAATATAGAAGACTGGAGATCATTTAACCCTTTATGATGGTAGCATGTTTTTGTTTGTTTGTTTGTTTGTTTGTTTTATTTATCAAACTGTAACAAATGAAAAACAACTCTTCATTTTATCCCCCTATTAAAGTAAATCATGCACAAGTAACAATAACTTTAGTATTATGCATATTCCTCAACCTTTTTCATTCAGTGAGAAAGAACATGAGACACACAGAAGAGAAACCTTTCATTTGCTTTGCTGCAGGTATATAAATCACATCTTTGATATAAATCACATCAATAATTTTCAATGCTGTTGTTGAAATAGAAGAGTTCTGAAAATGGTTGAGCAATTAATTTCTTCACAAAAACAACTTTGAACTGAACAAATTTGATTGGTTTTGACTTTTGACTCATAATCCCATTGGTTGGTGAAAAAGCAAAAAAATAACTTCATCACTATAACTTGTCAATGTAAAGAAATTAATTTCTCAATTGCTGTGCCCCCTGCCAAGTTGGCAACGCTTTATATTCTGTGTGTGAGTTTGTTTGTTTGTTTGTTTGTCTGTTTGTTTGTCTGTTTGTTTGTTTGTTTGTTCATTTGTTCGTTCAGTATCAATAGCTAGTATCTACTTCATGTAGGCAGATTTTTAATGAACGCCACAGGGCACCGCACTTTAGGCACTTTCTCGATATATGAACAAACCGAAATTCAAATAATCGCTAACCCAAATCCTAACCCTAAAACTGACTTGGGTTGATGTTATAATAATTTTAAATTTCGGTTGCTCATATATCGAGAAAGGGCCGCACTTTAGCACTATGTCTGGTTTTGTTTTTAATTATTCTAATACCACAACAGTAATAATATTAACATACTATTGACATAAGGCATATTTGGACATAATATACTGAGAAAGTATACTGAAACACTTATATAATTAAACACATGAGGAAGATCTTTGAACTAATATTACTCAGAAAAAGTAGATGGGAATCAAATCCATATAACCTTTCTGATCACAGCAAAAAGGTGGCAGACTCAAAGGTTAAATAAAAAAATTTGTGGTTTACACCATGTGTAATTATTAAATCTGAGCTTTCGGCCCGTGTACCAGGGTCATCTTCAGAGAAATTATAGCATACAAGTTTGCTAACGTCAACATTACAAATGTGGTGGTGTGTTCAGACTCTGAATTTTCTCTGAAGACGACCCGGGTACACTGACCGAAAGCTCAGATTTAATTACACATGGTGAAAACCACAAAGATTTTTGATTGAAACTTTAAGGATCATATTAGATGCAAAGGTTATACGATACAATGGTTTGATATTTAATATTTGAACTGTTATATTACAGTTTTGTTTTTTTATTGCTGGTAATTGATGCTCTGATGAAGGTCTGATGAAGGCCTTCATGTACCCTGGTCCCAGAGGCTTTATGATGCCACCTCCCCACGCCCCAGAACCTCTGGGACCAAGGTAGCCTTCATGCGGTGTTTCCACAAAATTTTAAACAATCGACAGGTATAGTTATTTTTTCCCAGGCTTTATTTGTTGTTTATACTTATAACTACTTGGATTGGACTAATTATTTATATAGGTAAGAAATTGCAATACCTGTACCGTGTGAGTGGAAAGACTGATATTTGCTTTGTAGCACTAATGACAAGATCACTATACTAAGAGTTGCTAGGAATAAGATACATTTTACTATGGGAATAAGATACATTCCTTGAAATTAAAAGTCAAAATAATTTCTGTGAGAGAGATAATTTTGGAACAAATTGCTTGTATTCAATACTTTAGTTCAAATACTAATAAGTTTGTTAAATTTCAACAAACAATATACATTGTACAATAGTCTCCATGAGTTCACAATGTATTTTTGTGTAAGCATGGTCTCAAAACATCAAATTTTTCCTGACTCTGACTGGCAGATTAAGACTGTCATCTCATAATTATGGTCTCAACACGTCCGAATTGAATAACAACGCCAACCTATTGTCCATTGTTTTTGGTCTATTTGCACATCATCAAAGACATACAGTGCGTTAGGTTAGTATTAGCAATTACCAAATATGAAGATCTCGACATTTTTATGTGTTACACCCATTATATTATATATATTATGATTTAAAAACCCAATATATATCACTTCTCGCTTACGGATGGGACACTTCACTTGACAGTTTTTGTTATCAAACCTTGAAAACCATCTTTTTACATCGTTTAAGCTTAAGCAGACACAATCTACTTGCTGTCATCCGGACCTGTGCCCCTTGAAACCACAATTTTGAAACAGGAACTAGATGAACAATATTTTCTCGTCAAAAACGGCAAGCACTCAGTGATCGCGTTGAAGCATCAAAACAATTTCACACCATGTCTTCCGCCGTCCCTTAAACCGTTTTATCCTAAACTATTAAACTAGAACTAGAAAGAGATGTTTAATTTAAACACAGAACTGTGGTGTTACGATATGCGTGAAAGACCACGCCAGTACCACAGTAGAAAGAACTTAAAGGCGCCGTCATGGGAAGACGAAGAAGGGAGAGAACGAAGTAAAACCATTAGAACAAAACATTAAAATTGTATTCATGAAACACAGTGAACTACTTCCTTTGTACCAAGGCCACGACCTTTACATAACACCAATGTCAAACTATGAAACTTTGTGAATATGTCGTGATTTTGTATTCGCGTGCACAACGGCTATTACTGCCACATGAGGTCTTGCTTTGTAAATAACACTTTGATCTTTCCTATGTATTCATTTAATGTTATCCCCACGCCACCTTAATGACCGTACTGATGTGTATAACTATCATGAATTACGATACATGCTTCATGGATATACCAACTAAGATAAAAACTATCCAATTACAGAATTGTATAAGCTTTTATATATAGTAGTTCATGATTTAATCTATTATAAACACTATTTGTTAAGTCAAGTAAAATATCTGCCGCGGCAAAGCAGTAGAGCGGCGAGTAACGTCTTAGCTCGTAACTTTTCTCGTGCGGTTCAATTTCTATGCAATTTAAACATAATTGTAAAATCACAATAATAATAGAAAGAACCATTTACAAAGCGAACGGATTTTTCTGCTTGTAGAACAGTGCGAACACGAAGGTACAAACTCTTGCACGACAAGTCACCGCAAATATGGAAATGAAGTGAGAAAATAAATTGACAATGTGTAAATCTTGAGAGTATAACGAGGGAAAGAAATCAACGAATAAGTTCCATTCATTAAAATAGAGCAAACAATACAAAATTATTGTTTGCAGCGAGCTTATAGGATAAGGCGTATAAATGTTGTTGTGTTATTAAGCTTTGTTTGTGTGTTTCCTGTTGAACAATTGACACACGCTGTAAAAATGTAAGTCATCAGTGATATATATATATATATATATATATTATATATACATGTATATATATATATATATATATATATATATATATATATATATATATATATATATATATATATATATATATATATATATATATATATATATATATATATATATATATATATATATATATATATATATATATATATATATATATATATATATATATATAAATATATATATATATATATATATATAATATATATATATATATATATATATATATACGTGTAGGTTTTGGTCTACGAAATGCAAAGAGTGCTCAACAACATATAGTTAGAGCAAATAATAGATTTTCGCTTACCTCAAAACTGGTCTGCTACAACTTGTTCAAGAACAAGTTGTAGCAGACCAGTTTTGAGGTAAGCGAAAATATATATATATATATATATATATATATATATATATATAAAGTCGAAGTAAACAGCGGGATAAGAACTTATTATTTTTATCAGAAAAATCAAACAATCTATCGACTGAGCGGAATAAGCCAATCAATACCATGACACTGAAGAGATGAGAATGAAACGGTAATACGTCTTCACATGTCATTTACGAGCATGTGATTAAATAATACACGTGCATGCACCCGTATAATTTCTACCGCGGCCTAGTTTCAATATCTGATGACCAGATTTCAACTCTTTTAATAGCACACTATGTGACTCTCTTGTTTATAAATTAGTCGTAAATAAAAGTCTAAGTAAGAGTAGTAATAATCATAATGCTTACGATTTGCCTTAAACCTTGTTGACCAAGTTTGGTAGACAACTTGGTAGACGAAACTTTGTAAGTAAGTAAACAGTAATCAACTTTGCAGGCTATTATTGCGCGCGCTAAACTTACTTGAGAATTCAACGTGATCACTTATACAGGAACCAGTAGCTGATCGAGGACTATCCCGCTCTTTCTTATTCTCTAAAAAATACGAAAAGTTTGTTTAAGGATATGAATGATAATTTAAAGCAGTACTTTGATTATTATAAATTTACATGTTTGACAACTCCGCAAAATTCAATCACATGGGGTGAGTTGTCTCTTGAGTAGTTCACGGCGAAGCTGTTGTTCGATGAGTTGTTGGGTAAGTTTGAAAGTTTACTCAAACTCTGATTGGATTAGATTGCTCAAGGACTATGTACTTATATTTTCGGAATGAAGTTTAATAGCCGTCGTTCTGTGAAATAATTACCTTGAAGATAAATAAAATTCGCCAAGAATAAATCAAGTTCTCTTATCGTAACTGTGATATGATTAGGTACCACACAAAGTCCATGATTTTGACAAACATTTGTTTTACCAAGTCTTTCTCCGTCTGTACTTTCCAGAGGTATACCACGAAATAATATAACCATTACTAAATCAAGCCGCCAAACTTTGTCAGCTTGTCTTAAGCAGTCAATACGTCGCATCTTGCCTTTCTGGTCTGGATTGGAAATGACGCAACGCGAACATTCACGACCTGTGACGGAGTAAACAAAATCTTCCCTACACTCTGGTCGAATGTCTTTACGAAGTTTTGCAAGTAAGCGCGAAGCCCATTTTTCCTTGATCTCTGGCGACTCCGCTTCAAGTTCATCCTTACACTTTCTCTCTTCTTCTGTGCTCATCCGAAATTCATGGCGTTTATAGTATTTGCGTTTCCGTGCCTGCAGGTTGAACCAGGTGTAGGCAAATGACTTGACGTGAGGAAGAAGAGCTTCAATGAATAACTGAAGTTCATCCTGAATAACAGAAGAAGAAAACACTTTATGAGAAGTCGAAGACTCGCACGAAGCCACTGACAAACAACTGTGCTTTACCATGGCTTGTCAACAATGACGACGGAGATAAAACTTCATCGATTACGTAGAGAGCACGACGTGCACATTGCTCTGTGTTTACAGTTTGTTATAACGTAACACCAATTCCCTAAGATAATTATTAGTCGATGAACCAATCAGCACGCCCGGATATTGACGTCGATGCTGTCAAACACGAAAGTATTGTCTTGTCAGTTTACATGCAGCAGCGCGCACTCGACCGCGAACTCGATACGTCGTGAAATTTACACCAGAAGATAACTTTATCAAGGCTGATTCACTGCAAGTCAGCATAAAGGTTTTCCTCTTAAAAAATTTTATAATCAACCTTAGAGTGACAGTGAAAATTTATGCGAACTCACGTCGTTTCCGTTTAAAAAAAGGGGGGAGGGATCTTTATTGCCGCTGAACCAAACTTACACTGAGTGGTAATAGAACCATCAGGTCGCGATGAAATAGATATAGTTCATGGGCTGGTTATCATCGTGTTGTTGTGAATTAGAACCGATAGGCTTAGAGCTTCTGTGATAAACAGGAGTTGTTCCATTGGAATACTGCATGCGTCATAAACAAACCATATTTGTGGTGAACCATAGTCGGTTTCGGTGTCATATAACTAAACTAGCGTGTGATCAGTTTGTAAGTACTGTTTAAGAACACCAACAAGCCTCTTTGTAATCAAACGGCCGCGTTGTATTAAACTTATTAATATTCCGTCGGTAGAAATGAACCGTATCAAACAATCAAAGGTTGCAGCGAAACAAATTATCGATAATCCTTCTCAAATCACATGACGATGTCATTAAAACATATTGTTTAAGTTGAAGTAGCGCGAGAAACGTGTGACGACGCGGGATTAAGTAAGACTCATGGCCGTTATAAGAGCGTGTTTGAGTCGAAACTGACGATTTCATTTCATTTCATTTCATTTATTTTTGTTTATAAAACAAGCCGCGTAATACTTTGCCAACAAAAGAACAAATTTTCTGCTCTAATATCCTTCCGGTCGATAGACCGCCCGATCAAACCAATGAGTTAATCAAAAGAGCCGTGCTGACGATCTTTAAATATTGTTCTCTTTATCTGGTGTTGAATTAAAACGCAAGGCATATTTGCGGTGAAAAGTTCCGCTTTGGTCAAGGGTGTGACAGAAAACCTCCCATATAACCGGAAATCAAAGTTTTGTTAAAATGGGTGGAGTAACCAAAAAATGCCGGCTTTGTCAGCAGGAGAAAAACAAGGCAACATGGTGTCTTCTTCATGAGGTTTTCAAATACCATATAGATAGAGAGACGTTAAAACTAGACATGATGAAAGAATTATTAATGTTTAAATATTAAGGATGAGGCATAAAGATCTCAGAAAAAAGTGAGAGAGAAAATGTCTCCATAACGCGACTAGGCAGCATGCATGTTGTACAGAAGAACAAGACTTGGAAACTAAAACGTTGTGAAACTAAAACAGTCAATGAAGACAATTATTTATCACTTGAAATCATGCTACATATATGATAATAAAGTATAGAACCAGAATTGTTAGCTGAATTCCACATAATGACTGTACAATTACGGTTATGTCTTGAACATATAAATACGAGCTAATTTTGACAATACGTCGTAATTCACTATAGTACTAGAAAAACACGGTAAACAAAGTTAAGTAGTTTCCATTGTTGCTTCCAATAAACAGAAAAGCTAATAATTGAAAAATGTAGTTATTAAATCACGATAAGTCGCTATATGCTGTATATAACTTGCTTTATAGCGCTGCCACTAGCCTGCCGGTAGTGCATCATCGCCATCGGAAAGGCTAAACTGAATTTCTAAAACGTCGCGGCAGAGTTTATTCTCTTTCTGAATAGGTGAAGAAGCTACATATATGGGCCTATATTCGTTGATGTTCTTCTCAACATTGTTGCAATCATTCCTTTTAGTAAGATAGTGGTTGAAAGGTTTATACGTATACAGCTTCTTAAATCCCGTCTTGGTTGGCGTATAGATAGATCTAGCTATTGCTCAATAATGGCGTCTTCGACGAATAACATGGTAGTTAAAACATGTTGCCTGGAAACTTTGGCTTTTGTAAAGGTCATGGTGTCAAACTCTACTGAATATATCAAGTGCCTTTTCTTTACATTGACGTTCGGGAACTAGCGGACAGCCATGATGGTGAATGACGAAGGCAACAACGTCAATTAGTTGTTGAACTAGCATTTACTCTTTCCTTTTCTAGACTTTTTAGGCATTAGTTCTGTATTCAACAATTCAGTCGACAAAAAAAAATATTAACTATTCTACCACTGATAAAGAGAGAGGGAGTTTTTACTCCTGAAGTTGCATTTTGGTTTATATCGCATACAGTTGTTCCCTATACACGTGCGTTCATTCATCGCCATAATGATTATCATTTGAGGAATTTCACGAAATAAATGAAAAACAAGTGCTCTAGACTATTATATATATATACCAAGAACTATACAACTAATGGTGGTGTTGAATAATACTAGCATCCCAACTGAAAGTAAAGATCAAACTAGTTTCGAAGCGCTGAATGACGCTCTAACGAGTTTCTCCCCTGGCAAAAGAATTAGTCAACATATATTCAACTCTTATTATTAAATCTATTTAAACTTTCTAAAGAGCTATAGTGAAAGAAATTAAAACTAATTTACCATAAGAACGTAGCGCATTCCCAAATGATGTATGTTTGACTTGTTAAGGAATAATCATTGGGTTGCCATCGTCAACAAACATTCCATTTTGCGTTGAGAATCAAAATATTGTGGTAAAAAATCACGTGCACAAACGACGCTGGTTTGTCTGCCACGGAATCGAGGCTAATCCTGTCGAGTACCATTATTATTCATTCACTGTTGTTTTGCAACAGATTTCAGGATATTAGGTTACGCCATTGACGTCACTTTGACGTTAGAAGTACTAAAGGAGGAAGTTCAATGCTCATTTCTTTGATCTTTCTTCTCAAGAAACTAGCACGTTACAAGAATGGTGACACTCTGAAAGGCTGTGGAGTTCAAATAAATGAATTTTCTAGAAATAAAGAAAGTGATCAAATAAGATCTGATTACTGAATGATATAAACATATGTTTCTTGTTAATAAACACAGTGGTAATTACTCCCCATTTAGTATATATATATAATATAAATAATATATAAATACAAAATTTCCTGGGTGGAGTGAGTGAAAACGTTTAATTTTTTATATATAGATAGATATATCCTTCACCTTACTCATGACAATCAACGTTAGCAGAACTATATGTATTCTAGTGATGTTAAAAATGTTAATTATTACTTAGAAGATTGTTGACAGTTGGTCTTTTATATATAATGTAAATATAGCTGAGTGCCGTTTATGTCCTGACCGTATCATATCCAAAATATCAACGTCGTGAACGACAACTCTACCTCTTATAAAAGCGACGATTAGATGACACAACAACAATTTTTCTTTCAAATTCTACGAAAACTAAATTACGGTGTCATATATGGTCGAAGTTTCGTTTTGGATTTGTATGTTGCCAGCCTTGAGTCCTTGAAATTCAATCTGTACAATCTAATTTAAATAAGCATAAACAAAGGATTTAGCGTATTAACATGATTCGACACTAAAATGAAAGTTTATCAACACAATGATATGCTCCACGGTTAAAGCAACTACTTATGCAGTATATAGGAGTCTTAAATTGTTTTATAATGCCTTCATTTGAGAACAGCCTTGAGCTGACAGATTCATGCTATTTCTGTACTTCATACGTACTTTACATAAAACCATTTCTCTTTTAATTCATGCCTTTGGCTAGCCCCACAGTATGTTGTTTACCCTTGATTTCAATATTTCTGTTATCGGGTATTACATATTTTCACGCATCGTTAACATGTCTTGTATTCCTCTTGGTAAATTATTAAACAGGGGAGTAAATGAACTGTGAGGGAAAATTGTTGATTATCACTTTTTTTTGGAGGGGGGGGGGGGGGGGGGGGGGGGGGATTGTTGACGGGTTTTTTACTATAAGGGATGGTTGGAAACGGCTTAAATATAAGATTAACTAAATATTTTAGATGAACAAACAAAGGCCTACATATTTGACAGTATTGGTGGTAATGGCTATTTTTGTCGAACATGAAATAACATTTAGTATTTTGATTTTGTATTTCTGGTTGATGCGCACGGGTATTTTTAGGGATCTATTGAATTGTTGCTTTATTGAATTCGTTACCCTCCCACACCTGTTTTTGTCGTTCTTTCAGGACGACCGCGACAGCGTTAAATAAACAATATAGTTTAATATTTAAAACTCATGGACAACTATATGTATTGAAAATTTCATGAACATTTTATGACTTCCAAAAAGGTTCAAGTATTGATCGACTGCCGTTTTGAAGTCAAATATCTTAAGTAACAGCTTCGCCGTGAAATGTCCTCTGAATGGCGGCGAATGACCGGACTGCGAGAAGGGTATCAGAGATTCCTTTATCGATTCTCTTTGTTTTGCCGCATGAAGAATGCTATTATGTCGTTGAGATTCCCGCCGCGGTGTATACAGTTAAGTCCCTATTGTTAGTAAGTCAACTCGCGTTATGGCAATTCAAAACGGACTAGAGGCTAGAGCGCATAAGCATGCTTAAAGTTTTTCAAATTTTTAGAATTTCTCAGATTGCCCGCCATACGGGAACGCAAGGTGATAATTTCAACACGAAAATATGTAAAAATAGAATTTATTCAGGGGGATTAGCTGGGTAAGAGTAATTTAATGAAAACAAATATGTAACATAGTGATTAGTATAAACGGTTCTTCACATGAATATTAGCTGCACAAGAGACCTTGAAATTCTAACTGAATCTCCTTCATATACTACACTACTGCATGAATACCAAGACAACTTTACTTTTTTAGCTAGAAATACGTGTACACCCCCTCAATCGATCGATTTTAATACTCATCAAATATCTAAAAAGGTTTGTGTACTGCCGAAATAGCTTGTAAGTAGTCTAACGTTTCGAGCGAAGGCTCTTCGTCAGATAACGAATTAGGCGTGTTACGAATTAGAGTGAAACGAATTAGGTCGTTCGCTCGAAACCTTAGACTACTTACACGCCATTTCGGCAGTAAATCAACCTTTTTAGATATTTGATTTGAGATTCCTACGCTGCCTAGTACGCAGCATAGCACGTTTTATTACTGATTTTAATACTCTCTGGATAATACTACAACAACAATGACTTATAATGCATGCTGATGTATGCTATTTGGCGCATCCTATTTAATTGAGTTTCGGGACGAGAAAACGTCCGAAATACATAAATAATTAAAATATGAACACTGTGAATGTACCTAACCACGCTGGTTCGAACCTAACGACGGACGATCTCATACCCCGGCCGAATGGAAGGCGCACAAATATGAAGATTGAAGAGACTTATAGGGTATATAGTGAATAATATTGGCGTGGCTCGATAACTAAAGGATTAATTTTTGTGAGTGTGGAAATTTTCTAAGACCAACCGAGACCAGTTGCAAAAATGCAACTCCAATTGGCCTGAGGCTGAGAATAGAACTCACGCCTCCGCGCGATTCGTGGCTCAGTTGTCAATGGAGGCATGAATTCAATTCTCACCAATTCTCACCCGTTGATTTCCTAATATGAAGATATACTGTTTAAATAACGTCACATTAAATACTCAAATTGCGCCATGAATAGATTCGTTTATTTATATCAATAAAAGTTAGACCATATAAACAATGGATCAATACCAGAGACATCTGTCACATACCAGAAACATCTGTCACATACCATTTCTGGTATTTATTTCGTCAGAGCTTTGCTTTGCCATAACATATCAGACACCTGTCCCAGGCGCGGATTTAGAAGTTAGTCGCATAAATTAGATACTTCATGAACAACCCTATTGGTTATGCTTTTCTTAAGAATAATTCAGAACAAAAACCTATCCAATAGGATTGTTATTCACAGGTATTTTGAATTGCAAATTCTAAATCTAATTTATGCGACTAACTTCTAAATCCGCGCCTGACCTGTCCGTTGCGATTCCAAAAACTGACCCACCTTTTGGCTTTTCAAAGGAACTTTTTTTCTTTATTAAACCATCTCAACGAATTTTTGGCTCTCAGACAAAATTTTGAAGCTGTTTTCAACTCAGCGCATAAACCTTTCTTACGTGACAACATTACGCATGACGGAAGTATATGTGGCGGAAGTTCGTTGCTTTCAATAATTCCATAATTTATTTATGCCAGGGATTTGCGACGTCGGCGACTGGTTGCGACATGAGAACGCGTTTGAAATGTCATCGGCGATAATCGGCGACCATCAGCGACCCAGTCGCACGCCGACCATCGCAGACTATCGCAACACAAGAAAGGCTCGTTTCTTTCTCAAAAGTGCGATTATTAGTCGCAGTTGACTAGTAATAATCAATCGAGTATTCAAACAGCCATTTTAACGAAGATTCGGCTCTAAATTTAACGGCAAAATTGGACCACATACTCGATGTTCCCGACATGTGTGAACGCATCATCAGCGATAGGCTGCGATAAATGTCGGCGATGATCGGCGACCGTCATGAGAACTAGGCTTTACTGCGACATATTTGCCGATTATTATCTTGAATGTTTTGCTATATTATAAAACAATAATATACCATTCGCTCTCGCCGCATATGAACGTCTAATTATCACTATCGCTTCGGGGATAAACTAAATTGGTTTGTTTATATATAATTGGTTTGTTTCTGACGGTAATCTCTCGAAATGTTTATTTCGAGCTGAATGAGCATGTAAAAAAAATGTGCATGCCGTTTTTACTTCACATTCTTAAACTTTCCCTAATTTATGTTACCACCCCTTGCCTTCATTCAACTGCAGATTATTGCTGAATGTACTATAGCTATATATATACTCTAGCTATATACAATATTATGTTATACATATCAGTTGTATAGCCTTAGCATCACGGCATCCATATAACAAATTATGGTAACACAGACATGGTTTGAATTTTTTCGACATGGTTTTTAGTGGTTTTATATAGACCTTATTCATAAATGGTCGACAATTTAACATTATTTTATATGCACATAAATTGGCCCTTATGAAAACGAGTTCATGATTTTATATACATATATTTAATAAGAATATTAATTCGGCGGCCATTTTTTAATAAGGTCTATAAACTTTCAAATTCTCCCTAAACGGGCGGTCATTTCGTTCTAATTCTTAAATAAACATAAATATAAATAAATTATTCAGTTGCGACATTGAATGGTAACAAAATCTAAACTAATAGCATAATAAAACATGAAACTGAAAAGCGTCATCTTGAAGTTTGCGATAGCACTAGTTTAGAACAAGGTAGTAAGAAATTGGGAGGCAGAGGTTCAAATCCTGGATTCCTGCATGGGTCGGACCTCCGCTCAGGGTCTTAAAAATAATTGAGGAGAAAGTGCTGCCTTTGCCAAATATCAGCAAATGGTAAGACTTTTGGGTCTTCTCGGATGGCGATTGCCGGTGACAACCGCTTGTGGGACAAACAGCGGTCATGCGCACATCTAGAGAGCGTGAAGCGGTGTACCTTGTGGTAGTTTGAGCACTCTGGCCCTAGTGGGTATATATATATATATATATATATATATATATCAACATGCAAGAGCGATAAAACTCTTGGTTGAAATGCGTAATAATTAATTCTTCTAGTAAAATATGTTCAATAAATTCGTATAGGTTCTCTTCTGAGCCTGCAGGGAACTAGAAGAACAGACTTAAATTCGAATTATCAAGGGCTGGTACAGCCTCACCAGTATAATTAGGGTTATAGGACAAATGGAGAAATAGCACGAATTAGTCATACCACTTGTATTCTCATATATTTCGACAGTTCACGAAATATAACCAGAATAATCTATTAGTGACATTAATGTGATCAGATGAACGCTTGAAAACCGCTGAAAATCCGAGTTGACTCGCTATTTCTCATTAACTGGTAGCCTATAGTATCGTCATGTTTCGCGCACCAATTGACAAAACTTCGTGTTATATTAAAATAGACACCCTAACCCTAATACAACCCTTGCATTAGATTCGGCACATGAGAAGTTCGACGTTTGAAACGGGCGTGACAGATCCATATTTACATGTATATAGGATGCGTGGCAGCTCTTTCTATAGCTGGCGTTTGATTCCCTCTTCTCATACAAGAAGTGGAACACTTGTATGGACGTATTTTTGCCAAAAACGTCATGGGGGAATTGATCGGCAAAAACAAGTTGTTTTCATATGAAACATCGTACCTCAATTAGCTTAACCCTGAAATATTATAGCGTAGTTCTCTTTAGTTAACGGGTTATATCGTTAGGTTTCGCGCACCAATTGAAGGCGCGGGGGGTTAGGGTTAGGAATGGTGGGGAGTTATGGTTAGGATCATGAACAAAGGGTTTTGCTAATAATTTACATTAGATTCGGCACATGAAAGTTCGACGTTTGAAACAGGCCTTAGTGTCTCTATTACTTGTCAATATCTTATACTTGTTTTGTAGATCTATTGGTTTGACAATGTCAATATTACCACGTGATCTAACACTAGAAGATCAGACATTCTTCGGTTTTAAAAACAAACTGAACAGTTATTATAAAGACGCTTTAAGAACTGTTTATGACATTGACGACTGCAGAACATGGAAGTCAATATTACGGAAGCCGAGAAGGGCCAATCTGAAAATAAATTTTAAATCTGAAAATATATTTCAAATCCGGAAATATATTTCAAATCCGAAAATATATATTTATTAAAATCCGAAAATATATTTCAAATCGGAAAATATATTTCAAAATCCGAAAATATATTTCAAATCGGAAAATATATTTCAAAATCCGAAAATATATTTCAAATCGGAAAATATATTTCAAAATCGGAAAATATATTTCAAATCGGAAAATATATTTCAAAATCCGAAAATATATTTCAAATCGGAAAATATATTTCAAATCCGAAAATATATATTTCAAAATCCAGAAACATATTTCAAAATACGAAAACATTTCAAATCCGAAAATATATTTCAAATCGGAAAATATATTTCAAATCAGGAAAATTACCGCTGACCTCTAACCCGTGGTGCATGTGTTGCCATTGCTCTCAATTCTCAAACGTTCGATATGCCCGAATTTTGCTCAAATTGTGGTACCAAATTGAAAGGAGGAGATAAATTTTGTGGGAAATGCGGATTGAAAGTCGTAGTTACAAGTAAGGATGATAATGCAGTATCAGAGGGCAGTTCTTCGGTGCCGGCGGCGAAGAAAAGTCAAACTAAGACTCTTGACCACTATATGACATTTATCTAACCAACGCTCAGGCTTTATCGGTAAGAAAAGAAAACAAGAGAAGAGAAGACGACTACCGATCCAGTTGATAAATCAAAGAAGGCTGACGAAAGTGATCGTGTGGTAATTAACGTGGGTAGAATGACTGAAAATGAAAATGGAGAGTTAAGAGCGATTAGAGGTAGTAAGTTGCCCATAAAGGTGTGCAAAACATTTAATGCAAAGCAAGTTCTCGCCAGCGCCGTGCAAAAACACTCTAACCACGATCAATATTTTACGAAAAATGTGGAATACGTTCTTCTTTACCCAGACAAGAAATTAGCTGATACAGTGCCAGGGACAGAAGAACAATTTACATCTTATGCAAGAGCACAGAATACAATGCACACCAATCTGGGCCATCCGATGATTGTGATCATTATAAACTGCCAACATCCAAAGGTAGCATGGTAGTGAACATAAGTGATGACGATAAATCGATAATGCTATCACTGTTCTTCAAAGATCTGCTTTTGATGATGATGTATACAACATGAATCTGCAACTGCTGTCAATGCCAATCTATCTCAAGCAGATGCAGATCGGCTGTCAATGCAATGATGAGATGCCCAACTTGTAACTTAAAGTTTCCATATTCTGAAATTGAAGGGCATGCAGATGCTTGTGCATAATCTTCTTTTTAACGTCCTCAGACTCAACGCCATACCATGGTACTCATTCAAGAATAAGATGATGGTTTGATAACGAAATCCTCTCTGAAAATAATACGTAATTGCTTCTCTTTCAGTTGAAAATGATGGGAATGTACTCTCCTGGCTTCTTCTTTGAGTGCCACATCGAGTACAGAATGATTCCTCATCGTTCATAAACTCTCTCCCACCCATCTGTAGCAAAACATTTAACAAACATCGATATAATACATAGTTCGAACATAATCGAACGTGGAACACCAAAGTACTTATAGTAATCTTTGGAGTTGGAGTTTGAATGATAAAACTGCTGGCCAAATAGGATTCGGATTTTGAAATATATTTTCGGATTCCGATTTGAAAAATATTTTAGGATTTGAAAAATATTTTCGGATTTGAAATAATTTTCCGATATGAAATATATTTTCGGATTTTGAAATATATTTCCGATTTGAAATATATTTTCGGATTTTGAAATATATTTTCAGATTTGAAATATATTTTCGGATTTTGAAATATATTTTCCGATTTGAAATATATTTTCGGATTTTGAAATATATTTTCCGATTTGAAATATATTTTCGGATTTTAATAAATATATATTTTTCGGATTTGAAATATATTTCCGGATTTGGCCCTTCTGAAATATATTTCAGATTGGCCCTTCTCGGCTTCCGTACTATCTGCATAAAATGTAAATCCGCACGTTTGTTGCACGAAAAGCCGCATTGTTATTGATACCATGCTCTTTTTAGATTTTTAATATTCTTATTATAACTTTTAATACTGTAATATAGCATTTATACATTTTAGTCGGGGGTACAGTAATTGGGGTAACCTGTTGTACCTACCATTTTTATCATTTACATGGTTTAATAAAGTGATTTAAAGATTAAAGATTAAATATTACCATACACTTATATTTCATCTTATATTGTTCTAATTTAAAGTCAAGCTGCAAGATGTCGCTTTGCAATTTATGTTTTATCCTTCGGCTCTAGAAAGAATGGATAATTACACAATATAGACAACAATCTCGAATACGTGTTTAATTGACGTACAAAGACGTAAATAATCTAAAATTAGCATCTGTTTACTGGAGTGGTTACGCCTATAGGATAAAGGATTGAATCAAAAGGTCACTCGGGTTCAATAAGTATCATGATTCTCGGTATGAAAAGTATCGATTATCACTTGATTATAACTTTGCATGATACTGGTAAATAATATATATGATATTCATTAACAAATAAAAAAACGTGTCGCGTGTGATTATCGAGTTATAATGGCACGAGAGATGCGTGTAAAACACGAGGCGTTAGCCGAGTGTTTTGCTAGTTTCGTGTCTTCGCTTTATTACTCAGTATCAACAACAATTGATCGTCATGTATTAGCGCCTGATTAATTATTAGTAATTAATTACAGACATGACATCTAGCTTCTCGAGTGCCATTATAACTCGATGATCACATAGAGACAAAGTTTTTTATTTATTTATAAAATAATATCATTAAATTATCAATAAAGCAAAGAAAATGCAGATTTACCAGCTATAAGAGGCGTTGCTACGTGGCGTTTCTATTAAAACGACTTAGAATTCGTCAAAAACAACAATTCAGTCTAGGAAGTAGCCAATCAGCGTACATGTTCTCGCTCATTTACTTCCGGTTATTTTATAATATATTATATTAAACGATTGTGCTGTTTTGCATGCTCGTGTAAATATTACAAGAGTATTAAATCGTGGATACATTTGGTACAATCATGATTATAGTAATGAATATTGGTAATGTATATATTCTCACCAGGGTGCTGTAAAACACAGTGTATTTAAGAACGCCCTCGCACGTCTGTACATCACGTATGCCAACACCACGTGATTATGAAGATATTTCCAATTACGTACGACACCACTTCAATAAAGGTCCTCAATATATTCCTCCGAGTTTCCAAGTTTCCAATGTTTATTAAATGTATTAAATAGGTTCTTTTTTTAAGTCGCTTATGAAGCATTCTATACCTGTAGTATTACATAATGCAATACATGATGCATCCAATATAATGTTAATGAACTAAATGAACCAAAATCAGTGGATTCGATATTACGTAGTTTTCCCGCGACCCTCTCGAGAGCATCCTGACATTGATCATAATGTCAGCATTACCAACGGCTGTTTTAAAATTATGGAAACAAATGTTGAAAGTCTTGGTCAAAAGTTCAACTTATGCTAGATATTTAAAGAATGATGAATAAAATGTTAGACGATTATAGTCCAACAGACCGATATTAACGTTCATCCGTTTTCCCCTTTATTATCGACAAAAGCTACTCCGTAACCAAAATTCAACAACGACTCATCAAGGTTGCCGTTGTGATATTGTGATGTCGATGACTATTTTCTTTTAAATTAATGCGGATGTCTCAAACTGATTTATCTTTGTAAATTAAATGATTATGTGACATTTCATCACCTTTGTAATCGCGCATACTATATTTAGGTGAGTTGGAAGTCAGCATATTATGCTATCAACGGCTAGCTCAAAAGTCAAAGGTTAATTTCCGAATTCTTGGTTTAAATTCTTGTCGAGATTAGTTACCAAGCAAGGTCAACCCACGTTAACGATTTCTCGAACCATTTGACGTTGTTTACTAGTATGTTTTGTAAAACCTTAAGCATCCAGAAATTTTATCACAGGAAAACAAATATTTATCTTTAGAAAAAATAAGATATGTGATTAAAAACTTTACTCGTAAGTTATAGCTCTTGGCATAGTAGCCCAATAAATGATCTGCTTGCAATAATAAAACATTAATAAAACAAAGTTGTCTATGTACCTCATTTGATAATTCATCGATCAACGCCAGACATGACATATCTAGATCGGAGTATTCTGGGAACGAGATTCATGTGGAGTGGAGTATTCAAACTCAATCCCATTCTCCCTATACTAACAGCGCTTCACGTGACAACGTAATAACCTTTACGTAACGTTGGCTCACTTTATATTGGGGATAGCTAAAAGGGATGACTCAAAAGGACCTTTCTCTTTTTGTCTGGTCTTTATTTTTTGTTAGGTTAGGGTTAGCTACGGTTAGGGTTAGGGTTAGGATCAAGGTTAAGGGTTAAGGTTAGGGTTAGGGTTGGATTGATATTAGGGTTAGGATTAGTAGTTCTAGAAATGTGAACGTCCTTTTGAGTCATCCATTTTAGCCTTCACCTTTTATATTCATTTTTATTGGGCTTACAGGTCGTGGTTTGGGACGCGTGGAGATCGCCCGCGCTGCCTTTCAGCCCGCTCTGGAAAACTATATCTGCCCGAACTCTACTCGGCAGAGTGACGTTGGAAAGTCAATTCAATAATTCAACATGCACCACTTGAACAAATGTCCTTAATATTCAAAAATATTAACGTAAATTAATAAGAAACGCCTTAGTAAACTCGTGCTACGCGTGTTTTTATTTTTCATTAATTCATCTCGAACATTGTTATTTCTTACATTCATTGCCTTTCGTTTTTCTAAACACTTGGACACACGGTGCACGCTATACTACTTACCTCCTTCTCCATTGAGGTGCTCAGTCGTTGGGCATGGAATTCATGTGCATGCTGCGTGCAACACAGTTGCAGTGATGGAGTACTTCTATTTCAAATTGCAAAAAGCAATTGTATTTTCATCGTATGTCCAATACAATTGACAAAAAGTGAGATTTTAAAATGTTTTTACTAAACTTCGCCAAAGTGCGCGGCCGCCTCGGTTTATTTGGCGGTACACCAAGTTTTGTAAAACTTATGGCGGAATCTACAAGGAATTGCGCAATGTAGCAAACAATACAGTGAGGCAGATTATAATTTAAATCGTAGCCACTCATGGAAGGCATGCCGAATTTGTTTCCAAAAATTCCGAAGGCCCCCTTGGGAGCTAGCGCAATCCACAATATAATTACAGATATACAAATAGTCACAAAGTAAATATAGGTTGATGAAAGATAAATGCTCAATTACACATGTGGACGATACAAGTTTGTTTCCGTTTTACGCCTGCGCGTAATGACCTTTCACACGTTCTGATTCAGCTCCGGCTGAACATTTCCAGTAATTACATAGAAATAAGAAGCTATGTTTGTACGCTATGTGTGTATATATGGAAATAAGAAGCTATATATGTTTGTTTCCGTTTTACGCCTGCGCGTAATGACCTTTCACACGTTCTGATTCAGCCCCCGGTTGAACATTTTGAGCAATTACATGGGAAATTTCAACTTTGCTGAAACGCTGCGGTATAACTGTAACCCTGGCAGAAACTTTCGGTTTTTAAGGGTTTCATGCATTGTGAGCCCACAGTCTGAAATTCCATAGAGATCATAAATAAAACGTTTCATGTTAAAGTTAATGATTGCGTCACTTGGGCATCACATAGCGATATGAAACTAAACCTTCTTGGACGAAAGAAATTTTTGTCAGTTTTAGCTCTATTCCTCCTGCAGTACCACCAGTCATCATAGATAATAAAATGTTCGAGATCGTTAACGAAGCTAAGCTTCTCGGTGTTTGGATTTCAAATGACTTAAAATGGAACAAAAACACTGACGAAATCACCAGAATTAAGGCTTCAAAACGGTTATTCTCACTCCGCCTTTTAAAAAGAAGTAGCATTCCGACAGCGGTTTTATTAACCACTTACTGCACCTGCATCAGAGTCGATCAGACCTATTTTGGAATATGCGTGCCAAGTCTGGCATTATTCCATTCCCGACTACCTAAGCCTCCAAATCGAACACGTCCAGAAGAGAGCACTTCGCATCATCTTTCCATTCATCTCATATGATGCTGCTTTAAAATTAGCTTGTACAATCGTCGATGCCAGCTGTGTCAACGTTTCTTTAATAAAATTCTTAACACCATCCACAAAATGTATTCTGTTGTCCCCCAACGGAGAATATGTAAATATAATATTAGAAATTTTACTCCGTTATTACCTAGTCCTAGATGTAGAACTTATTCGAGCAGCAACTAGTAGTTTTAATAGTGAACACGTAGATATGAATCTCTAATCCTTTTTTCTTGTATTGATCTTATTATATATTTGTTATTCAACCTTCATGTAAATACTTATACTTCGTTAATACTGTAGAATTCAATTTTGTTTTTAACAATAATTGCAGAGCAGTAATTTAATAAAAATCCTTAATATAATACATATCCCAAATTTAAAATATAGTCCTAACCCCAAACCTTACCCTAAAGCCAAAACCTAATACTAACCTTTACTCTTACAATAATGCTTCTAGATTTTAATTTCGAATTTTATACCAAGTCTACCGATAGTCTATGTGACGTCATTTCGGGATTTATATGAAACTTCATTTCACCAAATTTCACCCAAATCTTCATAAACGCCGCCATCTTGGATAAATTGGAGGGCAATTTTATATTTATATTAAACACTTATTGACCGAGTGGGAGGTCTTTACGGCAAACTTATCTTGCTCGCGTGTTCTTTCTGCGTTAAGGAGCCAAGCCATATAATAATAAACAATTATTGACTGAGCCGGAGGTCTAGTTTATGGCAAAATTATCCTGCCCGCGCGTGGTCTTTCAGTATATTATCACTATCGACAAAGGAGCGAGGTCTGTGCAAAAAGACCAAAGGCAGGATAATTTATCCGTGAAGACCGACCAAACGAGGTTTGAATAAGGCTTTTATTATATGGCTCTTTTAAATTTCTCACATTTCCTGCGGTTCCATGATGACTGGTCTTTACCGGTTTGTAAAGACCGCTCAGGAACCAATCAGATTGTAGAAAAGCTACGTTAGACCACTCACGATATTATAATAATCAAATTAAAGCATGTAATTATTTTGATCTTTTTTAGAGCGGGGGCACTGGTTCCAGAATTTAGTAACCAACTGAACGCCGCCATTTTGGGTAAATTAGAGCTGGAGCAAATTGGAGGGTAAACGTACGTATTGGTTCCAGGCCTTTTTCTGCAATTCAATATCCTTGTGATCCAAAACAAGAAATCGTAAATTCTACAATTTTTACGTTTCTTTTTCACTATTTGTCTATGTGGCGATTAAGCATGTTGTTCTATTGCCATTTTCTGCTGAGTAAAATATCAAAATGGTTGTATAAAATATAGTATAAAATTGCCCTCCAATATATAGTATAAAATTGCGAAATATAGTATAAAAAAAATAACGAAATATAGTATAAAAACAACAGAAATATAGTATAAAAATATATACAACGAAATATAGTATAAAATTGCCCTCCAATTTATCCAAGATGGCGGCGTTCAATTAATTGGTTACCCACGGTTGACTGAAATTAATATTGGATGCCCTCTCTAGTTACTTTTATTTATAATCTCTCTATGGTTGCAAGTCGGGCTCTAGTTTTATTTATTATTCCCCATGCAACAATTTCCAATACAGCAATCAGCTGATCTATGACGTCAGCCTCAACGACGACATCCTTTAAACCAAATAATTATTTCTTGTAATTGTAAAGAGAGACATACTAGAATACGTGTACGCAACAACCCCTCGCCCGCTTACTATTTGAAGCCTTCATAGCTTCATGGCGGCCATATGGCCCATATAAACAACCAGTGGAATCGGTAGGAAATAAAGTCTGCTTAGCGAGGAGACACTGCTAAAGTTAGCAGGGTATTGTGATAGAAGAAAGCAATGGCAATCCATTCGCTATTATAATTTTACTTAGTAAACCAATCACGAGTTCGACATTAAGGAGTAGGTCATGTAATTGCAGCGTTAACAGGAGCCCTAATAGACAGCTAGAGCTGTAGTGTTTTATGTCGCGGTGACCATGCAAAATCCTCATAAATGGAGTAACGTTCTTGGAATCGGAACCTGGAATATAATTAAGGATATAATATGAAAAAGAGAAATAAAAGAACTTCATTGTTTCGAAAAATACTTAAGTAAGAGTACTTACATTAATCATATGAACGACATTTCGGACGATGTGTTCACGACAAACGTCGTCCATGAACACACGTAAGTACTCTTACTTAAGTATTTTTCGTCTTTTCGACACATTGAAGTTTTCTTATTTCTCTTTTTCATATTATATCCAGTTCTTTTGAGAACTTAGCAGCTTTCATATTTTTTCTGACCTGGAATGTAAGTATAATGAATAAAGCAGAGAAGATATTGAGAATATCAAACAAAATTGATGAAAGAGAAGTTAAATGTCCTTGGGTTTTGTGGAGTAAAATGGATGAGAGAAAGGGTCATAACAAGTGTTTGATTATAGATTCATCTACTAAGGAGGAGAAATAAAAGAACGAGGTTGTATTAGACAAAGAGGCCTCCAGATGTGTATCTGAAACAAAGTGTCTGTTGGACAGACTGATGTTGGTGGAAAGTACATGCTAAAAGAAGATGACATCGACGAGATGTATGACAAGATATAATAATTGATTAACCAAGAAAGCAGCAATAATATGTAATAGTTATGGGAGACTGGACTTTAGTGTCGTAGGAGAAGGCAGAGATGGCAAGGATAATGGTCGATCACGAGTTTTGCATATGGACAGGGATGGTGTAATAACACTAAATAGATAGTTCAAGAAATGGAAGAAATTTGGAGATACTGCAGGAAGATATCAACTGGATCATGTCATTATGCGTAAAAGATACGAAACAGTGTGAATAATTATAGTCAAGAGTATACCCTGGTGCAGATACAGATTTTGACCATATAACTTTGTAAATATGGAAGCCATGCTTATAGATTGAAGAGACTAAAAGGGGTAAAGAGGAAAAAGAGATGGAGCCTACGCTGGCGAACAAGAATGTAGACGTCACCAGCAACGAAGAGCAATGGGTTCAGATCAAAACGGTTTTCAAAGAATGAACCACAAACAGTGTGAGAAACCATGGGTGACTACGGTCACGGTAGAGAAAATGGAAGAAAGGAGGAAGTGGAAGAATAAGAATACAAATGAAGGTCAAGAGAAATATAGAACGCTGAACAATGGGCTGAGAAGAGAAACAGATGAAGCAGAATGAGAAATGGCTACGGGGCAATGTGAATTGTTAGAAGATTTGAAAAAAGGGAAAAATTTATCTGATGTATGCAAAAATCAGAGAGATCGATGAAAAAGCAAGGACCTAAAAATATATTCCGTCGAGAGCAATAATGAAATCATATTAACACAACCAGACCGTCCAGACGAAATCAGGAACTTGAGATGGAAGGAGTATATTGAGGAGTTGTATAAAGAACGATAAACCAGTGTCTTACTCTGATGAAGGGCTCCGCTCTAAACGTCAATATTTCGTCACTAAAAATCTTGGCAGTTTATCACCTTTTCACTTTGCTACACGAACAATACATATAGAGGAAGAAGAAGAGGATATTGATCAATAGGACAGTATTAAAAGCCGCGGGCAATTATTTGTTGTTATCAATATGTTTTATAAATCTTATAAGGTTTAACGCTGGGCAGTGACCTCTATATATGCCCAGTTCCAACGTTTATCAAAAAGACAAGACGTTTATCAAAGATTCCAGGTTTTTTTCGGTGCTGAGTCACTTAAGTGAGTCACTTAAGTCAGTACAGACTATAACTCGAAGTAAGTACCTCATGGGCTAGCTTGACACGTTATTTTACCAAATGAAGCCCGTGTCAGTCCAACTGACCGTATTCTAGCCGCACTACAAAATCGTTTTACTCAAGGCTACTTTGCCTACTTAGAGCTCCCATAGTGGAATTCCTAAATTTTCAACTCGAGAGTTTCAACTCATTTAATCGGCTTTTCCATAGAGCGACCACTTCTTCGTAACCTGAAGCAGGAAGGGCGGCCTCATACATAAAATCACGTCGACATGAAAGATGCATTGATAACTTTTGTTTAAATGTCTCAGAAAATTGTCAGTGAGCCTAATCATGGTATGATCTTATTGAAAACTTAACGAAAAAGATAAACAAGAGACTCGGACTTCGACGACGCAGTTGTGGCGGCACGGTGTCACAGTTCTAGAAACCGCAAAGCTTCAACTGACTTATCCTCCATGCGTCTCCGTTCTCGTCCGCAACTGAAGCTTTGAAAATACCTAACTGAACACCATTGAAAATCAGACGACAGAAACATCAATGTATTATTTTTAAATGTATTCAACAAATTTCAATCTTATAGACATCGATTTTGAACTCTAAAAACACCAATATACGATACAAGGAATTAAAATACTACTTACACCTGCCTAAAGCCAAGACAAACTGGGGAAAACAAAAATTAATCTACATCAAAATGACAAGAATCACCGTGACTCAATATTTATCAGAAACTAACCGTAATAACCTATCAATGTAGTACTGTATACTATTGTATTGTTGCATTGCATTGAATTGTATTGTATTCGTATTGTATTGTATTGTATTGTATTATATTGTGTTGATATTGTATTGTATTGTTTTAAACTTAACTTGTAATAAAATCATTGTATTGTATTAATTGTACTGATTGTATTTTATTGCATTGTATTTTCTTTTCAGGACCTCACTGAAAACACTAAGGTGATGTGGGTATCTTGAATAAATATTAGTATAATTGTGTCATGTGTAATTTAGGTTCTCATTGTTGCTATATGGATTGCATTTTTACTGTGTAATGGAAACTTTATATCTGTGTCGAAAAGTGAAATCTTGATTATGAAGCCTGGTAAAATATGTTATTAGCAGAGTTCCAGCTGTCATTCCACTGAAACCACTGAGCTTATAAAAATGTTTTTACCATTTTTGAGAGGGTACTTTAACCATGGCCAGCGCATCCTTAAATTTCGACAAACAAACTAATTCAATTAAAAGCAAAATGTCGCTGACATGGCCAATTAACGCCATCCAATTGGGCCGAGAGGTGAAATAGACTAAGATTAAGATTAAACTTATGATTAAACTAAGTAAGTATGTTTGGGATAAAATATTGATTTCATGTTTACTGGTAGAATTGTTTTTAATTTCGGATCCGACCTTTTGAAACTCGATAAACTGAGGCCGGATGCGACTCAGGATAACAATCTTGCAGAGGAATCAGAGATGAATTGTAGAACTTGTGTTGGCAATTTGACATGTTTCATTGGTTTATTTAATCCCATCCGTGACCGCAATCTGCTTGGAGCCTGGAGTTTACATGATACAAAAAATAACAACTGAGTTAACCATGAGTTAACTGATGTGTTGTAGTGTCAACGTAAGCTACTTAATTTTAGCCTTAGGTAAAAACAGATAAAAACACGGGACAGCCATAAACACCTATTCTGTCAGTTTCTGTTATTAATACGCGTGATTCGTGGTAATGAGGTAATCCGCTCGCGAGTGAGGTCGCGACCATTGTTGGGGATTCTTCCAGCTCAAAATAAATGTTATTGAAACATCTCTTCGTATTTTATCTTTTCTTTTCACGATTTCACTAGTAAGTTATCATTCGTCAAACCGGTCGAGCGAATAAGAAATTCGGACAATAAATGAGACAGACGCGCCTATGAAAACAAACGTCCTTTCCGTCTTTCCTTCAAGGTTCGGACTCCGTACGAGGCGACAAATCGGGGTGACGTGTCGCGGGGATATGTTGCAGGGACAAACCCCGTCATATGCATCATGCGAAATCGTGTCGCTAATTAAAATAAACCAATCAAAGAACGTTATTTTATTTTCCTTCACCGACATGTCCCCAGTCCCCTCGTGCCGTCCTCAACAGGGGAAATGCCCTCCGCGACATGCCCCCGCGATTTGTCGTTCCGTGTGTCTGAACCTTCAAGTAAGGAAAGGTTCACTCAAAACCTGGACAGCTGGCAACAGCTGCTCTTTCTTTTGCGGCTTTTTTCAACTTAACTGCAGTTAGCTAGAGCTAGTTAAAGTTCGTATATTATTGTAATTAAATGTATAGTCACCATTTTTATCTGTACCGCCAATTAGATAAGTTTGGAAACTGCAAGGTGTCGTCTTAGAGCAAGGTGGAGGAGTCGCTATAAACTTATTGAAATATTTGGCATGGCTGTAGGAAGTGGCGTTCAACGCCCCCTAAACACCGGAAGTAGGGCCAAATGGAAACCAGGCTTAAGTCTCTTTTCACGCACGAGGTCTCTGCGGTTAGCATACAAGTATAGGTAACCTACCATTTTTAGCGGCATGTATCAATTCAACATGAAGATCATGTTGATCATGTCATATATAGAAGATGCTGATATTGTGTTTGGTTAGTCTTTTATTGTTATCCGAGGTCAAATGCAACTTCAGTCTGTTTGTTAACGTTTGTGTCAAAGATTTGAACGTAACAATGGCGGCTGCAATTTGGTTCGGCGTATGAAAAGAGCGGCGTATAAATCGGAGTCGTGTCGACTGTCGTGGTCTGTGTCGTGCCGCATGAGGATCCGCACGATGTGTGAAAGGATTAAGTCTTTAGGTGTTGGTTACCATAGTATTGAGTTATCTAGTGTGAATAGTGGTGATATACAGTAATGTTATTATGACGAAAGCGTCAAAGCTTGCCTGTAATTCAACTCTTCTGAAATGTCTATTAATTTACAAAAATATTCACAACAATCATGCCAACTGTCATCACTTAGCTGTGAGTATAAATAACCAAAAATTGCGCGCCAAGTTTGAATTCAGCAGGATGTTGCGGCGAAAGGCCATGGCTTTGTATCGCATTTTTTCGCATTGCCTTGATTGCCACGTCGATGCCAGACAATATCAAGAAAGTCAAGCTAGGAGATCTCCAAGACGGTGAAGGGAATCGCGGATTCCGGCCACACAATTTTTAATGGCGGTTGTCGAAAGAGCGCAGAAGTACGCAATTTCAACGTTTTGATATCCTGGTCTTGGCGTCGAGACAGCGTAAACTGAACCAAGAATTTCTGAACACCGAAGTCTTCCATCAGATCAGATTTTGCGTAAACCGTTTACGGGTCCGATCGATAAAAATTGGCGCCAACGTCTACATTGAACTAGTCTAAATGCTACTGGCAGCAACGGCAACAAACCAGAAGATCAATATCTTACCCTATATATATATATATATATATATATATATATATATATATATATATATATATATATATTATATGTAGTTTGTACATGTAGTTTGATCGAGTGAAATGCCAAATATTACCTATAATATACCCAGAATCTTATCCCGGCATTACCACCATATATACAGAACTCGTTACTAGGCTCTCGGCAACGGCTTCCGTAGCTCAGTGGTCAGAGCACTGCACTAGCAATCGCAGGGTCGCGGGTTCAATTCCAGCCGGAAGGCCGCTAAGTTGCATTTTTCGCAACTGGTCCCGGTTTGGTCTTAAAATGTATGTATTCCAACACTCGAAATTTTCCTTCACCATAAATCCTTTCAACATGTAGTTTGATCGAGTGAAATGCCAAATATTACCTATAATATACCCAGAATCTTATCCCGGCATTACCACCATATATACAGAACTCGTTACTAGGCTCTCGGCAACGGCTTCCGTAGCTCAGTGGTCAGAGCACTGCACTAGCAATCGCAGGGTCGCGGGTTCAATTCCAGCCGGAAGGCCGCTAAGTTGCATTTTTCGCAACTGGTCCCGGTTTGGTCTTAAAATGTATGTATTCCAACACTCGAAATTTTCCTTCACCATAAATCCTTTCAACATGTAGTTTGATCGAGTGAAATGCCAAATATTACCTATAATATACCCAGAATCTTATCCCGGCATTACCACCATATATACAGAACTCGTTACTAGGCTCTCGGCAACGGCTTCCGTAGCTCAGTGGTCAGAGCACTGCACTAGCAATCGCAGGGTCGCGGGTTCAATTCCAGCCGGAAGGCCGCTAAGTTGCATTTTTCGCAACTGGTCCCGGTTTGGTCTTAAAATGTATGTATTCCAACACTCGAAATTTTCCTTCACCATAAATCCTTTCAACATGTAGTTTGATCGAGTGAAATGCCAAATATTACCTATAATATACCCAGAATCTTATCCTGGCATTACCACCATATATACAGAACTCGTTACTAGGCTCTCGGCAACGGCTTCCGTAGCTCAGTGGTCAGAGCACTGCACTAGCAATCGCAGGGTCGCGGGTTCAATTCCAGCCGGAAGGCCGCTAAGTTGCATTTTTCGCAACTGGTCCCGGTTTGGTCTTAAAATGTATGTATTCCAACACTCGAAATTTTCCTTCACCATAAATCCTTTCAACATGTAGTTTGATCGAGTGAAATGCCAAATATTACCTATAATATACCCAGAATCTTATCCCGGCATTACCACCATATATACAGAACTCGTTACTAGGCTCTCGGCAACGGCTTCCGTAGCTCAGTGGTCAGAGCACTGCACTAGCAATCGCAGGGTCGCGGGTTCAATTCCAGCCGGAAGGCCGCTAAGTTGCATTTTTCGCAACTGGTCCCGGTTTGGTCTTAAAATGTATGTATTCCAACACTCGAAATTTTCCTTCACCATAAATCCTTTCAACATGTAGTTTGATCGAGTGAAATGCCAAATATTACCTATAATATACCCAGAATCTTATCCCGGCATTACCACCATATATACAGAACTCGTTACTAGGCTCTCGGCAACGGCTTCCGTAGCTCAGTGGTCAGAGCACTGCACTAGCAATCGCAGGGTCGCGGGTTCAATTCCAGCCGGAAGGCCGCTAAGTTGCATTTTTCGCAACTGGTCCCGGTTTGGTCTTAAAATGTATGTATTCCAACACTCGAAATTTTCCTTCACCATAAATCCTTTCAACATGTAGTTTGATCGAGTGAAATGCCAAATATTACCTATAATATACCCAGAATCTTATCCCGGCATTACCACCATATATACAGAACTCGTTACTAGGCTCTCGGCAACGGCTTCCGTAGCTCAGTGGTCAGAGCACTGCACTAGCAATCGCAGGGTCGCGGGTTCAATTCCAGCCGGAAGGCCGCTAAGTTGCATTTTTCGCAACTGGTCCCGGTTTGGTCTTAAAATGTATGTATTCCAACACTCGAAATTTTCCTTCACCATAAATCCTTTCAACATGTAGTTTGATCGAGTGAAATGCCAAATATTACCTATATATATATATATATATATATATATATATATATATATATATATATATATATATATATATATATATATATATATATATGTATATATATGTATTGGTATTCAGTAAACTAGGACTGGAGTTGGATCAAGGAAAGGTTTGATGTATGGATGTATGAAGCACATCGGGGGGCTGGCGCCACGCGCTTCGCAAAAATGTTGATTTATTAGTCAGAGTTTCTCTTTTGAATTGAATATTTGATTGAGCCCTTTTTGTGGAAGCTCTTGCGCCAGAAAGATGTTTCATCTTTTGCTGGCAGGTTGTGAAGATGTGTCATCTTTTCTTAACCAGTGAAAGCTAAAGGATTCTTTTAATATTCATTGCGCGTTTGTGACTAGCGGCGCGCTACGCAAAATGTTGATTTATTAGTAACTAGAGTTTCTGTTTTGAATTGAATATTTGATTGAGCCCTTTTAGTGGAAGCTCTTGTGCCAGAAAGATGTTTCATCTTTTGCTGGCAGGTTATGAAGATGTGTCATCTTTTCTTAACCAGTGAAAGCTAAAGGATTCTGATAATATTCATTGCGCGTTTGTACTAGCGGCGCGCTACGCAAAATGTTGATTTATTATTAACTAGAATTTCTGTTTTGAATTGAATATTTGATTGAGCCCTTTTAGTGGAAGCTCTTGTGCCAGAAAGATGTTTCATCTTTTGCTGGCAGGTTATGAAGATGTGTCATCTTTTCTTAACCAGTGAAAGCTAAAGGATTCTGATAATATTCATTACGCGTTTGTGACTAGCGGCGCGCTACGCAAAATGTTGATTTATTAGTAACTAGAGTTTCTGTTTTGAATTGAATATTTGATTGAGCCCTTTTAGTGGAAGCTCTTGTGCCAGAAAGATGTTTCATCTTTTGCTGGCAGGTTATGAAGATGTGTCATCTTTTCTTAACCAGTGAAAGCTAAAGGATTCTGATAATATTCATTGCGCGTTTGTACTAGCGGCGCGCTACGCAAAATGTTGATTTATTATTGACTAGAATTTCTGTTTTGAATTGAATATTTGATTGAGCCCTTTTAGTGGAAGCTCTTGTGCCAGAAAGATGTTTCATCTTTTGCTGGCAGGTTATGAAGATGTGTCATCTTTTCTTAACCAGTGAAAGCTAAAGGATTTTGATAATATTCATTGCGCGTTTGTACTAGAGGCGCGCTACGCAAAATGTTGATTTATTAGTAACTAGAGTTTCTGTTTTGAATTGAATATTTGATTGAGCCCTTTTAGCGGAAGCTCTTTTGCCAGAAAGATGTTTCATCTTTTGCTGGCAGGTTAATCAGTAAAAGTTAAAGAATACTAGTAATATTCATTACGCGTTTGTGGCGCTACGAGACGCCAATATGTTCGCCAGCTAAATAAATTTTCGTTACATATCCTGTTTTTATGATCAGCTGCGCTTTCCCGCGTTATTTTCCCATTTCTGTCAATTCATATTTATGTTACCCGTCGATATAAGATATCACATAACAGAAATACAGCAAGAAATTTGATAAATAACAGAATAATTAACAGATTTCTAGCAGTACAACCTACTGAGATTTAACACTGATATGAGATTGAGGACAGGTCTAGGTGTAAGTTTGGACTTGCCGACATCCGGAGATTCGACAGCGGCTCTGTCGAACGTAATGAGCTGGAGCTCGTCAGTCGCACCTGATGATGACCTTTCAACATTCGTTTTTAGTCGAGAGGATAAATTTGTTATATACATCTCTTTATTTCAATACGGAATCCAACTCCCAATGTTGTATACTCTTCCTTGAAGTCATAAAAACTAAATAATAAATATATCAATTGCATTCCAAGCATTTTTGGTGTCAGCCTTGTAAATAAACAAACACTGTACATGCGCAGTAGGCACTGTTATTCACATTTCATCTAAATTAATAAAATGTGGTTCTCAATTAATTGAACCTAATGCCTCAATGTCTTATTAATTTTAATCTTTTTTTATCAGACTATAACTGAAAGAGGCCGTGCATGGTGGATTCAAGGCTCTTCGCTTTCGACGCTTCTCTAATTTGCTTTCAGTCGTTGCTTCTCTTCTGACGAATCACGATGAAGGGCGAGAAAAACGCGTTCGCGCCTCAGCGGGTTTCCGGCTAGCCTGTATTAGCTAGCCTGTGCACATCCGGATTATCCGGTAGATCCTCTCAGGTGTAGTGCGGTGGGATCTGGTTGTAGCTGGTCTTTGCACTCCAGGGCGGAACTATTCCCTGTGGTAAGTTGATGCATGATTCTGAAAAATCAACTGAGATTTCCCAAACAGACCTTTTCACTTATATTCTATAGATTTTCCGGGCGGAAAGCGTAATAAGAGCCAATCTAAGACCCCCAGCTAAGAACCAAGATAAGACGCCAGCCCATACGTACTGTATTTCCATAATAATATGGAAACAAGTCGTGTTTTAGAACATATTTACTAACGTTTCGTTGCGAACTTACAACATCTTCAGAGTAAAAACTATCTACATATAAGTCTATATTTATATAGGAGAATAATTAATTAGACGGCTAACCAATGAGGTAACGAAGTGACAAACAGAAGGTAAGTGACATAAGTCATATGTAAAAATGAAATTATCATATGTCGTTGTAATAGACCTATGGATAGACCCTTTCGATAACTTATAAAACGAGGCTCCATAGACATGTTTTACAATTTTTTATATATGGCGGGTGATTTAAATGCCGAAGAACAAGAAAAGTAGCGTTTTCGGTTGCCGCACTGGATAATTTAACATCTTTAGTTCACAATGGAAAAGGAAAGCTATCTTTAGTACACAATGGAAAAGGTAAGCTATCTTTAGTACACAATGGAAAAGGTAAGCTATCTTTAGTACACAATGGAAAAGGTAAGCTATCTTTAGTTCACAATAGAATGGCAAGACAATAGAAAGGGCAAGCTATATATAAAAGAGCCGCGCGCACAGTTAAGCAACCAGTGCGAAGAAGCACAAGTTTTTTGCGTACGAAACTCGGCTGTAAATGTTTTGTTTCTGTTGGCCGCTGTAAACGTAGACTTTGATTTTACCCTATAAATACGTGTATGCAACAACTCCTCGCTCGCTTACTGTTTGATGCTTTTATAATATCACAGTACGTGGGTCAAGCGCTCCCTCCCCGCGAGTAGAATGTCTGAAAAACGATTCTCTGGCACTACGAGGAAACCGCGCTGGGTATTTTAATATGCACACCAAGGTCAAGTCCAAGCAGATAAACAAAGTACAAATAGTCTATTCGGTGAGAATAGTAGATCAGTGTACAAATAAAGTCAATTAACAGATAAATAAAAAATAAATGATAATAAACAAAAAAAAACAACTAAAAAAACTCGTGCATACATGTTACACGACATGCACAAAATGAACTGATCAAAATGAAATTATTTGTGGTATAGACCTGGTCCCTTAATAATTACCTGTTAACTCATTTTAAAACGGAAATAAATTTAACATAAGGTCGGTTTCGTATTTTTAATTTTAATCATGTTTTTACAGCTACCGAAAATCAACACTGACTTTACACAGAGCAGTAGACTTGCTCCAAGTCTGCCTCTTGGTGTTTCGAGACGGGTTTTAATGTTTTGGTGGCAGAGAAAACCAGCGGGAGAGAAAACCCGCGGGAGAGAAGGTGGCAACAACAATGGTAAACCCGTCTCGAAACAAACCCGTCTCAAATAAACCCGTCACGAAACACCAAGAGGCAGACTTGGAGCAAGTCTAATCACAGTTGTCTAATCAATTACAACTGGCGAGCTGCAGGTGAGCCGTGTATAACTGGCCATAAACATCGACCGCGAATGTACTTTAACGAACGTACTTGTAAAATGAATAGAATATAATAGATACAGTAAAAACTCGCGAGTAAGAACCTAGTTTTTAAGAACCTGTTAGGCTAAAATTTGCCAGTTATACCCCCTCTATACAAGAACCTGTTTAGCCTAAAATTTGAAACAGGTTCTTATTTTCTAAAATCTATATAAAAAGATGTGTACACTTGGGTGAATAAGATACAGATCAACATTTTTGGAGACACAGGTGCCTTATTACTCCAATTTAATACAATGTAAATGCCAATGTTGAAAATCAAATAGAATTGTTATTGTTGTAATTACACATAAATACTGTAACTGTATATATATTGTTTATACAGTATCTCCATGCATGGCTACACATCAGCATATGGAAGAGTCTGAATTTTCATGAATTTCTTTATAAATACTTATGTTTCATAATGACGACAAAAATAACTCGTATGTAATCGACATGAAATAAATTATTATTATTATTAGTAGTAGTAGTAGCCGAGTGTTTTTTACGCTTTTCTTAACTCGAGCAACATCCCAAGTGTTTAGATCGCCATCCAAACACGCAAACCATTAGGTATTTCTTTTATGTGTAGAAAGTGTTTTGGATATATAGCAATTGTGAAAAGGTAGTTAACTTTGATAAAACATTGATGTTTTATTAATCAATGACAACGTTTTATCTAGTTTTCTCAAACTCATTAATAATTCATAAAGATAGAACAAAGGAAATCAGTACCGAGACGGACAACTGACAATTTCCACCTCAAATTTCTCTTAAAATACTGATTCGTTCGAGATGTAATATCAAACACTGTTCCAAAAACTCGGGGACTGGATATCGGATGAAACACTCTTTCTCGCGTGTTTGATCTATTACATAAACATCGGCCGCGAATGTTTTAACGAAGTTGTAAAATGAATAGAATATATGATGCATACTTTGTTTGGAAGTTGTAGAAACGGTACAAACAAATTATTTTAACTCCGAAAAAGCTCAATTTTAAACAAGTTAACTTTGATAAAACATTGATGTTTTATTAATCATGTTTTATCCTGAGTTAAAGATGCTGATTAAATATTAATTTATTTTGAATTTTCTTCATGAATTATTAATGATTTTACAACTTGAACTTAAGATGTCCTCCTCACATTAGAGAGACCTACGGTGGCCGTACTTTTACTGTAATCTCAAGAAAATTATGTGGATACATAGCAAGCCTAGCAAATAATCTTAGATTTTTTAGTCAATTCCTCTTAACGTTTTCAGTTTTTCGTTTGTAGTTGTATTTTGTAATTAGTTATTGTTAAGAGGGCCACAGGTTTGTCAGTCTTCGACTGTAATTATTTGACTTATAATAATTTTAAATCATTAATTGAATGAATCTTAAGTCTGAATGAGTAAATCATTTTGAATCAATGAGTGAAAAATGTCGAGTGAATATTTTGAATTATGCAGTCTATTTTTGATCATTTAGTGTATCATTGAGTGAATCTTTAATCATTGAGTGAATAATTTTAAACCATGGAGTGAATCTTGAATCATTTTGAATCTATGATTGAATCATCCCCTCTCAAGCGATGGTGATAATCTCGCCGGGGCAAAGATCCATTTCTCACGAATAATTTATATATATATATATATAGAGAGAGAGCATGGTAGGACCAACTCCTTATAAGGAAGTAAAAAGTCATTTTGGGTGATCCGTTTGAATCGGACAATATTTTGGCAGAAATGCTAGCCGCCATTGGCGAGTGGTGATCTGACGAACTACATAAAGACGTTTGCGTAATATAATAGGTACGTGTGTTATGTATTTAGACTCGGTAATTCCAAATCTGTTTTCAGAATTGAAAACGGTTAAATATTGATCGAGATAACGTTCAAAGTATACGACGAAGCGGCCGGCTGGTTGATAGTTGACTAATTTCTAAGTACATAAACCGTTTTTACAAAGGGTATGCACGTTCTCGTAATATAATAGGTACATGTGTTATGTGTTTAGATTCGGTAATTCCAAATCTGTTTTTAGAATTAAAATCGAGTAAATATTGGCCGAGATAACGTTCAAAATCTTATCGACAGAGACTACAAATACAAATACGCGGTCTGGGCACTGGGGACGATGGATGGGGGAAAGAAACTCTAGGGGTGGGGTGGGGTGGAAGTGATAGAAAAGGCGACGATGGATCCGGATTATTGCGGATTCGTATTTCTAGTTGAGTAAATAATTTTGAGTGAGTATTGAATAATTGCATGAATCATTTTGAATCATTATCATTGGGACGGTGGCACGGTGCTTGCTCACAGTAAAACAAGATTTAACGTAATTTTACTGATAAAATATGTTGCTACTTGCACTTTAACAACTCAAACAATAATAATACAGTTTAACAACCTTGCTGAACCTCTTGATTTACGTAAATATATAATAAGATTATGAATGTTTCTTAGGTACTAAACGTACTAGTTTTTGGATTGGTCTTTTAAATATTGATTGAGTTCCAAGTCTTTTCCCTTTGTTGGAGAGTAAGGCGTTTCCAACGGCGAGTTTTACACTTCGGACAAATTCATTTTTGTCAGGATGTGTTTCTATTATTCTGCCAAGTTTCCATTTATTTCGGATTGCGTTGTCATCCTTGAGCAGGACAATGTCATCGACTTGTAGTTGTAGATTGCAGCTTGGCTTGGTCCATTTTGATTTTTCTTGCAAGGTTTTGTAAACTCTTTCCTCCATCGCACCCAAAATGTATTCCCTAGGTGTTGAATTCTTCGCCATCTTTTCTTCGATTACTTTTATTCCGACTGAAAGATAGATACCTGGTGTGGTGGTAATATTACTTTCGTTTTCGTTGTTATTAAATTATTTGGGATAATGAATCTGGATCGTTCAAATTGTCCACTGTTAGGAGACGGCAGTTGAGAATGGACTCAACTTCACAAATTAAAGTGCGAAATGATTTATCATCCATGAGGCAAGTTCCGTTTATCTGCATTAAGGCCTCTAGTATGCTTCGAACAGTTTTAATCTGGCGCTACCAGACTCCTCCCACATAGCTTGCTTTTGGAACGTTCATTTTGAACTTTATCCAGTCGCAATTCAATTTACGAACTTCAACACGAATTCTATCTTGATCCATTTATTCGAATGCCTCACGTAACTCTCTTCGAGCGCCCACGAAGTTGGTACCTTGATCACTTCTAATTTGACGTACGGGACCTCTTCGACAAACAAAACGACGTAACGCTTGTATGAAGGAGTCTGTTTCTAAAGTATGCGAAACATTCAAGTGCAGGATTGCCCTTGAGGCCATGCACGTAAACAGTGCAACATACACCTCTTAAGCTCCTTACGTTGTTCTTTGATGTACCATGGTCCAGTGGTCCACAATAATCAACAGCACAATAGGTGAATGGTGGCGCTGATTTCATTGAGTGTCAGACCACGACCTTGATGTTCCATTATTTTGTGATAATAACTTATGATCAATTCAGTGACATGATCATTTCCAAAAAGCACCACAGAAAATTTAACGTCAGGAGGAAATTTTACATATTTGATACGACCACCGACTCGTAAAACACCATCCAAATATTTAAATGGGTGTAGACGATAAAGAGAATTCGATTTCGATGAGTCTTATTTGTAGGTAGATCACCTCTGTGGCCTTGATAATCATTTTCATCTGTCTTTATCTTTAAAGCTTTAACATCTTCTGTAAAGTGGATATTTTGCACAGACTTATATATTTCAATTTCAGCTCGTAAGTATTCTACAATTACAGGATGGTAACCACAGGACCTTCTTTCCCTTTGGCTTTGCTCGTGAAAATTAATATCTGCTTCAGATTTCTTAGAAGAGTTTCTGTCGATAACGAAGACAACTTTGCGCGATGCCAAATCGAAAAATATCCAAGAGCCTTAGCAAAACTCCACGATTTCTTCGTACTCGTGGCAAAACATGAGGATTTCTTATCTTCGGTTGTTGGTTCCAATTTTCTTCATATTGCCATAAACATTCGGGTCTTGTGATCCATCTTGGGTTCCGTGGGATCCATCAAGACCACGTGATCCGTCACCAGCAGGATTAGAATTATTTAGATGTGTGAAGACTACAACAACCTGGACGATCAACTTCACACATCTAATGATACTCCTATATAGGTTCAATCCATTTACTTTATTTACTTTATTAGAATTCTTGTCGATATATCTCCACTGTTCTTTCGAGGTTTGGCTTCGAATTTGTTCAACACGATTGACAACTGCGTATGTATGGCATCTTCTTGCATCTTTCCGATATATCCAAGGATAAGCTGACTGTCTGTCCAGAACACACTTCACGAGAAAATGGATTTACTCAAATTTACAATATACGCAAATATGGAGCAAATTTATTGAAATATTACATTTACCATAGGAGTAAACTTGGTAAATGCCGCATTTACTCAATTTTGAGTAATGTAGTAAATGCGGCATTTTCCATGTTTACTCCTATAGTAAATGCAACATTTCAATAAATTTGCTCCATAATTTGCGTAGTTTTAAATTTGAGTAAATCCATTTTTTCGTACTCCAGCTCCCTTTTTACTAGTCACTTACTTTCACAGAAACGACTGCTGCTGTTAACTCTAGTCGTGGAATAGTAATGGTCAGTAATGGTCGGAGATATAGTCTTGCTTTCCCCATAACCAACTGACAATGCGTCTTGCCTTGGGCATATTCTTTAATCGAATGTAAGAGCATTGACTATATGCAATAGTGCTAGCATCCGAAAAGTGGTGAAGCTCTGCTGATGTCACTTGGCTAAATTCATTTGGTTTAAAGCATCTGGATATCGATAGTTCTTTTAGGCAATGCAGTTCTTTTTTCCATTTTTCCCATTGCACCATCCAAGTCCAACTTGTCGCGGCATAGATTCTGCAGAATTATTTCCTGTCAGAATACTGTGGGTGCTACGAAGCCTAATGGGTCATAAATCGAACTGACCGTTGCCAAAATTCCTCTTCTAGTTAAAGGTCGATCTTGCAGCAGGATGCGAAATTTGAAGTTGTCCGATTCCATGCACCATTGAACACCCAGTGCTCTTTCAATTGGCAAGACGTCAAGATCAAGATTCTTTACCGTTTTTGCGCCTTCTTTTGGAATGAAATTCTTTGATAACCTTTTTCTGGTTGCTGATGAATTTATGTAAATTGAATCCACCACGACTACACATTCTTTAGTTTGACATATCAAGCTAATGGCTTCATCTGCGGTGGGTCGGATTTGAGACCATCGTCGACGTAGACTTAATCATTTCTTAAGAACTTGGCTGGTCTTTTACCAATGTCCTTCACGTTGTCGTCGGCTGTTTGTTTGTTTTAATACAAAATTTGAGCAGCCTAGTGAAGATGTTGCTCCGAAATAGATGAACCGTCATTCTGTATGTCTCGACTTCTTTGCTTGTATCAAAGACCGCGGGAACACAAACGTCACTTCCCACCGTCCGACCACTACATAAAAGGTCTTTCGTCACTCTTGTCGAAATCTTGTTAAACACATATCAGCTTATTCGTAAGATCAGGGCCTTGTGGGATGTGCTTGTTGATGGATTCTCCCTTATACTCGGATGACCAATCAAAAACTACTGGAATCTTCTCAGGTTTCTTTGGATGGTACACCCCATGGTGCGGAATGTACCAACTTTTCCCACTCTGTATTTGGTGATACCTTTTCTGCGTGCCCTTTCTTTATTATTTGATCCTTGAACTTGACATAATCTTCCTTATAATTTTATTAAATCTTGACTTTAATTGTTGAAGACGATAGGCGGCCAATTTCCTATTATTAGGTAGCGTCATTTCATCCTCTCTAAACGGCAACGGAATCTTGTAATCTCCATCTGATCCTAGGAGGATTCCTTTAGAAAATTTGTTCAAGAACATTTTATCATCTGGAGAAAGGGACTTTCAAACAATGTAATTGTTTTCGTTGAAGTCCAACTCAAACATTCTGTTGATTGACGATGGGTTGATAATTTCCCGCTTTACTCGACTTTCAGGAACAAAGCTGATATCCGGCTGCTTTTCCTTTCCAATTTTTCTTACTTCGATTCGGTTGCACAATATTACGTCAGACTGCTCGGGGTCGGTTCGGTTAATCTTCGAGACTGAGAATTCCCCAACCATGAAGGGCTGTGCGACTGCACACGGATCGTTATCCTTTCCGGGTATGACTTCTCTTGGTTTAATCACCTTTGGACAGTTCGATCGAATTTAAAGACCGATCTCGAGGTCTGGTTGGTACGGATAAATTCGTTTCGATAATCCAGCTAGGTGCTTCCAAATTGCAACCATCTCAGGTCGTGGAATTTCATTCCTCTTTGATTTATCATCTCTGCAGTAAACTTTGGGCAATCGACTTGCATTTTTCTCTCAGGATCTTGTAGCTTTAATCCAGTAACTCTCTGTGTAGCGATTACTTCTCAATGCCGTGCATTGTGAGCTGCAAGTGGGTCTCTACACCATCTATGCCGAGCTTCTTCATGGTCTCATGATTCCATTGCTTGCGGGGTCCGATAAGGCGTATACCATTACTTGACAATTCGGCTTATCCTGTGATGGCCACACCGACAAAATCATTGAACTCTTGGCAGGATCCAACGGAATTGCGGATCCAACGGAATATTTGTCGTGCCGTCCATCCCTGCAGAACTTGGATTATTCTCCAAAGGGGTTTGCGTTTTTCTTGCAGGGATATGTTTTTCGCAGGATTGTGCAATAGTGTAGGATGACGGCCTGGATCTTCTTGACACGTGGCCAAAACATCTTTTCTTTTCTTTAAATTCATCTTCTTGAATTCCTGGCAGTTTTCTAGGGAATGACTTCTTGTACAATTAGGACATCTGTACGTTACGTTAGGTCGGGTTGATCTCCGTGATTCTCGGTTGCGGCGAATCGATATTTGTTAAAAGGTGCTCCAGTACTTGCTTGCCACTTCCATTTACGCATTTCTTGCTCTTTATCTTCATTTCTTTTATCATTTTTCCTTTCTTCTTTTAGGACTTGAGGTGAGAAAACAGGATTTGTGGCAAAGTCGCTTCTTTCTTCACGAACTCAACCAAATCATGAGTGATCATTCATTAGCGCGACGACACCATTTAACGCCAGAATAGATAGACAATGTTGAGCTTATTCTCTTCAACAAGTCTTCCGAGTTGAGTCCTTCCATATATTTGATTGTCTTCATGGCCTCTTTGGATTGTAGTAAAAAGTCAGAAAGCCTTTGTAGCCAGACACCGTCCGTATCTTTAATGGAGCCCAGTTCTTCAATTTTTGCCCTCTTCGATCTGATAGAAGATGCAGAACTTCTTGATGACTTTGAACGCGAGCTTCTTCGTGAAACTACATTGCAGTTCGAATCCTCTCGACTCTCGAGTGTTATTAATTTCTCATTAATCTTGGTACGGCACTGGAAATGTTCACGATCTCGCATATCAAACTATTAATACGCAGCGTTGGCGTCTTCGGGCATTTCCAGCTTTGAACAATAAAGTAGTGATGAGCTTCGTCTAATTTCTCTTGACAGTCGACATGCAAATCTAGGGTATCTCGTTCTGTCTCTAAGGCTGGAATATTGCACAGTTCTTCCAAAAAATGATTTGCTTTCGTTATTTGCTTTTGAAGCGCTGCTCCAGCTGATTTTCTGTTTTTCCGTAAGTTCTCTATGACCAAGTCAAGAACGTGCCTTTGGCTGCAACTTTCGTCTACGGGTTCGTTCGTTCGCTTCGGTTTTTGGTTCTAGCCTATGTTGCGTCGCGCGTTTCCTATTTTGCCCGCACGCCTTCCATTTTGCCCGCACGCCCTCCATTTTGCCCGCACGCCTTCCTCTGCGGAGGAGAGAGCGTTTGGTTGGCACTAGTTTCCAAAATTGATGTGACGCGTCATTAATTTTATCAACAATTAACCCTACCCGTCCACTTTTTAAACCGCATTTAAAGGCAGAAATACAAACCAAATGACAAAATTTCGTCACATCATTTTCATAGATGGAAACTAGTGTTCGCCGTTGCGCGTACCCGAGAGGAGGTTGGTAACGATTTCCGGCGGAAAACCACGGAGATGGACGATGTCACAATGAGCCTTGATATAGATCATAAGGTTTCGAAGCATTCACATTTTAACGATGTTTTGTGGTGTTAAATAAGCTCAACTATGAATCAAAACAAACAGGATGTAAATGGTAACTCCAGAGGTTCTTTATTAGAAGAAATGGAAGCTGATAGTGATTCAGAATTGCCCGAGTTCTCTTTACCTCCTAAAAGTATTGTAAAGAGACCAAGAAAAACTATAAAGAAAAGGTATATATGCAGCTGCAGTAATCACAACATTTGTATACATAGTGATATCATATTTTATTCGTTAATTTTTTGATTTTTAGAACTCGATCACGATGGCGAAAATTATGTCGTAATTGTTGTCAACATTGCAAAAGTTTTCTTCTTGTTATTGTTCTGTGTGCTTGTGTGTTGAGCATTGTTCTGCTGTTTTGGTTTTCTCTTCGTTTATTCCGAGATGTGGAGAATTTATCCCGACGTCTTGTCATTCAGATAAATCGTGGTATGTATCATAGACAATGAACTCAGTGATAATATTTGTCTTTAATCAGTGTATAATATTTTATTTGAGCCAATCTCCCCATGACAATTATGACCTACTAAGACAATGTAGATTTACAAAAGATCACGCTATAAGCATTACATTATTTAACTTAAGATGGTTAATAATTTAAAAGTCAACTAAAATCTTTTTTAATATTATTAAGAAAGACATGTGTAAAGACCTAAATGTAGATCTATATTTCAAGATTTGTTAAAGGAGAAAATCCCATGCTTGTTTATCTGGGAAATGTTGGACTTTGATATTTAGATTTAGATTATGCTTCCCACCTGGTCAATCGATAGCTGATCATGTTTTAGTCTTACTTACATTTTGCAATTCCTTATTACATGGTCTTTACAAAATCACTGTAAAATCTTGATTACAATTGCAAAAGTATAATTTGTATTTTCAATTACTCTAAAAGAAGGGTATTACTGCCAAAATAGTGTGTCACTAGAATTATGTTGTCTGGAAATGCGGCCAAAGTCTTTGTTCTATGTTTTTGTTTCACAGTTACTGAACACATTGTATTTTCTGTATAATGAAGCAGTTATCCAATAGCAACATTTGGGTTTAATGTTTAAATATTAATAATCCTAAAACAAAGGATTTGTGCACCTTCAGGTCTCCCTCAACATGAATCATAGTTTGCTATCCTCTTTGAAGTTTGCCATAATTCTAGACCAATGTATTTCCATTGACTATGGTCTAACGTTTTGAGCAAATGCCCACCGTCAGAGAGTGAGTCGTAAATGAAATGTGATGCCTTACACATTTTTTTAGTAGTACACAAATCTTTTAGAGTATCAGGTATTTCATTTGTATTTATTATATATAATGCTATGCACAGTGTATATACAGAGTAATGATATATCATACTATATATACACTGAATTCAAGATTTTACATGGTTATAAATGATGCTAGTAAACAAAATAAAATTATATGTTTTTTAAATTCTCAGGTAGCTTAAAACAAATTATATAGGATTCAATGACTTAAACTGACAAGTGTGTAAAGTTCTGTATTTGAGTACCATGTTAATTAGTATTGACATGTTTTTGACCATACTGTATTGGTTTATTATTTAATAAGACATAAATTTAAAACTATACATTTTCTCTTATTATTTCTTCACATTAACTACTGTATAAATATTGTGTGTCAATTGATTATAATTAAAACTAATATCATAAATAAACTTATAAATGCCTTGCATAACTTTTCAGTGCTATATATTCACCATGGAAACTAACATGATTAATAAAGGTTTTTGTTAGCACATTGTAAATTATCTTCAAATTTGCATTTGTATTGGCTTTTAATCTTTTTAACATGCATGCCATAATCTAATAATAATTCCATAACCATGAATAACCAAACATGTTTGGCAAATGGGCCTGAAATGTACTGTACAGGAAGAGTAGTTTGAGCTCTACTATAGTTTATAGGTAGAACAATTGGGGCAAACCTAGGCCCACAGCACCGTACATCATTATTTTTAGCCAAGAATTACCCTGTCAACCTTGGGTAGGATAATAATGGTACTACAAGTCACATACAACAAGTGGAAAAATACTTAACAGTGGTGAACCCAACACTGTACTGACGTGACTACTAGGATTTAACAATATGCCTCAAGTGGCCACCAGAAGAACAGGTACATCAGATCAGCTGTCACTCTGGACGAGAAGTGAAAGACTGCCGTTGGAAGCAGTGATGGGTTTAGGAACCCTTGGTCATACAGGGCTAACACAATGGAGACAATCAAAGCAGCCCTGCCAAAAGGGGGAATAGCCGGGGCAACTGCCCCAGGGCCCGGGCCAAATAAGGAGCCTGGAACGATTAACTATCATGCAAATCCTACATACTGTACCTGTATAGAATGAAGCTTCTAGGGTATTTAGTTGTCTGTGAAAGACCATAACCCCACCTTCCCCTGTGCCTACCTTGGCTCTCAGCAGCCCTGAATCAAAACGACAGTACAGTAAAGGGATTGAATGACCAAGACACATAATATCAGCAGTTAAAGTATAAATTATTTATTATATAAATATCAATGAAATACTAGGTTTTTCATCATATTCAGAAAAAATGACATCTTCACATGTGAAGATAAAAGTGATATCTTCACTGTGAGCAGTGGTAATGCAAGGAAAATAATTAGGTTTACATGTATTACAAAGTAATATTTGGCATTTTACTCAATTAAACTGTATGTTCTAAGGATTTATAGTGAAGGAAAATTCTGATTGTTGGAATACTGTATTGTCAGTATACATTTTACCGGGACCAGTTTACTTGTGAAAAATTCAACATCAAGGCCTTCTGGCTGGAATTGAACCTGCAACCCTGCGATGCTAGTGCAGTGCTCTGACCACTGAGCTACGGAGGCTGTTGCCGAGAGCCTAGTCACGAGTTCTGTATACAATTACAGTACATGTATATAGTGGTGGTAAATGCCGGGATAATATTCTGGGTATATTACAAGTAATATTTGGCATTTTACTCGATTAAACTACATGTTCTAAGGATTTATGGTGAAGGAAAATTTCGAGTGTTGGAATATATACATTTTAAGACCAAACCGGGACCAGTTGTGAAAAATACAACATCAAGGCCTTCTGGCTCGATTTGAACCTGCAATGCTAGTGCAGTGCTTTGACCACTGAGCTACAGAGGCTGTTGCTGATAGCCTAGTCACAAGCATTAAAGTGGTGGTAATGCCGAGAGAAGATTTGGGTATATTACAAGTAATATTTTGCGTTTCGCCCGATTAGACTGTATGTTATAGGGAATCCCTATAACATGCAGTCTAATCAAGTGAAACGCCAAATATTACTTGTAATAAGTTAATTTAACTTTAATTCCACACGAAGTTGAGTGAATTTCAGGGGAATCCTAAAGACATTAACTAATACCAACACTATCTAAACTATATCTATCATAACTCAAAAGTTCTGTTATTGAATTCTGTTCACATGGCAAACAGTTAGACTAACGTTCATTCGCAAGGAACCATATTACCGCGGCGCAGTCAAAATTCAATAGATATTAACTCAGTTGTGTCAGACTGACTCAAATTCAGCATTTCAGCAATGAAGTCAGTGAAGCTCAAAGAAACCTAAGGGAAAATTCAGCTTATCTGTATAAAGTCTAATTAGTCTTACCAAGACAAGTTCTCCGGTTGAGAGCACACGACAAGTGCTGATCTCTTAGCAGATAATTATTCATAGATTTGTCGCAATAACCGCTCGTCGTTACTTTTTAAAGCACACTTGAAACACGCTCAATTTTTAACAGTCTAGTCGGCTCACTTATAGTAAACTAATTAGGCACAAGTTAGGCAAAAATTCTAAACTAATCAGTGCTCGTAAATCACCAAATTGTGAACAATTTAGGCCATGTCTAGACCAATCTAGGCCATGTCTAGACCAATCATAATTGCTAAATAGGGGCAGATCAGGCCAAAAAAATCTTGACGAATTTGCAGGTCTAGACCAATGGGAATAACGAAATAACTGAGAGTCCTGACTGACCATGCGTACAGACTCAGCAGGCTGTCCGAAACTAAATAGGGCAGTTGGTAAGAAAGGAAAGGAAATCTCGTTTACTCAGATTTCAGAGGGAAACGCATTTACGCCACCGTTAGCGCAAGCATTATACCGCAGACAATCACACACTGATTAGCGTGGTCCTTATTTTTTATTTTTTTTTATACTCGCCCTCTTAAATGGTTCCAATTGGGTTAAAAATGCTGTGTGTAAAATTGTATTAAAAACTATTGATATTTAGGGATAGCTCAAGGACCTATGAGAAAAAATCAGCCAAATTGCCGAATATGCTATACGTCCTCAGGTGAGTGTCGGATTGGTCTAAAAATCCCATTAGTGAGTAGTTTAGACCGGTTTCCTATTTGACTTTAAGACAAACTTATAGTCAAAAATGCATGGTTTCCGAGATGTAGAGCTCCAAACGTTTTTAACCAATGAGAATTTTAAGAACTTTGGAGCCCTATATCTCGGAAACCATACATTTTTGGCTATAAGTTTGGTCTAAACTACTCACTAATGGCTTTTTAGACCATTCCGACACTCCCCTGAGTCCTTATAGCATATTGGACGATTTGGCTGATTTTTCTCATAGGGATACTATAGTAAACATTTCAGGGTCCTTGAACTATCCCTAAATATCAATAGTTTTTAATACAATTTTACACACAGCATTTTTAACCCAATTCGAACCATTTTTGTATGAGGGTGAGACTATACAAAAGGGTGAGACTATACAAAATAAAAAATAAATAAAATAAGGACCACCCATAGCATTTAAAACACTGGGTGACAACAAGAGTTTTAAAGGCCATGATTAAAGCTTAGTTCTGTTTAATGTTATAACATTCTTCAACAACTTAATTGATCGTGAATAATTTTTATGATTTATTTTGATTTTCTTGCTTTTACTAAAGTAGTTAAATGAAAGTTAAAGTAAAATTAAAAGCAACAATTTAACTAATTTAACCGTCCGATAAACGCACAATAACACTTAGATGGAGTGCATTATTTATGAATATGATTATCCATCTTTAACATGCTAATATTTTTGAAAACACGCAGCTGCAATAGTAGACACGAAACTTTGAATTAAATTGTAAATATATTGCGTTAAATACTGCTTTTTTCCAGTTGGCTTAGTAAAATCTTATTGGTTAATAAGACAACGCACATGAACCAACGCCCCAACATTTCAAATGCAAAACAAACTCAACGCGACCAGCAAACAATACATAACGTTGGATTTATCCCCTATCCAAAGCTTACTTGATAGCGTGTAAAAAAGAAATTAGAACGTTCTGCCGAAATAAGAACGATTGAAATAATTACAAAAATGTCTGGAGGAAAGACATCCCGAAAAAAGCATTTGTTTTAATATTTCACAATTTTTGGTTCTTGGGTAACAATATTACCTTCTGGAGTAACGCGATAAACTATGTTTGCGGTAATGCGCGTTTCGTTACCGCAATTTTGGACAGCCTGCTCAGGTGATAATGATATATAATATCAGGTAGAGTCTGCACGCAGGCTACGAGTGACTGCATTTTAGGCTGTGTAGCAGGCGTTTCTGCGGGTTGGTTGTGATGACTCGCACCCCTTAATCCGCAGAAATGCCTGTTGTGCATCAGGCTAGGCAAAAGCGGCCCACACGTTTTGGATGAAACTCGTGCAATCATCCGCACGGTCATGCAAAATACTCTATATATGGAATAGCGGGAAAACAACCTGCGGTACACTACATGTATAACGTAAAACATTGCAACAATGAGGACAAGGCCCAAAAGAAAGGATCGATCACCTGGCAGTAAACCAGGGAGCGGTTGAACAGATTAGCTATCTGAAGTATAGCTAGCGGTAGCTGTCGGTAAATTGCTATCTGGGTCAGAGAAAGTGCGGCGATCATAATCGTGAACGCAGCAGATGTATTGTAGCTCATTAGCTGTAACTTGCATGAAGTAAAAATTATGATATCACACAAAAGATAGTATCATCTGGCAGTTATTCAGATAGCAGTTAAACGTACATTGTTATATTGGGACAGTTTAGTTTACTTTATTATGTTCATCACTCTTTTTGGTGAACGGAATACTCCAACAGGTTAGAAGCCCAATTGATAGGGGTTCCGAGGACCTACGATTTAACGTCGTTATCCGAGAAGACATGAAAGTCTTACCAATTGCTGGTATTATTGCAAATGCAGAACCTTTAGAAAGTTTTTGAAAGGCTTTTTGAAAGTTTCTGCTTGTCTTTGGCTCTTTTGTCTTCTTGCAGCATCTGCAGGTCGGTTCGTATTTTTGCGGAAGTCGTACCTTGAAGTGCGCTTCGGCTGGTGCTCTGCCAATCGTGCGGTACGGTGTGGTATAATGTCGGAGAAATTTGTACATTTATTGCTAGTAATTCTTTCTTTTTTATGGATTTTTAAAAAAAATTCTGCTATAGACCATTTGCTTCTTGGTTTGGGCTAACCACTATGTTGCGAACTCCTGCCCATATCATTTACTGATCGTAATCGTGGCCGCTGAATGGAACACCTTTGTTGATGGTCAAGATAACAAGGGCTTTGGTATCTCCATCACTAAGTATGGATTTTACTTGGTGCCCGTAGATTGTGATGTCATGTTGTGCTCCGTTGGCGACATGTAGGATGGCTTTTCATTTGAAGTTCTATGTCTGGGTACCATAGGGCAGGAATCTTCTGACTCATGCAATTGATTTGAAGAGTTCTTTGTTTTCGTCATTTGTTGAGTTAAACTGTCCACGACATATATACTACCCAGTGAGAGGTCTTATAATTGTCGGGGGGCTTGCTGCTCTTCTGCAGCTCTAATGGTACTGTCCTTCACGATAGAGTCGGCTAGAAGGTTTGTGTGTTTGTACCAAATGTTAAATTTCTCGAGATACTTCTACGGACCGTTGCCTAAATCGCATGGTTTCCCTGGGGTTGCAAGAGCGGCATCCATTATTTCTGCCATGTTTTGCGTGTGTTGTATTTATGATCTTCTCCGCGCCAGTGTAATACTCTCTGTAATACTCTTTATTCAATTATTTTGTTTTAAACATGTGTTCTTTCCATCCTTTTTCTTTCCTCGTGCTTTTCTCCTCCTCTCCCTCCAACAGTGAAATATCCAATAAGCGGACACCAGTCCGAGGTCCCGCTTATTTCTTTAAGAAAACATATCTATAACCTCCCCATAAACGGACACATCCGGTAAGCAGACAGCGCCGCGTACACCTATTCTGAGGTCCTAACAGGAAACGAAACCTCCCCTAAACGGACACTTAGAGAAAGTAAAACATTAACGACATCAGAAAATGTGTTTAATTAGGTCTTAAAATACCTGGGTTTCCTATTTCGCCTGGATCGGCAGCCATGTTTGCTATCCCAGGATGCAAATCAAGCTGCAACTCGGGCCCCTGCTTCGGGAAACCGGAAACCAAGGTTTTTTTTGGCCTGATAACTTTATCACCGTGCGATTGGTGATTACCGCTTTTAAGTTTTAATACAAGCATGGATTGGAGCTATCTTGTGGTGTAATCGCGAAACATCAGTATACAATTGCAAAGTAGAGTAAAGTCGTGACTCGTGACGTCTACTATAGCTAGTTCTAGCTTCCAGAAACTGTCGCAGGACATAGAAAGTAGTTTTTGAGTCCGAGGGAAAATATGTTTCTACACGGACCAACCAAAAATGGTACGGCAAAAGACTTGAGTTCAATAAAACTACATTATTGAGATAAGAAAAGGAATAGGAAAAATAATTTGTATAATAAAGGTTCAAGCTTTATTGAATCAAATTCTGTTTTAACTTTCTATTTTTCATTTAAAAATATAGCCTGCGAAGCGGCCCTCCTGTTGTGCGGGTGTACGTCCCTGCGGGCGGAGGAACGAGGAGAAGGAGGGCCTGCAACCATCCTTTGAGTTTTTTATCCTATTTGAGTTTTCCGTTCATATTCTGAACTGAAAATGCTGATTGGCTAGAATGGCTAAGCATGATGACGTAATGAACGTACCTGAAATAGACTTTTACGGTTTGAAATTGGCCGATGTGAAACTGTTCCAGATTGATCAGACTTCGGCGAGTTTGTCCGTATTTATTTAGGACCTGAAGGATTTCTGTTAGGTGTCAAAGTTGTCGGGAGATGTCATTTTACCACAACTTCAGAACGAAGAGAGATATTCGCGGTCGCACACTTTGAACTGATAAATAAATAAAGCTGAGAACAGTTCAAGATCTTTCTGGAACAAGGTGGACAGACTCTGCTTGAGCTATCTGGGTTTTCTTCGAGATGTAGTCCAATCTCTACCTGTCCTTGAGTATACTTTTTCGGAGTTGTTTTTTCGTTCATGTATAAACTACAGTGATTATGCCATGATATACATGTATTGAGTTTGCTTAACTAGCTCGTATCTTACTATCTGCATAATTCCCGAGCTAACATTGCTCACGTGAAAAAGTTGTTTTGACAGCTCATGCAAATTTTACTTCCGGTGCGATTTCATTGGTCAAATAAAGGAGGCGTGATAAGTGGGCGGAACTCAAATAGTACAAGGATGGTTGCAGGCCCTCCTTCTCCTCGCTCCTCCGCCCGCAGGGACGTACACCCGCACAACAGGAGCGCCGCTTCGCAGGCTATTAAAAATATAGCAAAATCACCATAACAAAGATTTTAGTTTTTAAGGTTAATCTGTGACCGTGATCAAAGATCGCAAAATACTCAGGCAACCCATAACATTGCAAGAAAGCATTCTGCACATTCATGATTAAAGTGCCTATGCAACGAAATTTTCAAGTTGGAGAAAATGGCATTAAAGTAAAGTTTAAGATTACTGCTTTCGATTGTGAACGTTTCAGGGCGAATAATTAAGGAAAGTGTGTTTGTTTAGCGTTTGAAAAACTGGCTTTTGGCTCCAAAATTTGAGACATATTTTATTCCACAACTTATGACATCACTAGGATCTACATGAATTCTTATTGTTATCGAACAGACGGTTCAAAACACCTTTAGAAAACTAAACGTTCGTGGGAAAGTGTGCACAAGGGTGTGTAGTCGTCTTATGAGTAATTAAGAATGTACTGTCGATTTTCGACAACTAAAACATATTCGTGAATAGTTCATTTATGAACTTCGAAGTTTCTAACCACAAAATGAACGACAAAATCCCTTTATTTTCTCTTTATATGCACGTCATTGCGGTAAGAGCTTAGAAACCAATCAAAATTTGGGGTCTGGGTCGAGCGATGTCATTAGTTGTGCAAGTATGCCAACTATTTTAATGATGTCTCAATTTCTAGGGGGAAAAGCTACTAAAATTTTCACAGTCGAAAGAAGCGATACCCAATATTACTTCAATGTTATTATTTCAAACTTGGAAATTTCGTTCCATAGGCACTTTAAATGATCGCCAGAAAGTATAGTTTAAAGGAGTACTGCAGTCAAAATACAAGTGAAGTTCATATGAAAGATCTTACTGAATTTAATTTATTTTCAAAGTTTCGCTATTCAAATTAATTAAGTTAAGAAGATATCACAAGTTGAAGTTGGAGAATTTGCCCAATTTTGACGCCATGTTTGTTTCTCATATATGACGTCACTGAGTATTTTGCCTTTCCCGCATGAGGAACTAAATAGTTTATTTGGGGTAATTTTCATCAAGACCACTCACAACAGCTATCACTATGTGATCGCCATCAAAACAACCCCACTGCCGACAAGCAGCACTCAATGACGTTATATTTTCAAAACAAATATGGCGTCAAAATCCTCAAATTTTACTTTACTTTAGTTGATAGAAATGCTGAAACTTTCCGCGGAAAGACTAAAAACTAGTTGTTCGAGGGTTAGTACGAAGGTTAATACAGTCATAGCTAATATAACCCACAAATGCAGTATAAGGGTTAATGTTGGGGGATGGTTAGTATAAAGGTTTGGTTTTAGGGTTAGGGTTATTTTTGAAACCTTTTAATATCCTCACCCTAATATTAACCCTTATACTAACCTTCGTACTAACTCTCGAACAACTAGTTTTCAGTCTGCGCAGAAACCTTATAAAGTATACAGTTTCTAACGATCAACATGATCAAAGAGTGCATGTCAATGGTTGTACATTGCTTATGTTTGTGTTTATGTCTCCATACGATAACTGTCTGCCTTCAAACGGTCCCGCCCGCTTTGTATCTGGTCTTCCGCTCTTTTAGGAGGTACCAATTGTTTGTATTATATGGTATTGTATTGCATTATATTTGTGTTATATTATATTATATCATATGTATACATGGTATTAACTATTAATTGCGTAATGTAATGTAATGTAATGACTTAATGTAATGTAATGCAATGTAATGTAATGTAAATGTAATGTAAATGTAAATGTTAATGTTAATGTTAATCAGTTAATGTTAATGTTAATGTTAATCAGTTAATGTTAATCAGTTAATGTTAATGTTAATCAGTTAATGTTAATCAGTTAATGTTAATGTTAATCAGTTAATGTTAATCAGTTAATGTTAATCAGTTAATGTTAATGTTAATCAGTTAATGTTAATGTTAATCAGTTAATGTTAATCAGTTAATGTTAATCAGTTAATGTTAATGTTAATCAGTTAATGTTAATGTTAATCAGTTAATGTTAATCAGTTAATGTTAATCAGTTAATGTTAATCAGTTAATGTTAATGTTAATCAGTTAATGTTAATCAGTTAATGTTAATCAGTTAATCTTAATCAGTTAATGTTAATCAGTTAATGTTAATCAGTTAATGTTAATCAGTTAATGTTAATCAGTTAATGTTAATCAGTTAATGTTAATCAGTTAATGTTAATGTTAATCAGTTAATCAGTTAATGTTAATGTTAATCAGTTAATGTTAATGTTAATCAGTTAATGTTAATCAGTTAATGTTAATGTTAATCAGTTAATATTAATCAGTTAATGTTAATGTTAATCAGTTAATGTTAATGTTAATTAGTTAATGTTAATGTTAATCAGCTAATGTTAATGTTAATGTTAATGTTAATCAGTTAATATTAATCAGTTAATGTTAATGTTAATCAGTTAATGTTAATCAGTTAATCAGTTAATGTTAATCAGTTAATGTTAATCAGTTAATGTTAATCAGTTAATGTTAATCAGTTAATGTTAATCAGTTAATGTTAATCAGTTAATGTTAATCAGTTAATGTTAATCAGTTAATGTTAATGTTAATGTTAATGTTAATGTAATGTAATGTAAATGTAAATGTAAATGTAATGTAATGTAATGTTGTGAAGTATTACAGGACCCCACTGAAAAACACTTCGGTGACGTGGCTATCCTGAATAAATAATATTATATAACTAAGTGTGTTTGCATGTGCTTCGTTGCTTACGTGACGTCCTAAATATTTCGCAGAGGCTTTTCTATCCATCCACAATCCAAATACGTCAAACTCGGAATCTGATTTTTTGTTTGAACCTCGTTTCTTGTTTTTTCATGTTTCGCGCCAGGCTCACATAATTCGACGTCGAGTTTTGTCAAAAAGTGCAGAATAATTACTTTCTCATGTATGTCGTTTTTCGATTAAAAGACAAAGTGAATAATTTCTATCAAGAATTGACAAGATATTTACGGATGAGGGGTCACTAAGGGAATGAGCGCGCAATGCATTACGTTGACACTCGGTCTTTCAATAAAACGAATGTATAAAAAATTATTATGAAGTCACAGTTTGGAAATGTTTCTTTTTTCATTTCAGTACAAGCTGAACAGTTTGAGACAATTGAGAAATGTAATGAATTAAAGAAGAGTATGGAGGAAAATCTCAATTTACAAAAAATATCTGTTTGGCAGAAAGATGTTGTTGCTTTGAAAAGAAATCTTCAAATATCATTCTCAAAGGTAATAACCTAGAGTTTCCAAATAACCTGTCATGACTAATTTTACTTAGTTTATGCCAAACAATTTTAGTTGTCATTCATAGAGTAGGAGGATTATTTCTCAATTATGCCACTTTCATAATTTATTTAGGATTAACCTTTCTCAATTATGCTTTCATATTTTATTTAGGATTAACCTTTTTCAATTATGCCACTTCATATTTTATTCATTATTAACCTTTCTCAATTATGCTACTTTCAAATTTATTTAGGATTAACCTTTCTCAATTATGCCACTTTCATAACTTATTTAGGATTAACCTTTCTCAATTATACTACTTTCATAATTTATTTAGGATTAACCTTTCTCAATTATACCACTTTCATAATTTATTTAGGATTAACCTTTCTCAATTATACCACTTTCATAATTTATTTAGGATTAACCTTTCTCAATTATACCACTTTCATAATTTATTTAGGATTAACCTTTCTCAATTATACCACTTTCATAATTTATTTAGGATTAACCTTTCTCAATTATACCACTTTCATAATTTATTTAGGATTAACCTTTCTCAATTATACCACTTTCATAATTTATTTAGGATTAACCTTTCTCAATTATACCTCTTTCATAATTTATTTAGGATTAACCTTTCTCAATTATACCACTTTCATAATTTATTTAGGATTAACCTTTCTCAATTATACCACTTTCATAATTTATTTAGGATTAACCTTTCTCAATTATACCACTTTCATAATTTATTTAGGATTAACCTTTCTCAATTATACCACTTTCATAATTTATTTAGGATTAACCTTTCTCAATTATACCACTTTCATAATTTATTTAGGATTAACCTTTCTCAATTATACCACTTTCATAATTTATTTAGGATTAACCTTTCTCAATTATACCACTTTCATAATTTATTTAGGATTAACCTTTCTCAATTATACCACTTTCATAATTTATTTAGGATTAACCTTTCTCAATTATACCTCTTTCATAATTTATTTAGGATTAACCTTTCTCAATTATACCACTTTCATAATTTATTTAGGATTAACCTTTCTCAATTATACCACTTTCATAATTTATTTAGGATTAACCTTTCTCAATTATACCACTTTCATAATTTATTTAGGATTAACCTTTCTCAATTATACCACTTTCATAATTTATTTAGGATTAACCTTTCTCAATTATACCTCTTTCATAATTTATTTAGGATTAACCTTTCTGAATTATGTCACTTTCATAATTTAGGTAAAATATTTCTTTCTTTTTTTTGAAAAGATTGCTTTTCTTAATGGTTCCTTGGTGAAGATATCACATGAGCTTCATAATGCTTACAGTAAAGTAACATTAAAAACAAAGGTAGATGCATTACAGAAAGGAATGGCAGATACTGGAGCAGAAATTACAAAACTCAGTGATGACATGAAACAAATTGAAAAGCAAACATCTTCACAATCATCAGTAATCCAAAAAATAAATACTGCATTATGGAATATATCAGTAAGTTCATAGTAAACTTCTATTCCTAAGGTCTTTTATTTCGTTGTAATTATGTCCAGTTAGTATACTATATCGTGGGTTTGGTACACGGCTAAGTAGTACAGCCTAGCCCCAACTATGACAGTCTAGCCCCAACTATGACACAGTCTAGCCCCAACTATGACACAGTCTAGCCCCAACTATGACACGGTCTAGCCCCAACTATGACACAGTCTAGCCCCAACTATGACACAGTCTAGCCCCAACTATGACACAGTCTAGCCCCAACTATGACACAGTCTAGCCCCAACTATGACACAGTCTAGCCCCAACTATGACACAGTCTAGCCCCAACTATGACACAGTCTAGCCCCAACTATGACACAGTCTAGCCCCAACTATGACACAGTCTAGCCCCAACTATGACACAGTCTAGCCCCAACTATGACACAGTCTAGCCCCAACTATGACACAGTCTAGCCCCAACTATGACACAGTCTAGTCCCAACTATAACATAGTCTAGCCCCAACAATCTCACATACAGTACTGCGAGCGACAGTTGCTTGCAGTTATTTAAATCCAATTAAAAATTTTAGCGCAAAAACTGATTGACATGGGGGAGGCATTACATAATGCATATAACTATATGCATAACTATATTGGACGTATAAGTGCTTAAGGAATCCTACATTTTCCACTAAGATTAGTGTCATTCTTGCAATTACTTTTATATTGTTATTTACCTTTTTTATACTTCACAGTCTTATGGGAATTGCTTCGAGAAACATTTTAGTCAAAAATAAATGTAGGGTTGTTCAAATGGTTTTGTCAATATTATATTTTAAGCAAAATTTGGCCAATAAATTTTTAAAAACCCAGAATTAAAAGGTATAAGCTTCATATTGATGTACACTGCAGTGTTGTAGTACAGTACAGTACAGTACAGTGCAGTGCAGTGCAGTGCAGTGCAGTGCAGTACAGCACAGTACAGTGCAGTACAGTACAGTACAGTACAGTATAGTACAGTGCAATACAGTACAGTACAGTGCAGTGCTGTAGTGCAATAGTTCAATGCAGTACTCAGTGCAGTGCAGTGTAGAAGTGTAGATGCGATGACTCCCGATAGAGATTAGGGAAAAGAAATGTAATCCTTTTTGTATTTTGTTGTAGAATGGACTAGCGAATTTAACAGGAAAGACTGAAACAGCATTTTTGCCTGTCATGTATCCTTTGGATCGCTTGGATGATGAAGAAAATCTGAAAACTATGAAGCACAAAAACTTGGAAAGGAGTTTGTTCTCTGAGGTAAATTATTATATTTGAAATGAAAAAATATGCTAAAGTTATCCCCTCGCGAGCGAGGTAATACATAAACAGGTTTTTACGAAGGGTATGCACGTTTGCGTAACATAATAGGCACGTATGTTATGTACTTGGACTAGGCCATTCCAAATCTGTTTTCAGAATTGAAAACGGTTAAATATTGACCGAGATAGCGTTCAAAATAAAATACGACGAAGTGAAGTTTGAATATATAATTTAGTACATGGCCGTGCGAAGCGAACGAATCTCGAGAGATATTATCAAGAAGAGAAGATAAAATTCGTATCTCTAAGTGGCCATGTAATGCTCTCTTTATTATATTGAAATCAATGAAATAGCCATGATGAGAACTTCATAAAAAAGATAAAAAATGATATCTTCACTGCTCACTGTGAAGATATATATGTTATTTACCAGCTGGGAGTGTACTGAATTCCTTTAATGCTTCGTAGGAACGTATCCAGAACAAGTCACTTTTAGTTTGGTTTTGTTTATTAAACACTCTCGCTCTCACGCTGTCTTCTCTCTCCCTCGATTTGATTGACATATGCATGAATATAAACAAACCCCGCGCTAATTATTATTATAACGTTCACTTCCGGACACACTCCCCCCATATGTGCTCCTGTAGGAGATATATGTTATTTTAATGTAAACTACTAGTTCCTAAAATCACTGTTAATAGTGTAGATATAAAGTTTAAATAAACTGTCAAAAAACGAATGTCACATTGCATTCTGTTCGTCTCTTGCGATCTCTTGTATTCTCAATTCCGCTGCTGCTGCTGCTCCTCGTTTTGGTCTGAAGATCGGGGCTACTGGGTTGAGCTTTACTTTTGGTAATACGTCACACGATAATTCCAAATGGTACAACTGCTGGATCGCTCTTTCTAAGACTCCTTTCCCCGCTCTCACTTTCGCTGCACGTACAATGTTATCTTTCCCACTGATAAGCTCCTGCACAATCCCGAGTTTCCATTGATTACGATTTCGCTGATCTCCTTCGACGATTACCACATCCCCGACTGACGGATGAGTTTTCTGCTCTCCTCCAGCGCGTCGGTGCTGCTCGCGGAGGTTACGGACATATTGCTTAGTCCATCGGTTCCACATCACATCCTTACAATGGGCAATGTATCTTGCTCGTCTTCTTAGCTTTGTTTCTGGAATGTGATGTACTTCCAGTTCAGGAATGGTGTTAGAGTTCATGTGTTGCATGGCATTCGGAGTAAGTACAGGTAATTGTATGTCATCTTCCAGATACTCCAGGGGTCGATTATTCAAGGTGACTTCGACATCGAGCACAATTTCTTCTAATTCTTTCCATCGCAAGGTGCCATTGCCTATTACCTTATTGAAGGCGGATTTGAACACCCCTATTAATCGCTCAAATTGGCCGCCCCACCATGGGGCCTTGCTGAGGTTAAAACGCCACTTGATTGACTGTCGCGACAAATAATCATGGAACTTCTCATCTTTCCGCACTTGTTCGAGCCATTTAGCTGCAGCTTGGAAAGTTCCTCCATTGTCGGAGTAAATGATTTCCGGTCTTCCACGTCTCGCGATGAATTTCTTTAAGCTGATCAGGAACTCTCCTGTTTCTAGCGACGGTAGAAGGTCCAAGTACACTCCTCTGGTTAAACTGCAAGCATATAGGGCTAGATATGCTTTACTTTCTCTATCAGCTCTAATCTTGTACCGAATAGGGCCAGCAAAGTCAACCCCAATGATCTGAAACGGCGTGTCTCCGTCGGTACGCGTAGTTGGAAGGTTCCCAGGTGGCGGTGATTCAAATGCTCTGATTTGAAACCGTTTGCACCCCCAACAGCTCTTTCTGACTTTCTTCACCAGCCGTCTTAATCTAGGGATCCAGTACTGTTCGCGCAGCTTCGTCATTGTAAGTGCAACTCCCCCATGCTGTGTGGCAAGGTGGGCTTGGTGAACTAGCTTCTTCGTGTAAGGGTGGTCATCAGGAAGATAAACTGGATATATCCCTTGGATACGCCCTCTGCACTCCAGGATATGTTGCTCGTTTGGTTGTAAGTTCAGGCGTAGCTGGTCGTCGCCGAACTGCTGGTTTGCTTTGGCATCACCCTGTACCCTCTTCGTCCACCACATCGTCTGGCTTTCGATGTCTTCGGTTTTTAATGGCCCTGTCTCTCGTTGCGCTGTTGGTTTTCTGCACTTGTGAATGAACCGTTGTATCCATCCACCGATTCGTAAGACTTTCCACAACTCGTACTTCTGTAACAGTGTGATGAATGAATCATTCACAGGAATGGCTGTTGCCAACACTTCTCGTGTGATCTTGGCTTCAGCGTTGCTTGTAGCACAGGATTGAAGCGTTATGTTCCGAGGCCACTTTTCTGGGTTTGCCAACCATGGAGGTCCATACCACCAAAGATCGGCGTCAACCACGCTCCCCCCACGACTTCCCAGATCGGCGGGGTTCTCCAAGGTGGGTACATGGTGCCATGTGATACCTCCGTGTTGTCGAATCTTGCTCACTCGGTTCGATACGAACTGTTTATATTCTCCAGTCCCCAGTATCCAAAACAACGCGACTGTGCTGTCTAACCAACAATGTAGCTCTGCTGTGAGGGTCGGTTGAATTGCTTGATGCACGTTGGAAATTAAGTTAGCAGCCATGTGGCCTGCTACTAGTTCTAATCTCGGAATAGTTAATCCACGTTTAGCCAAACGTGATTTAGCTGTTACGATTCTCTGCGTCATTCCATCTTCTTGTTCGACAACTGCATAAACCGCGGCGCAAACTCCCTTATTACTTGCGTCACCGAAGGCGTGCAAAGTGAGGTTTTGAACAGGCTGTTTATGGGCCACGATTGATCTCGGTATAGTGATGAATTTTGGCAAGGTCTTGTACCACTTGTTCCAGCATGTTCGCAATGGATCAGGTACTGCGGTGTCCCAGGCAAGCTTCTTATCACTGATATCTCTGAATATCAGCTTCCCAGATAACGTTGTCGGCGAAACTAACCCCAGGGGGTCATATACTTTGGCAAGCGTTGATAGTACACCTCTCTTGGTTGGCTCTAATTTCTCTTCGGGAAATACTACTTTCAAGGTATCACTCTCTTTATCCCAGGGAAGACCAAGCATCTTAGTTTCTGCTGATAAGGTTCCGCACAGTTGTTTGGCATACGACAGTTCATCGTGTGATTCGTGTCTTCCCAGGGTGTCGTTGTCCATCTCTAGCTCGCTTTCGTTGCTGTGCCACTTATGCAGGTTAAAGGTAGCATCTTCGAAGATTTCCTTGGACATTGACTTCTTCCTTTGAGCTTCCTCGGCAGTAGCTCCGCCCATCAGTATATCGTCCACGTATAGACTGCGACCTAGTTCCTCTACGAACTCAGGGTACCGATCTTCCCACAATGTAAGATGTTGATTGATGACTCCTCCCAACAGGAATGGAGAGGATGTTAGTCCGAATAAAACTCGGGTGAATCGATATGTCTCTACATTTGGTTGTCCTGCACCCTTCCAGTGAAACCGTAGAGCATCGCGCTCTTCTTCTTTTATTCGGATCTGTAAGAATGCTTTCTGTAGGTCCCCACTAATCACGACTGGATATACTCGTGCTCTCACAAGTACACTCCATAACAAGTTTTGTAGAGGTGGTAGGCAGTCGTTAAGAGATGGCTGATCTGCTCGTTCTTTTGCCGAGGCATCGTAGACCACCCTCAGTTTGGTACTTTCTGCTTCGTGTCTGATGATGGCTTTATGGGGAAGGTAGAACTCCTTTCCAGTGACGACTGTGGGGGCCACTTCTACAACTCCTTGCTCAATCTGCTCTTGAATGACGTTGTCGTACGCTTTGTGGTTGTCGTTGCGCTCCAACTTCTTTACCAGCTGATTCAGCCTTGCCATGCTTCCTGTCTTGTTGGTGGGTAATTCTGGGTGGTTGCTCTTCCAGGGAAGGCCAGTCTCGTACCATCCCTGGGGACTACGTTTTAGCTGTTCCTTGAATTCTTGGTATACTTCTTGTTGGTCATCGGTTGGCGAATCAGCTAAACCAAGCACATCCAGGCTGCAAAGCTGTTCGTATTCGGTACTCGTAGATTTGGTAAGTAGAAGTGGAGTAGTATCTACTTCTCGGCCGGGTGACATGATTGTCCACCCCAGTAGGGTCTTCTCTGCCACTGGTTGGCCAGGCAATCCTACTCTTGGTGCTGTTTTTGTTTTGATCGCTGCGTATTCACTGGCACCGAGCACCATGTGAATAGCTAGATGTTGATTGACGTCGACGTCGTTAACCCATACTCCATCGAGATGCGAGTATTTCTTCAACAAGGTCTGGTAATCTGGGTTATCTACATGCATCAACTGTGGTTTGTCTACCTTGGTTACATTGATGTCCATGGTAAAGTCACCGTCTATTGATTTGATCTTAGCACTGTAGATTTCTACTTTCATGGTTGTTGAACCAAGCATCATCTCTATTCGTTTGGTTTTTGTTTCTGTCGGCCGTTTACGAAGGGCGTTGATCAGCTTTGCAGAAGCATAGGAGCTTCCAGCCCCTGTATCGAGTAGAGCTCTTGTCTTGACACCGTTTACCTCTAATATACGACTGGATATATCACTTCACTATCATCGTCTTGATGCGCTGATAACAACTCTCGTTTGGCTTCGATTTCGCAGATTGACGTATGGTGTCTTCTCGCACAATTTCTACAGGTGGTTGTGCTGCGACATTCAGCAGCTCGATGCGACTCCCCCGTGCAGTTAAAGCATCGTTTCTTTTGTGCTAGTATCTTCTTACGGTCTGTTGGCTTGCTTATAACTGAACAAGCAGTCGACTTATGCTCCTTGGATTCACAGTATACACATGCGTGTGGTTTCGTTTGGTCATTCTTCTGCTGGGTGTTAAATGCTTTACCTGGTTTGTCACGTCGTTTTTCCTCTTGGTTATTCTCAATTGGGTTTCGTTCAGTCCAGTCTCGTAGAGCTTCGCATAGTTGATTGAATGTCCATTCTTTCCACTTCGGGTCGGTTCGCACCAAATCTCCGCGTATCGCCGGAAGTTTGTTGAGTGTCATCCTGACGTATCCATTTACGTCGCTCAGCTTGTTTAGAGTTTCGAGCGATTGCACGTTGTATCGAAGTTTCTCGAAGAACGAATTAATTTTTGCTGGTTGAGATCCGTTGATTGTCTGAAGCGCAATAATTTCTTCAACGTAGAAATTCACGATCTCGCTTTCGTTGGCGTATTTTTCCACAAGGATTTCTTTCGCTTTCTCATACCCACTGTCGGTAAACGGCAACCCGTCTATGCATGTTTTGACTTTTGAATCGATAAGTTCTTTAAGATAGGAGAACTTCGTTATTTGGCTAATGTTCTGCTTATCAATGATCGCTTCAAACTGATTCCAGAATCTCAACCAGTCACTAAATTGCCCATTGAACTTGGTTATCTGTAGTTTAGGCAACTTGGCAGATGTCCCATCTTTCGATATGTCTGGGTGCGCTTCCTCTAACAGTTTCTGATACTTTAGTTTCTGTCCCAAAAGCCTGGCTTCTTGTTCAATCTGTTGGTCTCGCTCATGTTTCTCGTGTTGTTGTTGTAATTTCATTTGCTCTCGTTCGAAATCAAGTTGCGCGGTTTTCTTTTTCGCGTCTTCAGCATCTTCAACCGCGTTGTTTACGTCTCGAATGTATTTTGTTATTTTCCACACTTGGTCGTCTGCATATTCAAATTGCTGGTCAATTTCTTCGCTCCAGTTCCTAACATCGTCTACGCTCGCCCCTTCGTTAAATTTCTGTTCTTCGATAAGTTCTTCGGCTTCGTTTGTTGCTTTGATCATAGTCTTTATCGAAGAACGTAGTCTCTCCAAGACCTCGATGTCTGCTTTGGCGATTGCAGAGTCCGTCTTCTCGGCCGTAAAGGTCAAAAGTTTTAATTTCCCTTGTAGTTTGGGACCTTGATCTGCCATTTTTGTCGCGTCCCGTCGGAGGTGCCACGTGTACTGAATTCCTTTAATGCTTCGTAGGAACGTATCCAGAACAAGTCACTTTTAGTTTGGTTTTGTTTATTAAACACTCTCGCTCTCACGCTGTCTTCTCTCTCCCTCGATTTGATTGACATATGCATGAATATAAACAAACCCCGCGCTAATTATTATTATAACGTTCACTTCCGGACAGGAGGTCCGTACAGAAAAATATTTACCCGAGGTCTCAAAAATCATTTATGAGACCGAGGGCAAATATCTTTCTATATACGGACCGACAAAAACGGTAAATAATATATTTATTTTTTATTATATATATTACAGAAAAATGTTCTGATTCAATTGACAGAATGGAAGAAAAGAAAAAGATTTAGTACAAAATTATCTTTATTTAGTGAATAAATAATTAAGAAAAACGCTTGAATTCACAAATTTGATAAAAAGCGGAAATAAATTCACACATATTACGTAACATTTACGATGCCTAGGTCATTACGATGCCTAGGTCATCGACTGCTAACGGTATTTTCGAATTTTGATTTTAAATTCGGAGCCTTCGACTACGTGTAGGTAATCCTCGCTGCGGTAGGGATACATTTCTCACGAAAACTTATATATGTATATATTATATATATATATATATATATATATATATATATATATATATATATATATATATATATATATATATATATAATATATATATATATATATATATATATATATATATATATATATATATATATATATATATATATATATATATATATGTTTATATGTATATATATATATATATGTATATGTATATATATAATGTATATATATATATATATATATATATATATATATATATATAGGTAATATTTGGCATTTGATTTATGGTGAAGGAAAATTTCGAGTGTTGGAATACATACATTTTAAGACAAACCGGGACCAGTTGCGAAAAATGCAACTTCAAGGCCTTCCGGCTGAAATTGAACCCGCGACCCTGCGATGCTAGTTATATATATATATATATATATATCAGCCGTGCATGGTAGGACCAGGGTGATGCGTTTGAATCAGACAATAGACAGATTTAGCAAACAGGACGCGGACGTCAAGAGGACGTGAGATGGCGAAAGATGCCGTGGATTTTTGTCAATTTCACTTCCGGCGCTAAAGACAACGTCGTCTTCGCAATTTTTAGGACGTGATTTTCAAGATTTGACGTCCTGTCTAAGACGTGAACTGTTTTAGTTTTTTTTTGTTCGTAACAAGGCGAGTACAAGCAAAGAAACAATTAGAGATAAAAGTTATGTACACTTTTGTTTTATTTATAATATTTCGTGTACGTAAAAAGCGTAAATAAAGTTTTTGTGCATTGATAAAAATAGCTTGTAAATTTGGTAAATATAAGGGTTTTGTGATATTCCATTTGAATATAAGCACCTCTATATAATTTCGTTTTTGTATTATGAATATAAAACCCCGGAAAAATATGACAGTATGATTAGACTGACTTTTTTAATCAAAGTTCAAAATCTCGTTGTTTTTTACCCGATATAAAACAACACTTGAACATCAAAGGAAGCGTTTGCTCTGAGCCGAATACGCTCTGATTATAAAAAAATATTCTGTTATATGGAGATTTGCGAATTTTTTGAGGTGATTTGCTTTAAGATTTTGCTACCTCCTTCGCAGGCGGGTTTTTTTCAGATCAGTGGGCTGCAGAAAAAAAACAACAAAAAATAGGCCTTGCTGCCTCAAATGTGAAGAAAATCTTTAGCCTACTCTGAGGCAATTCTGTGCAGTGAAAGAAATATTAAGCAGGCAAAGTTTCAGTCTTGTAAGCATGAAAAGTCGATTAAAAACTCCAAGACACATACATAAAAATATATACAGTGTAATAAAATTAATGGTTTGAATACCAGTATTATCGAAACGAGATCAAAATAAGGCCAACTGTTGAGATCAAGTAAATAGCAAATTTTCATTCGAAAACGTGTTTATAAAATATTAAACATGTACACAAAAGCTCTGATTATCCAAACACGGGAATTTTTAATTTTTGAGGTCTTGTACACACAAAAAGCAAATCATAAAATATAGCAATCTTCCCTGTTAATTTTCACAAGATTTTGCAAAAATAGGCCGAAATATATTATATACATGGCAACGTTAAAAGCGAACGAGAATTTGCGTATAATTTGTGAGGGCGAAGTTCACCTTATTGAAAGTTTTAATAAAACCCAAAAAGACAACCAAAAGCACATGGAAAAGGTGTAAAATGTTTATTTTACCTCTTCGGGCAGGATATGCAACAAAAATCACCGAACAACACTTCGACAGTGAAAGAAAACCCGACAGATTCTGTGTTGTAGAATATGAAGGCTAGACAAACTCACATCACTTTACATTTGCAGCAATCCAACATTAAGTTAAACGGCATATTTTCGTGATTAATATTTTCAGAAACTTGTAAGGAAGAACTTTGGCAAAAATTCTGTACGCAAATTATAGCTTTTCGGCCTGTTTCTTCGGAGGTTTCCCTAGTAGGATTTTAGAAGAAAAACACGATCTTAATAACTAACATGAATTAGTTGGTCATTCTTAAACATATCTACCTTTGTGTATAATTTGCTTTTTTCTCATTTCACTCATTTCAATTAGTTTCATTTAGTTGAAAAATAAATTTATAGAATAACGTTGTCGAGATGTCCTCAGTAGTTTGCTAAATCTGTTTTTCTTCACAACACGACGGCGTCCTCGACCCAGTCCTCGTCGGTCAAATCACGCCATTCTCACGTCCTCTTGACGTCCGCGTCCTGTTTGCTAAATCGGTCTAATATTTGGGCAGACAACGCGAAGCGGCCATTGGCGATTTGTGATCTGACGTATATAAACAGGTTTTTACGAAGGGTATACACGTTTGCGTAGTATAATAGGCACGTATATTATGTATTTAGACTCGCTAATTCCAAATCTGTTTTCAGAATTGAAAATGGTTAAATATTGATCGAGATAACGTTCAAAATAATATACGACGAAGCGGTAGTATATGGTTACCGACTAATTTCTAAGTACATTAACCGTTTTTACGAAGGGTATATGTACGTTCTCGTAATATAATAAATAGACACGTATGTTACGTATTTAGAATGTAATTTCAAATCTGTTTTCAGAATTGAAATCGAGTAAATATTGGCCGAGATAACGTTCAAAATATAGACGAAACGGCCTTTTGTGATTTATTATCCGACTGGCAAATACACGGCGTGCGCGGTCTGGGCCTTGGGGATTAGATCTAACCGATTATTTAATTTTGTTTAACACCGTACTTAAATGAAGTACCACTATGAAGAACCTACATTTTTCCAAACCAGCCTGGGAAAGGTTCTTATATATTTGATATCTAACAAAAATCAGGGTGTTAGGTTCTTATAAATTGGTTTGTAATTATTTTACCATGCAAAAAACTGGAGAAAGACAACTCAATAAACCATAAAGCCACAATTCAGTAACTGATGAACACTTATGTCAATGAGATGATATGGATGAAATTAACTAGGCAGTACTTTCAGTTTTCTTTGTAGATGATAAGACTAGTATATAACAGAACTGCAACCAGATGTTGGTGTCATCCTCATTTGGGACTTTGCTACAGTGGAATTATAAATTGATTTTGTGACATAAGAACCTATTTCAAATATCAGGCTCAAACAGGTTCTTATTGAGAGGGGCACAAAATCCCTAATTTCAGCCTGCATGAGGTTCTTATAGGTGGAAGGTTCTTCATAGCGGGTGTAAGGTGTTAACTGTATTATGCATGTATCTTTAATATAGAGAAAGTTCGATGTAGAGGAAATGGTCAATTCTCTAAACCGTTCTTTGCTTTCTAAAGTAATGGAACTTCAGTCTGAAACCCAAGCACTAAAGGTATTTATCTGTCAAATATTAAATCTGGAAAATTTACTTGGACTTGCTTGAATTTGACTTGCTTTTTGCAATATTTGGGGAGCGTTTGTTTCGCCATGACGTATGGACTTAATGAAGTATCGCACATTACGCATTCTGAAACAGGAATATAAGTTAGATGATTACGCAATAAGTAAAGTGTTCGTGCACATCAACCGCGTTCATTTTCGTTAATCATCTTCATCCCTTCAACAAAATTGGCATTGATTCAACAAAATATTACATCTGTAACCCAGTTTTGAAAATGCAATTGTCGAACAAGGCGGAAAGTGTAATCTTCAGACTAAGTGAAGCAAAAGCATAACATTGTGTCGAGCCTTATTGTCACCTTTTGCCAGCAGATGCATTTACACCGTAATATCTAATCGTAATGCGTCTGCTGTTGAAGTGAAAATTTGAAGAAGATAATGACCGTAAAGTGTAACGATAGATCAAGGGTGGCGGAACTCGCGGAATGTTGTGAAAAAATTAGATTTAGCAAAGGAATCTAGAAAGTAGTGTTGAATAAAAAGTCTGTCCGCGTTTTTCTTTTTCAAGATTGAACTTTCATATTAGTCAGTATTCTTTGACTTCAATATTTAATTATGTCATTTATATGAAGTGGATGTCTGCAGTTTATCCCAGGTTTGGTTTTACTCGCAGTGTTGTAAATACTCGTTACTAAAGTAACGCGTTACTAATTACTAATTACTTTTTGTGTAATTTTTATGGTAATTAATTACCTGCTTTGCCAAAGTAATTTGTAATGTAATTAATTACATTGTTGTAGGTAATGAGTAAAATTCCCCTAAAGTAACGTTACGTTGCTTCTCAGTGTTCTCACTTTTATTTCAGCCAGTCTACAGCATTATTTCGCGTATATTTTGTAAAACATTTTTGTAAAACATTAAAAGTCCTCGTAGTCTGAACTTTAAAAACAGTGATGAATATTTTATTTCGTTAAAATGAGCATGTAATGTTGCCAATAAGCGACGTGAGCGATCGACCAGATGCAATACTTCATGTATTAGTGTATTATGGACGTACTTCCTGTTTCCCGTGTAGTGAAGTTCAAAGTGTGTACACTTTGAACTTGAACCAAAGTGTGTACACTTTGAACTTCTATTAAGATTCTACAAAGATTTATTTAATAATAAAAAAATAATAATTTTATGTTAAAGTATTGGAACAAGTTACATAAAAAGTAATTTTAAAAGTAATTGGTAATTAATTACTTTTTGACAGGTAATTAGTAATTGGTAATTAATTACTTTTGGAAAAAAGTAATTTATAATTGTAATAATTACTTTTTTCAGAGAAGTAATTGTAATTTTTACTCATTACTTTTTTTGAGTAATTTTCACAACACTGCAATTTAGGGGCCTTGCCATTTCAGCCGGGAAGGGGCCCGTCTATGCATGTGAACAGGTAATATTTTCAATTTTAGAACCGGATCCAGAACAACAAATAAGAAAAAAAAGAAACATTTATTTCGGAACATTTAGAACATAACATTTTTAACATTTCAGAACATAAGAAGAAGCTGTTCCATTTCCGAGGACTTGGACGCAAGTTTTTTATACACTGCCTTGTTATCAACAACCTTCAGTAAATCAGCTTCTACAGAACAAATCATTATTACTGCTTCCAAATGGTGTTGACTAAGCAGAGATCTCAGTCGATTCTTGATGAAGCACAACTTTGAGAATGTTCTCTCGCAGGATTCAACTTTGCATGGGAGGGTGAGCGCAGTTCTTAGACATTGGGTGTGTGACATTATAGGTGTGTCTGGCCAGGCGCTCATGTACCATGGCACAATGGTCTGCAAGCCTTTGGGCAAATCGTTACTTTGATTGAGATCAATAGCTTATTTAGAGTTCGACTATAATGAATTTAGTTAAGTTAGGTAGTTGCAGGTTGAAGTTAGTAAAGTTGTAAAGGTTTTGCTTTGTAAGCTGTGTTAAGTTGTCAATACTCAGAAAAACTCTGAGCTCCAGACAGGACTCGAACCCGTAACCTTCTGCACAATGCTAACCAGACGTTCTAACCATTGAACCACCAGAACTCAGATGGCAGGGCAAGGTTAATTACGGTATTTAAACCTGGTACGAGCCGTGCCGTGTGTTGACTGGAAATTGACTGTCACAACACGTCTTTTGTAGTCCAACAAGTATACTACTCGTCCCAGGTTTAAATACCGTAATTAACCTTGCTCTGCCATCTGAGTTCTACTGGTTCAATGGTTAGAGCGTCTGGCTAGCATTCAGAAGGTTTCGGTTTCGAGTCCTGTCTGGAGCTCAGAGTTTTTCTGAGTATTGATAATTTAACACTATTTGTACAACAAAACCTTTACAACTATAACAAAGTTGACAAAATGATATGGATCCATGTTAATCCTTCGCTTTGGTCACATTTTTTTAATCTATGACATGGTTGTTTATGTATTTTCTAATTTAGATTTCAGATAAACAAACAACATACTCTAACCTTCAAATGTACTATGAACATACTGGTGTTAGACACCAGATATCGCGTTTTAGCTCTGTCATAAAGTGGCTGTTGACATACTTTTGTCATGATTCGTGATGCTGATGGAAGTATGGAACCTGATTAAAACAATTACACGTAATTTAAGAATTTTATAAAGGCTCTAAAAAAGAATGTTCAATAAGCCATGCATAACGGCAGGTTTGTGAGACTTTTTGGAATCTCAATATAGCTATCTGAATACGAAAATATGGAGAAGTCAAAGAGAAACTCAGCAAAATCTGCATACTCGTGACATCTTCGTGATATCACGATTTTCAATTCATCAAATCATTCGTGATATCACGATTTTCACGCTGACGTCAGCTAGCTTCCTATCCAGTCTTTTTATTATCCGTGGTTTTATGCAATTACTTCCTCCATGTTGAACAATTTCGCCGGTCTTCCTCGCACGTGAAACGTCCCGCGTGCAATTGTCCCATAAACTCAGGATGAAGAACATCCTACTACTTGTGCCGTCCTGCCTCCCATATAAACAGCCCTTAAATCTGTCTAATTAGAACATTAGAACGTTAGAACATTAGAACGGTAAAGACACGTGACGAAGTCGATTATCACTGAAGGAGACTGGAAACCAATTTACTTAGTTAAAGATAATACTCTTTTTGTGTCTGCTGCAATAGTCAGCAAACACTTAGTTATCGAAATGTTTTGTTGTTTATCTGAGCCATTGTATTTACACTGACCAACATTTTGGTCAGGTTCTTGTGTGTAAATTACACGTACTATACGAATTCGACAGTGTCATTGTGAAGACAGTGTCAGTGTGTTTGCAATGACCGACATTTTTGGCCAGGCGCTATATTTTGTGTTTCAGTGGTCGGCTTTAAATTTAATAGTGATGCTGTCAGGTAATTTCAAAATCGCTTAATATTTTAGCAGAAATAAAATAATTGTATATCGAAACTTATGAACCTAGAACGGGTATTGATGTTTACCATCGCACATATTTTTGTGTGTTAATATATACACTGATGTAGTGTTCGATTCCTGTCCAAGACTCAGAATCAGTTTTCTGAGGATACGAGCTTGACGATCGTCCATGTATCGTCTGCACATATTTTTGTCATGATATCCTAAACAAACGCGTCTCAATTAACTCAAACATGATCTACACCTTCGCTAAACTTTCGTATATATAACAGTGAAAGAAATACGATTTCAGACATTGATACACTGCTTTATGCAACCTATATGATTTGAATAAACTTATAATTTCCAAATATGTTTAAAATGTTTGCCCCAATTCCGCAATACAGTAAACACCCACTATGAAGAACCTACATTTTTCCAAACCAGCCTGGGATAGGTTCTTATATATTTGATATCTAACAAAAAATCAGGGTGTTAGGTTCTTATAAATTAGGTTCTTATAAATATACTGTAGTACTTCATCTCTTTAATAGTTTGTTTAATCCTTATAAGAAAACAGTAAGCATCTGCAAACTGAACAGACTATAATTTATTGTGATCTGAAATACTGGATGTACCGAACTAGAATTTTAAGATCTACGTCAACATGTAAATGCATTTTACATTATTGTATAAAAGATAAGGAACTGCAACCAGATATTGGTGTCATCCTCATTTGGGACTTTGCTACAGTGGAATTATAAATTGATTTTGTGACATAAGAACCTATTTCAAATATCAGGCTCAAACAGGTTCTTATTGAGAGGGGCACAAAATCCCTAATTTCAGCCTGAGGTTCTTATAGGTGGAAGGTTCTTCATAGCGGGTGTTTACTATCGTGACAACTATCTTCTAGTTCAGCACCTGTTCTTATAGCCTCGGACGTACTCACAAAGAATGAACACAAGCCAATGAACTTACTTATCTCACATTTCTCTGTAATAGCGTGCCTAGCGGCTCTCGAAGTGGAGGGGCCTCGCGCGCGCGCGAGGACGCGCGCGTTTTCGCTGCCCTCTTCGAGACCCACTACGCAGGCTACTCGGTAACGCAAATGTGAGCAGACTCATGTACGCGTATTTATTTTTTATTATTGTTTGAATCTTTTGTTCTAGATGAAGTTAAATAACCCCAATATTGATGAACGTAGTCTAAATTTGCCCTCATCTGGAGGTAATCTTTCTGAAGCAGTGGACAGAGTACAGAGCGATGTGTCTTCAATCCAACAGTTACTCGTAAAACTGGTAGGTTTTTAAAAATAATTCTCATAGAGAATCACAAATAATGCCATCGTTCAATTTCAATGTCATCACAAGATTATTGTAAAATTGCGTAATTTTGAAATTTTAATATATTTCCTGTGTTTTTCATCCAAACAAGAACCTACATTCACACCTGACTTCTCCACTATGATTATATGGAATACCTTGTATTATTATATAGCTACTAGTAGGATATGAGCTATCTCGCAATTTGATTGGCTCCTCTACTACTAGGCTATCACCTCGTATCCTAGCAGTAGAGAAAAAAAAGATGGCGGCATGTTTTTTTGAACGAAAAAAGCTGAAATTGATGGGGTTTTATGAAGAAACCCCGAACTGACCAGGGTTCTATCTAGGATTTTTCGTTTGGGGGAGAAGCAAGGACGTAGCCAGGATACGGAAATGGGGGAGCGAGCGCCAAAGGCGCGAGCGTCTAGGGGGGACGGGGGCATCCCCACGGAAAATTTTGAAATCTAGAGTCTGTGAAATGCCATTTCCTGCATTTTGGGGGGAAGATTTTACACTTTCAATTCTGAAGGTTTGGAAAATTCATATAAAACATTAAAAAACAACACTTTCCAGGATTTTAAGTACATTTTATGTTGTTTATTAAAATTTATAATATAATTCATATTGAACAAGTTGAATTAAGTTGTACACCACCATGGCACTACTTCATGTTCCTTGTCATATAGTGTCTTGGACTGACTGGGAATACTTAGTTACTTTATGTGGGGGAAGCTGGACTGTTTGGGGGGCGGAAGCTTCCACCCCTCAAACCCCCTAGATTATAATAAAACAAAATTATACCATTCGCTCTCGTCGTATATGAACATTAATATACGACACGAGCTCATAGTATAATTGTTAATTAGACTAAGACACAGTGCCTATGCACAGTAATACTCTATTTTGATAGTTCACGCAGCATTCTAGTTTTTTATTATTTAATGGATCAAAAGATCAGCTTGATGAAAAAGCATTATTGAAAGCAGACGCCTATAATATATGTGTGTCTGCCAGACTGGAAACGAGAGTATGGCCGGGATTGAAACGCCAGGAATTTCGAGTACAATTTCTTCAATTAATTTTGTGTGAAATTTATTCAATTAAACGTACTGAGAATATGGCCACTTGTACATTTACCCACAATTCCTTGCGTGCAGTAAACATTCTATTTCGCAGCAATATCACCAAGAAGATGGGGTTTCAAAAATATTAAATTTGGTATGAAGGTATTTAGGAGCGCAAAGCACTCTGGTAAAATCAACAGCCGTTATATTTTTGGTTCCAGCAATTACAGTAAGGAGGGCTTTTAGTTTGTTGGTTTTTTTATATTTAAACTCGTGAGTAATGAGAAAATAGCTTGAAGGCTCTCCCCCCGCCCAGAGCGGAGATAAGACGAAAATTTGAAAAAAATGAGGAAATGTAAGACATTTAAAAAAGCTATATAATAAAACCTTAACCTCGTTTGGTCGGTCTTTACGGCAAAATTATCGTTCCCTTGGTCTCTGAGTACGGAAAGACTGCGGGCAGGATAATTTTGCCATAAATACCTCCCACTCGTTCAATAAGTGTTCAGTCACTGTATAAAAGGTTATTTTAAATGATTGAACTTAAGGCGTTATTACACTGTGCAATTTTTCATGCAACTTGTCTCGCAACACTGATCTAGAGGCATGCTACATGCTTCGGGCACCAGTAAAGCAGAGGCAAGTAAAAAGTGTAAATGCAAGCATAGGCCCACGTTGCACTCTGCTGACCTTTTTCTTACTTAACATGCCTCTAGAACAGTGTTGCAAGACAAGTTGCATGAAAAATTGCACAGTGTAACAGCGCCTTTATTCCAATGTTATTGTTTTTTCTTTAGAATATCCGCGTACGTAATGTGACCAGAAATAACGTCATCTTAACTGGCATAGACAAGAAGTTGACTAAAAACGTTAATATTAACATCAATGAAATAAATTGGATATGGGAAGAGCTCAAGCTGCAAAATGAAACATTAAATGCTATATATAGATCAGGTAATTTTATATATTCAAACAAATAAAATATTTAGAAACAAACGCTGTCATTTTAAAGAGTTCCAGCAAGAGAATTTTGACATATTACTTTTGAGCATGTGTGCACGGAACTTCTTTTGAGCATGAGACCGATCAGTGCCCGTAGCAAATGAAAAATGCACGGCTTATGTCAATTGTCAATGGCGTGTCGCCATTTGAACATGTAAAAATTGATCAAGATCACTTTTAAAAACTCTAATCTACGTTTCGGGGCACCCCTTTGTCAAGATCCTTGACAAAGGGGCAGAGCCCCGAAACGTAGATTAAAGTTATTAAAAGTTATCTTGATCAATTTTATATGTAATGTTTAAAACACGAGCAGCAGTGTTTTATCAGATATAAAGCACGAGGCGAAGCCGAGTGTTTTATATCTGATAAAACACTGCTGCGAATGTTTTAAACGGCTTAAAAAACGACCAGCATTTGGTAAGTTCGTTGGCGTAGTAATTTTGAAAAATAACGTTGTCTAAGCCGAGAAAATCAAAGCTAAAGTTTATGTAAATTAGGATGAATCTTTATCACATATAAAGATACGACACGGTGGTGATTTTCCTTTGTGTTTTCTTCATGCATTATTAATGAGTTTTTTTAAATAGTATATATATATGATGTAGTAGACTATTTATGAGCACTACTAGTAGGCTGTAAACTGTAGCATAACAATTGTCCAGTAGCATGATTTCATCGGTATATAGGTCTATGAACTACGTCTATGAACTATAACTGGAATGTCTCTTCGAATAGATAATGACTGTTTGGTACTTTGGACGATATTCTGATTTTCTTTTTCGTTGCTTTGGTGTACAGGGCCCCATGCGGTCCGTCACCAGTGCGGGGCCCCCAAATCGCGGGGCCCCCAAATCGCGGGGCCCGTAGCATTTGCTACATCTGCTGCTGTACTAATCCGGCACTGAGACCAATAAAGTTGAGAAGACCATCTTAAGATGCAAAAAATAAAGTGGAAAAGTAGACGCGTAATTCAGATATTTATGCTCACTACAAATTTCAACGATAATTATAGCATTGAGAAAATATAAGAAAAATATATCTTGGTATCCACGTTATGGATATCCAAAACGCTGCGAACATTTTTAAAAAATGTCTAACCACGAGATTCATGTTTCCAATAACTGTCCTTCCAACGTGACGTCATAGCCGCCATATAGGTATACTTCAACAATTGAGGATGAGCATGAAATCTTGTTGGTCAGCAGTAACATTAACATCAAGGGAATCTAACCATGCAAATAACCACTAGGCGCTAACCCCGCCTAATGAGTTTTCTAACCTTAACCTCCCCCCTATTCCCTCGATTTTATCCATTTAATGTGGCTGCTGACCAACAAGATATCAAACTCGATTTTTAATTACCTTCTTTGGTCACATGTTCACCATGCCCTCTGTCGTTTGAATATCTGGGGAGACTTTGTCACGTGACTAAAAACGATCTACAACCCTTTCTATCGACCTTTCTATCAATCTTAACTAAAAACCAGTGTAATTGAAAGAGTTATCAATTTCAAGCATTAGCAATTTATTAATATAATGGTGGCAGGGGAAAATCGTGATTAAAACACGAAAATCATCATAATTGTTCATTGCAGTACCAATACTACAATATTGACTAAGCAACTAAACTGTTTTTAGAAACACTGTAACAACGTCTTGGAATGTTTGCTGTCAACTAACAAAATTTTCTATATTTGTTTTCAGAAATGTTAACACCACCACAACAACAACAACAACAAGGTGACGAAACTGGGACAAGTGAAAGCACCCAAAATAATGAAAATGTTCAAAGGTTCTCCAAACCTACTGGTCATAGCAAATCTTATGAAAACAGAAGAAATATTGAAGAAAGTGGCTTTAAGAGTAAACTACGATCAAATCAACCTTTAAGTACTTACCGTGATTTAATGAATGATAATGATTATTTGGAGTAAATTATTTTGTAAGATTTTAACATCTTTATTTTGTTACCATGACGATACTACGATTATCAGTTGAGTGTGACTCCAAAACATTTTGTGACAAGGTCTGCATGACGCGTTTCCAAAGCAATGTTACCAATAGTAACGTGCCACAGGCTTCTGTTTCGTTGATCAATAACATTCAAGTGGTCCCTGCACGGCACGCAAAATAATATTTTGGGCTTGCATTTTGAGTTTGCCTAAGTAACCAGGCCTTATTCAAAATGGTAGCCAATATTGGGGTTAGGGTTGAAAACTCGTTGGACGGGGTGTTAGGGTTAGAATTTTTGTTGTTTTGGGGTTAGTGGTTATTTACATGGTTAAGTGACAAAATGCTGACGATTATATAGCTCCCCTTTTAGCTAATACTGGGGGAAATTTTGAATAAGGCCTGGTTACACATGAAATTTCAAAAAACGAGCCTAAAATATTCTATGCACAAATCTCAAATAATGTTATCATTCTTCAGCACTTTTTAATTTCCCAATGGCGACTCGACTAGTCCGAAGTGAAGTTCAACTGGTAATTGTAGTATCCAGGGAAAGTGCATTTTCATTGAGAAAGGAAAGATAAGTAATTTATTGCATGGTTCTTGAAATCACCAATAAATGCGCAAAAATGCAGCCCAAATCGCTAATTTAAAATAAAATATAAACGGCATTCAACTTTCCCATTTGCAACGAATGTAAATTAATATAATTAGTTAATTAGAAGAATTATATCTTAAATATAGAAAGAAAGGATGTTACGGGTACCCAAACCCGTAACACACCCTTCTTAACCCTAATCCCCCGCCACATGTACATGTAGTGCACCAGAAAGGCACTCTCAGTTTATAGGCCAACGTGAGAGAGAATGCTTGTGGGCTGCACATGCGCAGTCAAGGTCCCAAAAAAGTGATCCCAAAAAATAATTTTGCATCCCGCGGTGGTGGATCGAGGATGAATATGCAAACAGCATGGTCAGCGGTTGCATTAACACCGAGCTTCGATATGAGGAATTCAGTAAATTATTTCATTCTGTATGATGATATTCATCATAGAACTGCTAATCGCAATACAACTTAGATCCTAACCCTGCGACTTCCTAACCCTAAACACGCTTTAAGTGGGCTGTATTTTCCCCGTCCCTATGCAGCAAGCAACCATTCCCCTATTTGAAGTACTTAATTAGTAGACTCGTGAGCGAGACTAAGCTTGTGAGAATAGGGCTGTGGTTAATGTAAAAAGCTGACCGCTGATCATGCTGATTGCATGTTCATCCTCGATCCACCACCTGGGATACCGTTGGTTTAGGGTGTAAAAGAAACTAAACAAAGAGGCAATAAAATAGAATTCTAACATAAAACCTCGAAGTGTATTGTTTGACGCTACAAATCTAGTGGCAGCGGTGGGATTGGCTTTGATGAGCAGGTTTTCCAGCTGTTGGATCCTTGCTTGATCGCAGAGTACGGTATTTGAATTCCATATAAAATAATTCCATATAAAATAATTCCATATAAAATTCTCTCGCGGTTGGCAGCAGCCACAGTATTTGCGTATGTAGTACGCTGTTCAACTCTACCTTTCGAGTTCGAGTCATTCCAAGTCCGAATCTCAAATGCATTATTCACTAGCAACTGCGTATGCTCATTAAAACAAGGAAACTCAAATAACAAAATTTAATCACAGGTGTCAGCTACACAAGTCCCGTTAATATAGCAAATAAATACGCAACAATAAAATGTTTCAAGTCAATCCTGCCATCAGCCTATTGGATCATCAGCCTATTGGATCATCAGCCTATATTGGTTCACTGCAAGCAGGCTAGGAACGGGGGTATCATAGATTACCGTCTAAGTCACAAAGCGAGAAAAATCGCTGGACTCGGCTTGAGTTCTCGAGTCATTATTACCGAGTCCTAGTTCTACCCGGACTAGTCCTGTCTAGACGAGTCCGAGTCTTGGCCTCAAGTCCGACCTGACGCTGTTGGCCAGCTCATCCTCCAAGGAATGCTGGTAGTTTGAGGATTTTTCATCACGTTCCTCGCATCTCACAGCCAGGCAAAATAGAAGATCTTTTTTCCTTTTCTTTTTGTTTAATCTTTTACCGCTGCCACCAGATTGTTGTTCGGTACGCTATATATTATAATTTCCTATTTTGGAACTTCCTTAGTAAGATAATGTTTTTAATCTCCAACGGAAGCAACAGGCTTCGTTACTTTTGGTAACTGTTTAGCGACCGTAAAAACGTTCTGACAAAACCAGACTAGAGTCGGACCAGTCGGTGTCGGATAGCGATTGGTCCACTTACAAATTATTATAAGAAACCAGATTACTACGTACCTCCATGCGATCCTCAATTAAAGAAAAATTAATTACTATTCTACACTGATCGATGAGAACAGTCATATAATTCATCTAAACTTTGGAAAATTGTGAAAGAAGCCATTTCAATAAAAAAAAAGACAATTTTATTGGATCAATAATTATCAACGAAACAGTAATATCTGACCCTGTGACTATTCCGGCCTCTTTCCAACTGTTTTCGAACAAGTCCTAAATCTCAGAACTGGATTGTCATCTGTTTCTCATGCATTGCTTCTATTTGTCGGACCAATCTTAATAATTACTCCTTTGAGTTTGACATGATTGATAGAAGTTTTGTGGAGAACTCTTAAAATAAATAAATCTACTAGTTATAGATTTTCCGCGCGGAAAGAGTAATCGCTGCAGTATAAAGATAAGAGCCCCCAGCTCAATATACGTAAATGTATTGACTTGATAATATGAAAACAAGTCAAGTTTTAGAACATATTTACTAACGTTTCGTTGCGCACTTACAACATCTTTAGAGTAACAATTACTGAGGTGTGTCAATGATCTATATCTAAGTCTATATTTACATAGAGGTAACGAGGTGAGAAACAGAATGTGACATAAGTAACTGAAGCCGGAAAAAAACAATTAAAATAGAGAAAGCGATATGGAAGAGATACGGTTTGAATTTAGAAATCAGTAAATTCTCTCGAATGAGGAGTTCAAAGTTGGAAGAAGAACGAGAAGAAGAAATAATAGAGAAGTCATCAGGAGTAATAATGTGATGGGTAAAATGAATCCGAGACTGGATAGCAGAAAGGGAAGTGGTTGCTCGTTTCTTTCCTGTCAAAGGCGATACCCCCATGTGTTCTGAGATTCGCCGCGTATATGTAAATGGCGCCGTGTTTGGCCCGGCAGATATAAAATGCACCACTGATAGTTTTTACAACTGTAATTATTACTCTGAAGATGTTGTAAGTTCGTAACGAAACGTTAGTAAATATGTTCTAAAACTTGACTTGTTTCCATATTATTATGGCAATACATTTACGTAAATCTACTGGTCTTACCGACACATCCGCCGATCGTATTGAAGGACAGAGTATACAATACAGGTATCAGTTCCTATACTGACTGGAAACATGGCACGGTTATACTTATTTGAATTGATAAATCTGACCCTAAAACCAATTTCTATATTATCTATCTTCTCGAAACGTCTTGAACGAGCTGTGCACAAAATGGTCAACACTTTTATTCAAGAAAATGACTTACTTTCAAATAATCAAGCTGGTTTTCGCCCTACGTATTCAACTACCATTATACTTATCCAATCTACAAACCAATTTACTGCAAAATATAGATAATGGACGGCCTTTGACACTATAGACCACGATAAATGTTTAATAACTAAATTAGACCTGCTTGGCTTTGCTCTGATCTGTCTGATCCCCAACCTGTTTGCCATTATTACTCGGGCTTTAGCCGAGTTTAGGATCCAGTGTTATTAGTTTTTTTGGTCGTATTTTTTTGGTCGAGTTATGGACCCAACAGGCTTTGCGACACTGCCTCGTACCCAGGCGTCTCAATCCTTGTACGCGCACTGAGAGCTAGATCCCGACAACTTTTTCGTGACTATAAAGCGAAGTGTTTTTGCCAGCGATTGCTTGGAAGTTTTCGAAGTTATGTGGCTGGGAAGTATCTTGTTGCATCATAGATCCCAACAGCTTTTTCGTCACAGCCCAGTACAAACTCGAAATCAATCTCTCAAACAAGCTACAATTTCCACGATAATCGAAGAAAAAGAAGCACGAAGAACGTTGTCGTTGATGAAGCCGACTTGATAGGTTATATGAATGCTGTATTGAAATCAGACGGTAATTGAAATACGTTAAATGTATTAAGGTAACTGTAATATTTGTCATTTGTTTTATTTTTGCTTGTATTGTTTATTGTGTTGTTGCAAATATCATGCAAAATAAAGTCGATGTGATCATTAACCGTTATGCGATTCAACAGTTTATAGCTAGTTTGTAGTTATTTAGTATAACTGTCACAGTCACAGGTTTTGCCTAATAAATCATCAAACAACTCTGTTTCAGTATTTCACAATGCAAAAAGTTCCCAGTTATCTTTAGAAGTTTATATTGCTGATAATTAATGACTCAAAGTCAGATACTCTTCTTTTCATTATAATTTCATCAAATCTTAATCTATATAATATGTGTAAGTTATTTAATATATTGGCTTGGTAAATGAATGTATATTATATATACATTTTATTAGTTGTCTATTCACACATTTTGTAAATATTTAGACACATATAGCTTTGGTTTTGATTGAACTGTCGTCATTGTTGAGTTGGCAAAATGAATTAAATACACGGTTGACCTATAGCTATGTATCGACTGTTCATATCGAATGCAGATGCTTATATGAATATAAATGAACATTTCGTATCTGACACCCAGACCAAATCCTATCCAGATCAACTCCGGCCAATCAATGAAGTGTTTGTTATTGTTCGCTGGTTTCCCAGTGACATCTTGTGCAGCCATGTATTTTCATTGTCCCTCACCCCACACAAATTGTTATTGTTTGCCAACTGCATGTTAGTTGATCTGCACAGCCAGACACATAATTGTACACCTTTAAAAGTGATTTTTGCCCTTGATTACATGGAGGCAAGCTGGCCTGGTATCTGAGTTTTCTCAGTAACCATGTCATCACAGTAATTTGTCAATTATCCAATACTAATTCGGGACCATGGTAATTATTTATAGGGTTTACTGGGTTGGAGAGAGAGCTATTAATTCAAATATTTTCTCGACTCACTATCCGGGAATAAAATTTTTGAAGCCTGTCCAAACAAGCATAATTGGTGAATTTAATAAGGTTGATCCTTGTGAGATCATGGATTCATGGGCACATCCGATGAAATATGGAAATGCATGTTGTTTTGAAAGTTACATGACTGGTGCATTTCCACACTGATGAGACCTTTTCAGAACTTTTAAAATGCTGTTTCACACATGAACAGAAATAATGTAAGAAGAAAATTTATGGTTTTGTTTTTTCTGTCTCACTAAAAACACAAACACTTTGTTTTTATGTGTGCTTGTGCTCATCTTATTGTGTTTTACACTTTTTTATTATACACTTTTTAATTATTGTGTGTTACACTTTTACCCAACCCAGTATATCGATCCATAAATAATGACCGGTCCCTAAATGAGGTGAGCATGCTCAAATTATAAATGCACTAAAATTATAAATATGTTTCTGGTTCAAAATGTTGGTTTTGGGAAGAAATAATGTTTCTTCAAGCTGTTTAGCTTGTTACACCATAGTCTTCAATATGCCAAAGAGTTAAGCTAACCTAAAGTAGCCCGAGTTAACGCCTAGCGGGCGTCTTGTTATTCCTAAAAATAGCAAGATCAAACTCTACGCAGACGATATCCAGTAAATCAGTCCTAGATATTGAAACTACTTTGACTGATGATTTAATTAGGGTAACAGAATGGTTGGCTTCTAAGTTCCTCTTGCTAAATATAGACAAGACGAAGATTATGTTGCTAGGAATACACCAGCGGCTCTCTATACTGTTATTATATAGGACACAGCTAGGTATAATTATCGACTCGACATTAATTAACTCAACATTATCCTGGATGCTCAGATCAAGTGCTCGGAAAATACTTCCCCAGATTGTTCAGTCATGGTTTGGGATAGACGTGGCTATTGTAGTATACAAGTGTTTGTATGAAATGGTTCCTGGAAATCTATTAAATACAATAATATAAATAAAATATGGTCTAGTGGTTAGGATTCGTGGTTTTCACCCACGCCGTCCGTGTTCAGGTGTGGCGGTCTGAGATTGTCACCATGCTGTGATTGTATATTCTTTCAAGTGCGCATGTTCGAAAAGTGGTTGTAATCTCAGCACGCGCAAGAAAGGTCTGAGATTGTCACTGTGCTTAAATTGTATCTCGAATTGTATAATCGAATGTTAATGACCAGTTCAAGCAAACCTTTTGAAGCAAAACGATTGATTCATGATAGTTTCAGATTGTGCAATGGGCTATTCCATTTAATATCCGTACCCCCCCTATCGAGGACCTTGGAATTCTTCGGGGGTAGGGTCATTTGAGTCCTTGGAATTCCTCAGGGGTGTGTATTTTCTAGCCTGGAATTCCTCAGGGTAGACATTTTCTAGCCTGGAATTCCTCAGGGTAGACCTGTTCTAGCCTGGAATTCCTCAGGGTAGACATTTTCTAGCCTGGAATTCCTCAGGGTAGACCTTTTCTAGCCTGGAATTCCTCAGGGTAGACATTTTCTAGCCTGGAATTCTTCAGGGTAGACATTTTCTAGCCAGGAATTCCTCAGGGTAGACATTTTCTAGCCTGGAATTCCTCAGGGGGAAGACATTTTCTAGCCTGGAATTCCTCAGGGGTAGACCTTTCAGAGCCCGGAATTCCTCAGGGTGGACATTTTCTAGCCCGGAATTCCTCAGGGTAGACCTTTTCTAGCCAGGAATTCCTCAGGGTAGACCTTTTCTAGCCAGGAATTCCTCAGGGTAGACCTTTTCTAACCAGGAATTCCTCAGGATAGACATTTTCTAGCCAGGAATTCCTCAGGGTAGACCTTTTCTAGCCAGGAATTCCTCAGGATAGACATTTTCTAGCCTGGAATTCCTCAGGGTAGACATTTTCTAGCCAGGAATTCCTCAGGGTAGACATTTTCTAGCCAAGAATTCCTCAGGGGTAGACCTTTCAGAGCCCGGAATTCCTCAGGGGTCATGAATCTGAAACATGTGTCCTCGATAGGGGGGGTGCAGTTATTAAATGGAATAGCCCAATTTGTAATCTTGGCTCAAGTCGCTCAACCAAAGTTATCTCAAACCTTTTGCCAAATTCCGATTGCGCCTTATCGAAAGGAATTAACACTACAGAGCATCTTGGTATTATGCGAAAATTCCTTCATCAACTACAAATTATTATTGACTGAAATAAAAATAGTAGCCTGCGTAGCCCCGGCCCCAATCCCGGAGGGCCGCTACGCAGGCTACGACGTATGTAAATGAGTAATCTTAGCACGGGAGATATTTATTACAGGCCCAAACGGTCAGTGCGCATGTCCAGGACAATCTCAGCACGGTACAATCTCAGACCGCCACACCGGTATGGGAAAGCACATTTTAGGGTGACCAATCTTGAGGGAATCTTGAATTCTGTTTTTGGTTTACCCTAATACATTCAATTTTTAGTTGTAATACTTTGTAATTGATATATATTATAATTCTAATAAATAAAATACAATATACCAGAAGTAAGGGTCTTTTACATCTACCAAGGATCTTTCCAATATTGCGGTATAACATATGAATTCTCTTCCGCGCAATCTATCCGTGACGTTAAGATATTTAACGCGTTCAAAAAGGAACTTTAAAATTTTGTATGAACTAGTTAAACACTTATTGACCGAGCGGGATATCTTCATTGCAAAATTATGCTACGTCTTTAGCGGTTTCTAAAGACCGGTCAGCGGCTCAGGGACCAAACCAACCAAACAGACCCGCCACCTGATGAGTTTTCTAACCCTAACCCCCCGCCTTAAGTGTCTTCCTAACCCTCCCACCTCGATTCCCTTGATGTTATCCGGTGATGTTTATATTGGTGATGGAGTCTCCATCATCAATATAAACATCACCGGATAACATCAAGGGAATCGAGGTGAGTAACATGAAAGGTTATCCAACAGATTGCACAACAGTTGCGTGAAGAGCGCTGGCGAGCCAAGTCATATAATAAAACCTTATATTGAACGTTACTTATTAGATATTGGTAATGTTTATAATCTTATTCTTATTCGATCTAGTCTATAGTTGTAAATCATTTTAGGTTGTAATCGATTTATCTTGTCATTGCTATTTGTTGATGATGTCAATAAACTTTGTCAATGATCACCTATGAGATTGTGGTTTTGCCCAATGAGAAAGAATAACAACAATAGATAATTGATTAGCAAAGATTACGTCTCACATAATTCATCAAGGTCAACCCCAATGTCAACCTGGGTTAACCTGGTACCCAGGGTCTTATCTCCGCTGCACTCGCTCGGTTTTGGTCTCGTGATACTTCTGTTTATATTTGTGTCGCTTTCAATGCGAAGTTTTCTGTCAAGTCTAGCAATTTACAATCTGGTTGAAAACATGGGTGACACTCACCAAGAGCCAGCATTTGTGAACTCTTCTGTTAATTTTTATGGTGGTGTGAGTAATTTATCAACTGTGGGAAATACTTCAGACATTACAGAAAAAGTGCGAGCCAGATTAAAATGGCATTACATGAATGCATATGAAAAATATAAAGCTGGTGGTCGTAAACCATGGAAACTCGTTGTTCAAATTTTCAAGATCATTCTTGTCACTGCACAGGTGAAATTATTTTATATTTGTATTGAGAGTTTGTATAATTGAGAGTTTTACATTCATTGTGTCATTTTTCCCCATGGTTTGTAAATCTAGTCTTGAGAAAGACTGTTGGTGGTGACTGATGTTTTAACCGCTCAGCAATGGTCATCTGCAGAGCCCACTAAAGCGTGTCAGGAGTCAGTCACCAACAAGTTTTTCTCAAGACTATGTCCCGTTTAAGCAGATCCAGGCTCTTCGTGTACCGTTCACAGAATATTACATCATTGAAATATTTAGTTTAAAAGTAGGGTTAGTATTCCTTATTTCAGGGTTAGGGTTTTTGTTCTTGTAATGCTTCTGAATCCCGAGAAAATAACCTTGATGTGTCTTGACGTAGTCTCTGTCCATTGTGTGCGTCCGGTACATTGTGCGTCCGGTACACGAAGGAGATATGCCCAGATCCAACACCACTTAACATTGTTGGCAACTTGGCATCACAATATTGGGTGATTGTTGGATAATTGATATTGTGCATGTAGAGTAATTCAACCACTTGCAACAACATGCATGCAACAAAGGTCCAACTTCTTGTACAGAAATGAGACCCTGTTAGCGTAAATTCTGACAGGCGACATTGCATTGAATCAGCAACATGAAAGAGCTGAAATGGTGACAAACGAGACCACTGTTGGCTGAAATTGCAACTACGTAAGAGGAAAATGGAAAAATGACAATGCATCTTGTTTTCTTAAAATTCAACAGTGACGCAGTGGTATTTTCACTGACCCGTATATAACTATTACAATATAGCCACAATGGTTGAGTTGGATATTTGCATTGCCCAGTAGAACCATATTGCATCTTCTAACATATATTTATTTTCCTCTGGGTCACTGGGCCAGACTTGTTTCCTTCATCCATATATCCCCTGTTGTTTCTAGCTTTTGTAATGCTTTAGCACTATTGGGCTGGCTATGGTCAAAAGGGTTCTTGTCGTTTCACAGCAAGTCCCTTGTGAAACATCAAAATCTCTTTTGTTTTGAAGTTTCAAGATTTCTGTCATACTGTATCTACTCATCTCCATAATTGGGGCAACTAGAATATCATACAAGTATATACTCTTGATTGGAGGATATTTTCCCATCAGATCTGACCATATTTCTTCGCTCAGTTGTTTGGAGAAATTGCCATCTTGAAATTAATATATTAAATGGCTACTGTTATTTAATATATTAAATGACATTCATGAAATTAATATATTAAATGGCTACTGTTATTTAATATATTAAATGACATTCATGAAATTAATATATTAAATGGCTATACTGTGCATTTTTGCCCTTTAATATAGGACAACCAACAAAACCTTTGTTGTCCATCTCAATGTTCAATTCTCCATGGAAACAATACCAATTAGACTCATCATTTACCAAATGTTGGGTGAAATATTTGAATTGAATCAAACCTGATCGAACATCATTCAACATGGTGTTCAACAAGGTCCAACATGCTGCATTCAACATTGTTGGATCAACATGTTTGACATGTTCAAATGGGCCTTAAATAATTTGTGAATATAATTCAAGAATTGAATTATCTTATGAAATGGCTAGAACATAACAATTTAACTGTAAACTTAAAGAAAGCTAGGAAACAGGAACCTGTTTTGTATGGAACTAAGAAGAAATTTTCCAACACATCTGAGATAAGTATAATGACTGGATTGACCAAAGTGCAAAATGCAACAGTCTGAGGATCTGGTTGTCCTAATGGATAATTTGTTAATGTTTAAACATCAATCAGAAATTGTTGTTTAAGAACAGTATTTTAGATTGACTGTTACATTCTCATGTTGTTCATTCGATTTTTAAAGTTATTCCGTATATCACGGTGTATAAGTCGATTTCCTAGGACCAAATATTGATGTCAAAAACCTGACCTTGACTTATACGAAGGGTCGTGAAAAGAACGGATAAACTAGTACCCAGTCCTCTTGATGCGTAACGAAATGGGCGAATCGACACGTATAAATAGCACGCATTTCATGCTAACTTCTGCTAGCGTAAATAACGAAGCAAGTTTCAAATTAAAGGTTGTAGACTTTGCAGAAAACTCAAATAACTCTGCTGCTGGACGTACAGTAAGTATGTATAGCTTTTCATTAAAAGCTCGTTCAAGACTGGCGGAAACAACAAGAGAAAATTCAGAAGTACCGAGGACAAAATATGCTGATCGAACTACCACTGGCCGAAACTCGAAAAGAACATAGATGACAACAGATGTTCGGGTTAATGTCATTACAAGAAACCAAATAAGGTTGCAAGCCAAATTGTTGTATTATGCTATTAAAATTTCTGTTACAGTGCACCAGTAAACTATTTAATTTGGGGACTCAACTCCTAAAAATCACAATTTGAATTTTTTGCCCAAAAATTAGGGGGTCGACTTATGTGCCAGGTCGACTTGTACGCCGTGATATACGGTAATAAAACCAATTCTCCTTTATTGCCACCCCTTGTTACTTGGCTCTGATGCTAAGAGAGAGTAAATCAGTACAAGATCAAGCATTCAAAATTGTCTTTGGGGAAAATGTATTAAGTAATGATCTCAATGCAATCAGCCTGTAATAGATTATCCATGTCTACAGGTATCTACCACCCAGCTTGGGAAATGCCTGTATGCAGGCACCATGCACCCCCTCAACGTATAATAACTACTGTATTTTAAAGGATTGAACACAATATCCACACCCAAAATAATGGGGAAAATATTGTTACTAAAAGTGAAAACAGAGTGTGGTACATGTCTAGGACTGGTCTGGCTGCCTAATGGCCTGGCCTACATTTTAGTAGTGTAAACATGTATTGTACAGTATATTATATACTGGTCTATAGACCTAACAAGCTAGGTTTAGTTTATCCATTATAGCACATGTTAGACATTGCCTTGGGTAGATACTGAACAAATGGTGTCAGCTCACTGGCAAGAAGCAGGTGAAAGGTATATCATAATCAATATATAGACCGTAATAATTATGTGGTGATATAATTTAGTACACAATGTTGTTCTTTGTTGCAGATACTGTAGTATGGCAATTTTGTCATGTGAGGTTTTTGAAATATGTGTTATCAGTATTTGCACTTGTGTTAATAACATTGAAATACTGGTATATGTTAATTAATATTGTAAAACATTAATAATTCATGAAGAAAATGCAAAAGAAATTATTAATATTTAATCAGCATCTTTAACCCAGGATAAAACATTGATTAATAAAACATCAATGTTTTAACTTGCTCAAATTGAGCTTTTTCGGAGTTAAAATAATTTGTTTGTAACCATTTCTACAACTTCCAAACAAAGTACACTCATGTTTTAACTGCTACTTATAAAAGCAATAAAAAGTCTTCCAGCATTATAAAAGGTTAATGGTAGTCAGACTACACTGCAGTGGATCTGGGAAAAGTAAATGCATTGTATCTTTTGGTATCTGTTTATACAATATATTCAATGCAATTAAACAAGGAGCACACTGTCACAGTTTACTAGGGCGTGCAATGTCAGTATTATAAACCATACAGCCTCATACTTTGAGTAAAATTGTGTGTAAGTATTATTAAAAATATGTGTCGATTATATATTATGAAAACCATAGTATTTAGTTAATTATTAATTTCAATCACCAAGAGTAATAATTGCCACTGTTCTTCTCAGTGCAGGTACTGCAACCAAAAAATTAAACTGTTTGGCTTATTTACGTACATATACTGTAGTTATTTTATAATACTTTGATGTCTTACAGTATATATATGAAACAATGAAATTCAGACAAAACAACAATATATACATAGATAAGAACCTTTAAAACCGCCAAGAAAGAAATAGAAAACTACAAAGACGATAAGATATAGCCTCCTCCGCAGGCAACTCTGTGGCTTCTTTTTTCCTAGTCAAATCTCTTCCAAGGCTGTGCGAGCGATGTTTTGGTTGCGATTGCAGGGAAGTATAGGGATTGTGAAGGAATAGTACTCTCGAAGGTCTTCGCAAGCGCTTGAAAAGCTCTCTGCCGTCGATCCACTTTGGCCACAGATAAGATACACAAATGTCAAAGTTAAAACAAATTTGTTTATTTCAATATCATATTTCATATCATATATACTAGGAGTAATCAAAGATTATGTAAGTGCGTTCGACGCATGTGGGCCAGGTTTCTACTATCTCTTTTATGTTTTTTAGCTTTTAAAACTGTTGTGATGTTTTCTGTGATTTCGAGAGGAATTTTGTTTGTATCAGAAATGCTATTAAAATGCCGATAACGCAACACATGACACAGCCCCTTTTATCGTAATAACAAATCTTCTCAACAAACGAACTTTCTTAAGAACATTGTTGAATACTCTGTGACCACGATGAAAGGAGGATTTCAGATGAAGATACGGAATCGTTTTCATACTAATGCCATAATTTATGCAAAAAGAGTAAAGTTCCCAAAAAAACTTGATTGCTTTTGCCTGTAAAGCACATTCACCCATGACATGCAAGAAACCCCAATCACGTCGCTGCAATTCAACACCACTCTCTCGCGCCTCTTATAACTCGTTCAGACCAACTTTATTTACAAATAATTTATACATATCAACTATTAAAACGTTTACATTCAAAATAAGCTTCAATGAACTGTACATTCATCACAAGAGCATTTTAAGCGCTTCTCACGTGGCGCGCGCTTCTTGACTCAGTGACAGACCGGCTAATCCGTTCCACATTATTTTCTGCTCGGTAGCTGAGAAATCTGAACACACTATTCCATTCCCTATACAATTCTGCGTACAATGATATACAACAGGTTCTTTCAATGTTTAAACTACTATTTTATTTGAATTTTTTAACTTCCGTTAATCAAAAGAATTCAACGCGGACCTACTGCAAACTCCTCTTGGTTATTGATCCTTCACATCACGAGGTATGCAAGTTCCACACCGATTTGTTCTTGATTTTTGAATCTTGTTCTTGATTTTTGACTTTCATTTTGAATATCATAGTATCTTATCTTAAATTTAATTATTTATAATTCATAGTAACTTATTATGTAATATATACTCATAAGCTTAGTATTTGTAATTGTCTCTGAAAAGCCCCTTTGGGGAGAGTTCAATAAAGTATTGTATTGTATTGTATTGTATAATGCATGATCATACGCATGTACCACAATGTACACTATTGGCACATGTAACATTCAATACTTTAATTTTGTTGCAGAATGAACCTTCCTCGTCTTGTTCCACCGAAATATTTATTGAGAAAGAATGCACCAAGAAGAATAACACGAATTCGGTAAGTAACTATTTAACAATTAGTCACTGAAGTCGAGGTGATTATCGGTAAATATAACGATAATCACCGAGACTGAGGTGACTAATTGTTTTAGTATAATTTCAGGCCTGAACTGAATATCCAATTGAGAAGTTTTAAACAGACAGTATGAACTGTGTTAGATATAATTTGTAAATCCAATGCTCGATGTTTTCTTCACGCTTGACAGCTTTCAAAAACACACTAACAATCAAAACTGACGTAAAAATACAAATAATTATACGATAAACAACATCCTCACCCTTAGACAGTTCTATCTTGAGAGAAATCTGATATATAGTATCTTTATGCTAAGTTTTTGAGCTCTTTCGACGATTTATTCGTTATAATAGGATAGTCGCCATTTTGAAAAAAATTACATCAAAATTATGATTCCGAGAGGGGACTGGAACGAATAAACTCAGGCTGGTCACAAAAAACACTACGCGGTGACTATCGTCTCAGAGTTACTGGCCAATCAGCCAATCAGAACTCGTTTAGAAATTATACTAAAGGTGGTTATAGTACACGCAAGTATATTTGTTGAGATGTAATTTATTTTCCTTCTTTAGATTACTTTCTCAAAGGACACAGTCGCTTCTTTCACTGGCGAACAGGGACACCCTGCCTATTCCATTTTCATGAGGACTTTGCCTCATACAACATGTTTTTATCTTAGTGAACATGAATGGGAGCAAATAACACCAACGGAAACGAAATTTGGCAGACGAAAATTTTACATTGGGTGGACTGATATTTTCTTCAACCATATTAAGAAAACGAATCCATTTTGTTCGTTACGTTTCAAGGAGAACAGATTGAAGTCTTTGGAAAGCAGAAAACGTCAATCTCCTTACTTTTGTGGAAGAGCAGTATGTTGTCATCCTGGTTGTCATGTTCAGGTTTCCATTTCCATAAAATGTCAAGTCGTGGCAACCAGAAAAGTGACATTACATTACTCTGAGGCTGTGTTCCAAAAGGGAATCGACGAAAAGGGGTTGGTAGAGAGAGTTGAAGAATATACAGTATGTCCCAGCAAATATCACCATACATGCCTTCACGCACTTTCGCCTGCGGTCTACACATCGGGAAACACGGATGCTACAGCAACCAATGTCGCGGTTCTCCGAATATTTCTCCTAATACTTCTCTGCATGAGGATAAAAATATTGTATTGAGCGTGCTTCGCCAAAAATGGAAAATGGAAATGAAGAAACTCGTGATTCCAACCTTTCGAAAAAGCCGAACGTTGAAGGGTACGTACGTGTACAGCGCTTTTGCACTAGTCCACTTCAAGTATTTCTTTGGACGAAAACCAGTGTGCTTCTCTATAACGATTTCGCTGCGAAAACCAAGTTATTTCTCGACGCAACTGGTCTTCAAGTTCGCAAACTCAGTTTGGATATAGGCAAAATAATTTTGTATTATTCCCTTGTCCTGCAGCACCCCGTTGCTGGTGAGCCTCCCATCGCCATTGCGGAAGCAATAAAAAGTGAGCATGATATGTTGAATGGGATTAGGGATGTCCGTTTAGTTTGCAACACCGTCCGACAAATTTTGAACTTAGCATGGCCATGATTCTGGCAGTGTTAAAAGCCTACATTTCCGAGGATATGATTTCATTTCTTAAACGCATGCCTGATGGTATTGTTACCGGAGACGCCTTGGCTGGCGACTACGACAAATGTAACCTTCATGTTTGCAGTGCCCATGTCCTGAATGCAATTAAGAAGAAGTCATTAAAAACGTGAGTTTTACACACTAATTACATGCGGAGTTTGCTTGTTTTTTACAATTCCCTGCATTTCTGTCCTTCAGAGTGTGTGTGTGTGTGTCTGTATATCTGTGTGTATACTGTATGTCTTCTGTTGCTTTTCCATATTAATTATTTTCTAGATTTTTCCTTTAATAATTTTCATTTTTTCCCTTGCTTTTATCGTGTTACGTAGTTAGCTACCATTCTAAACAGTTTATTACTTTATTCTCGTTAGTCATGCGGACAGCTAAAGTACATGTACTACTTATGTAAAAGATCTGTCCCTCACCATTAACGATAACTGAAGAGCAGTGATTTAACATTACATTGCCAAACTAAGTAAATCATGTTTGGGCCTCTAAAATCTCATTCAAATTTCACTCGACGATTTATTTAATATGTGACCAAATCTTAATCATATTAACATACATAAATGTTATCATTGCATATTTCAGAAAAGCTGAAAACATTTTCGTTCCCCCGATATCATTCGAATTCGACATTTAACTATGGAATGGCGCAAATAACGAAAAACAAGTAAGTCGTCACTACAAGCGCGCATACGATGGGTTTTGCTGTAATCAGACGAACTTTCTATACTATACGTGTCCTTCTCGTTTCAGAAATGACTACATACATTTGGTCCTGTTAATAGAGGCTGTATAGCTAATGTTTTATCAACATTGAAACATGTAACAAGAACTAAGAGGCTGTAAACATGATAGATAAATTATAACTTTGAAAAAATGATTTTGTTTAGCTCTGTTCTTTTCTTTGCCAATAAATGTATATTCTTGATATATTTCAAATAAGGACATTAACGTTGAACTTACAGCTGGCGAAAGAAGATCTATACTCACCAAGATGATGTAGAAGCGCGCGCCACAGACGGAAGTTAAAACAATTCAAATAAAATAGTAGTTTAAACATTGAAAGGACCTGTTGCATATCATTGTACGCAGAATTGTATAGGGAATCGAATGGTGTGTTCAGATGTCTCAGCCACCGAGCAGAAAATAATGTGGAGCGGATTAGCCGGTCTGTCACTGAGTCAAGAAGCGTGCGCTACATGACGGATGATGGGGATTGTCAGAGCGCTTAAAATGCTCTTGTGATGAATGTTTATTTTTTTTGAGGTCCGTAACTCAGGTCCGTAACTAAAATAGAGCCTTTTGATTGGCTGAGTACGAGGTCCGTATCACACCAGTACGGACCTCTCGCAACTTTTCGCGCCAAAAAATTGCAATTTTTTTGACTTTGCTCGAAAAAAATAAACACGTTATTTACCGTTTTGGTCGGTCCGTACTGGAAAAATATTTTCCCTCAGTCTCAGAAGCGGCCCTCGACCTTCGGTCTCGGGCCGCTTCTGAGACTTCGGGAAAATATTTTTCCAGTACGGACCTCCCAGCCGGTAAATAACATATATATATTGAAGTTTATTTCGAGTGTAAACGTTTTAATAGTTGATATGTATTGCTAATTATTTGCAAATAAAGTTGGTCGGAACGAGTTATAAGAGGTGCGGGAGAGTGGTGTTAATAGTGGCCGAAATATAGTCTTCAACCACGCAAATCAACCACACAGAGTGCGCATGACCAGGACTAAATTAATCCCACAAGCGTTATGTCTTACGTTAATCTATAAGTGCAAACAATCTCATCGACAGTATGTGAAACTTAACCCCCATCGCAGATTTAGTTCTAGGCCTATTCCCGCCTAGAGTTCAATCATAACCCTAACCCCCCGTCTAGAGTTCAATCCTAACCCTAACCCCCCCGCCTAGAATTGCTTAAACCTACAATCGCGAGCAAAATGTCTTGAGACACTTTAACCCAACGGAAGCCACGCCTTCACGGTACAGCTGAAAGTAGAACTTGACATTTCAACCCCCCTCCCCCTGATCAATGTTGATTCTGAGTAAATATTTGATGTGCTTAACACTTGACAATTACTAATGAGCAACATTGAAACGGGGGGAGGGGATAACATAAAATTAAGTTGTATTTTCTATCCACTTTCCAATGGGTGTCGTATTAAATACTGTAAATATTTGAAGTGTCTCAACATTTATGCACGCGATTGTAGAAAACTATATTTTGGCTACTATAATACCTCCTACGAGTACTTAGCGTTTCCAATCCAGTATGAGCTAATGTATCTTCATACGTCATGCAGCCAGGGTGAATTATCCGCAAGGCCCTTTTCTGAACAGATTCGATGATGTCCGACTGATTCTTAGTCGGTGCAGACCACGCTGGTGAAGCTGTTGTGGTCTGGTGGTTACCACGCATGTCTATGAGCTGGGAGACACAGGTTCAAATCTTCGGTCGGACCACCTCTCAGGGTCTTAAAAATAATTGAGGAGAAAATGCTGCCTTTGTAACAAACCAGCAAATGGTAAGACTTTCGGGTCTTCTCGGAAAACGACCTTAAATCGTAGGCCCTCGGAATCCCTATCAGTTGGGTTTTCCGTTCACCTAAGAGTGATAAACTGAGTAGTCGAGCGCTTAAAACATGAGCCTTTGGCTCGGATAAATAGGGCAACCTTATCCTGCGTGATCGACTCAAAATAAATCATACTCGATGGGAGACTTAATGAAAGAGGAGTAGATAATCACAAGTATTGTCTCATTTGTCAACACATATATCTGTGAATTTTACAGATAGTTATGAAGCGCTTTTTGCCATCTATCAATTGAAGACTTAAGAGATGAAGTCATCCAAGGTTTATCCGACTCTCTAAGAGATCGGTCATTATTTATGTTCGGGGTGGGGGCCGAAGAGAAATAGATTTGGTGCTGAAAATAATTTTATCCAACCAAATTAAGATCAGAAATTTAACCGTCCCAATCATTTATAGGTAAAGAAAATTTTTTATCCAACCCAAGAAGGAAAAAGTTAGATAAAACCCAATTCCTAGTATATCGTCGATGCAAGTTTTAATAACAAACCCAAATAGATATACAGACAGATCCTACTATAACTTTCAGATTATTATCTCGCTATACAGAGCAGGAATCCAAGGAAAACAAGGAGAGGAATACAATAACAAAAGCTAATATGCAATGATGAGTGATGACTAAGGAGAAGGGATGACGAGATTCCAGTTTTAAATGATGAACTATTAATTTTTCATGTATTAATCATGAAACTTTTGCTACCCAACCCTTCAAATAAGTGATTTTTTTTACCCAACCATATAGGTTTTAGAATTTTCAGTTACCCAACCATTTTCTCTTCGGCCCCCACCCTGGTCATAAATAATGACCGGTCCCTAACGCTAGTTGGTTTACTTGGCAAATGACAATTCATTATTGAAGAAATAATTTCATTAAATCTCTGGTATTTCGAAAATCTCCCTCCAATCCAAGGATGTAATACTTCGTCCAAAGGATCTTATATTGTTATCTCTCAAATCTCTTTTCCATAACCGACTATTATTTGGCTTCTCTGGACGATGTACATGGGACCTTATTAAAATCGCATTGTGGTCGCTTGAGCCGATGGGAGGGAGTTGAATGGAATAAAAAACCGGTTCGTATTAGTCAAACACCAGTCAAAAATAGCGTTATGACGCGTTGGAACTTTAATAATTTGAATTAGTTCAGATAATCTTTTTAGCCATTTTTCATCGAAAGAAGTGCTAATTGGTTTGAAATCACCTGTAATCATAACAAGGGTGTCAGGGTGGATACAGAGAAAGGAATCGACGATGTGCTGGATAAGATTATACAATTCAGAATTTTCAGCGGCACCGGAGGATGTAGTATATATGGTAAACAACTGTGAGTAGAATGACAGAAATGGACCTTGGTAGACGTCTGGTCTCAAGGATAACCATAGAGATTCAATTGCTGGATCTTCAAACTGTTTAAGTCTCCTACAGTTTATGTCTAGCTGTATTTGTAATAAATCAGCATTAACCTTTGAAGAGATATCGTGACTAATACCCATGGCATTGTCTTTCCTTGCTTTATTTCAGTGCGGTGGTTTTTCTTGTACGCCTTGAGTTGCTCTTCAAATGTAGGCGTAATGCTTCTTTCAACGAGAACGGATTTAGCAGAGATAGTTGTCAGGGTTGACAGACTAGGTGACTGTTGATTTTTGTGATTATCGATATATTCACACATTTGCTTTTCATAGTAACACGAAACTGCCTTTACATTCAGGAACTCAGATATTATTTCTTCGGATGCAAATTCGTCAAATAACTGTTGCTCTATGGAATTGCAACTTTTGTTCTTTTTACAGTTCGTTGGTAATATGGAAATTTGATCCAAGACTGCATTCATACCGCCATTGGGATCTTTAATCAATGAAAGTAGAATTTCATATTTTTCTTCGGGTTGACTTGCTCTTACTTTTAAAAGTTCAACATGGTCCAATAGATGTGTATTCGCTTTCCTAAGGTTATGATCATTTGTATTCCCATTGTACATTTATTAAAAGACATTTGTATTCTCATTGTACATTTATTAAAAGACATTTGTATTCCCATTGTACATTTATTAAAAGACATTTGTATTCTCATTGTACATTTATTAAAAGACATTTGTATTCTCATTGTACATTTATTAAAAGACATTTGTATTCTCATTGTACATTTATTAAAAGACATTTGTATTCTCATTGTACATTTATTAAAAGACATTTGTATTCTCATTGTACATTTATTAAAAGACATTTGTATTCTCATTGTACATTTATTAAAAGACATTTGTATTCTCATTGTACATTTATTAAAAGACATTTGTATTCCCATTGTACATTTATTAAAAGACATTTGTATTCTCATTGTACAAAGACAATTTGTATTCTCATTGTACATTTATTAAAAGACATTTGTATTCTCATTGTACATTTATTAAAAGACATTTGTATTCTCATTGTACATTTATTAAAAGACATTTGTATTCTCATTGTACATTTATTAAAAGACATTTGTATTCTCATTGTACATTTATTAAAAGACATTTGTATTCTCATTGTACATTTATTAAAAGACATTTGTATTCCCATTGTACATTTATTAAAAGACATTTGTATTCTCATTGTACATTTATTAAAAGACATTTGTATTCTCATTGTACATTTATTAAAAGACATTTGTATTCTCATTGTACATTTATTAAAAGACATTTGTATTCTCATTGTACATTTATTAAAAGACATTTGTATTCTCATTGTACATTTAAAAGACATTTGTATTCTCATTGTACATTTATTAAAAGACATTTGTATTCTCATTGTACATTTATTAAAATACATTATTATTTGTATTCCCATTGTACATTTATTAAAAGATATTATTTGTATTCTCATTGTACATTTATTAAACGACATTATTTGTATTCTCATTGTATATTTATTAAAAGACATTATTTGTATTCTCATTGTACATTGATTAAAAGACATTATCTGTATTCCCATTGTACATTTATTAAAAGACATTATTTGTATTCTCATTGTACAATTTATTAAAATACATTATTTGTATTCTCATTGTACATTTTTTAAAAGACATTTATATTCTTATTGTACATTTATTAAAAGACATTATTTGTATTCTCATTGTACATTTATTAAAAGACATTATTATTTGTATTCCCATTGTACATTTATTAAAAGATATTTGTATTCTCCTTGTACATTTATTAAAAGACATTTGTATTCTCATTGTATATTTATTAAAAGACATTATTTGTATTCTCATTGTACATTGATTAAAAGACATTATTATCTGTATTCCCATTGTACATTTATTAAAAGACATTATTTGTATTCTCATTGTACATTTATTAAAATACATTATTTGTATTCTCATTGTACATTTTTTAAAAGACATTTATATTCTTATTGTACATTTATTAAAAGACATTATTTGTATTCTCATTGTACATTTATTAAAATACATCATTTGTATTCTCATTGTACATTTATTAAAAGACATTTGTATTCTCATTGTACATTTATTAAAAGACATTATTATTTGTATTCTCATTGTACATTTATTAAAAGACATTTGTATTCTCATTGTACATTTATTAAAAGACATTTGTATTCTCATTGTACATTTATTAAAAGACATTATTTGTATTCTCATTGTACATTTATTAAAAGACATTATTATTTATATTCTCATTGTACATTTATTAAAAGACATTATTTGTATTCTCATTGCACATTTATTAAAAGACATCATTTGTATTCTCATTGTACATTTATTACAAGACATATTTGTATTCTCATTGTACATTTATTAAAAGACATTATTTATATTCTCATTGTACATTTATTAAAAGACATTATTTGTATTCTCATTGTACATTTATTAAAAGACATTTATATTCTCATTGTACATTTATTAAAAGACATCATTTGTATTCTCATTGTACATTTATTAAAAGACATCATTTGTATTCTCATTGTACATTTATTAAAAGACATTTGTATTCTCATTGTACATTTATTAAAAGACATTATTATTTGTATTCTCATTGTACATTTATTAAAAGACATAATTTGTGTTCCCATATTTATTTACTATATTTTCAAGAGCACCAGGCAAGGGAATTAATTTGCTTACTCAGGTAGTTGGTGAAAGTTTATCATCTACTTTGTCCAAATTATAAGGGTACAACAGAAGATCTGCTGGTAATTCACTCCTAATTGCCTCTGCTCTAACATGTTGTTACCTTAACCTGACAATTGTATACGTTTCAGAATTAGAAACAATATTCCTACCTTTAATTAATTCAAATATTTTCCTTTAATGTTAGGTTATTTGGTTTTCAAGTCAGCGATTTTCTGTGGTGACGTATTTGGATGAAACCCGAGAAGTATTTCAACATTTATTTTTTCTCAATCCCAATGTGTCATCAGATCGATCTTTATATACGAAGAATGAGCTGTATAATCAGATTAACTTTACAACTTTTCAGGTAAGGATGATGTTATTTCAGTCCTATGTGTTTTTTCATTCTTATAAAATAACATTTTGAAAAGGTGTGTCCTGGTTAAAAACTGTGTTTCTATAACTGTATGGAAACACAGAAAATGTTTTGTATTTCTTTCACAGAACCATTACAAGTGTTAATTCACAATAAGAATTTACAGTTGTCATATTGCATAAGCTTAATACAGTAGTGACAGCGTTTATATTCGTCAATCTTCGTCTTTTTGTCTATTTTCGTCTATCGTCTGCTCGCCGCCGCCTACCGTCTGTGCGTCTATCGTCTCACTGCGCGTCTATCGTCTCCTCGTCCATTATCTGTGCGTTTATGGTCTATGCATCTATCGTCTGCGCGTCTATTGTCTCCGCGTCTAATTGTCTCCGCGTCCCCATTATCTGTGCGTGTATGGTCTATGCATCTATTGTCTCCGCGTCTATCGTCTCCGCGTCCATTATCTGTGCGTGTATGGTCTATGCATCCATCGTCTCCGCGTCTATCGTCTCCGCGACCATTATCTGTGCGTGTATGGTCTATGCATCTATCGTCTGTGCGTCTATTGTCTCCGCGTATATCGTTTCCGCGTCCATTATCTGTGCGTGTATGGTCTATGCATCTATCGTCTGTGCGTCTATTGTCTCCGCGTATATCGTCTCCGCGTCCATTATCTGTGCGTGTATGGTCTATGCATCTATTGTCTCCGCGTCTATCGTCTCCGCGACCATTATCTGTACGTGTATGGTCTATGCATCTATCGTCTGCGCGTCTATCGTCTCCGCGTCCATTATCTGTGCGTCTATCGTCTGCGCGTCTATTAATTGTCTCCGCGTCTATTGTCTCCGCGTCCATTATCTGTGCGTCTATGGTCTATGCATCTATCGTCTACGCGTCTACTGTCTCCGCGTCTATCGTCTCCGCGTCCATTATCTGCATGTGCGTCTATGGTCTATGCATATATCGTCTGCGCCTCTATTGTCTCCGCGTCTATCGTCTATCGTCTCCGCGTCTATCGTCTGTTATCTCCGCATTTATCATCTATGCATGAATGTTTTCATCTCTGCATCTATGCATCTATGCATGAATGTTTTCAGAATGAATGTTCTCATCTCCGCATTTATCATCTATGCATGAATGTTTTCATCTCTGCATGAATGTTTTCTACGAATGAATGTTCTCATCTCCGCATATATCATCTACATGTATGCATGAATGTTTTCATCTATGCAAACAACGTCGTAAACGTGAGCGCAAATGGAGATCGAGCGGACGTCGACATGAGTCCGACCGGCTAATGTTTAAATCCATGCGCAACCGGACAACAAAACTAATGGAAATTGCCAGACGTGAGTACTACACAACTTTTATCAGTGAAAATAGTACAGATCAAAGGAAACTCTTCCAAGCTGCAAATCAATTATTTGGTTATCGTGAAGTTGTTACATAACTGAGACTGCTCTCCTGGGCTTTCGAAATTATATACACTCAACATGTTACTTTATTGGTGCTGTTGGACTTAAGCGCTGCCTTTGACACTATTGACCATGGTATACTGCTCCATCGCCTTCTTCATTAAACCAGTCAGTCATGACGTGCGGATGTGCCCTCCTTATGGCAAACTTCATAACAATTTTATTCTTATATGTTGTAATTCAAAACCATCTTTTCAACTGGAAATCACTCAATGAAAGAATAACCACCAAAGTTAGCAAGTTCTCAGCCTTTCGTCGATTGGGGGATGAAAGTTTACCTCGATTTCCTTCGCAGAATCTCCAACGTACAAGTGCAAATCGACAACCTAAACCAAGTAGGAGCCGGTTACACACGGCTGTGGTTATTTGTGCTGCTGTGAAGCTTCTTCGCAACGCGGGTGCAGCGATAATATTGGTTAATCTGAGTGGTGATATCGAACTAAACCCCGGACCAAGAAATCAGGTATATGTAAACTTATTTCAAAGGTTACCAGACAAAGGTATTAAAATTGGCCAATGGAACATAAATCGCCTTACGGACCCGAAGTTTGAGCAAATCAAACTCCTATTAACTTCATCGTCTGATAGTATTGATATACTGTTCCTGATTGAAACATTTTTGAAACCTGAAAAATCTGACTGCTTGTTTGAAATCGAAGGTTACTCAATGTATAGGAAAGATCGAACTGGTCAGAAAGGCGGCGGAGGTATAATAGCTTTTGTTTCAGAAAATGTAAAAGCTTTGAGAGTCCCTGATCTTGAAGATGAGCTGATTGAATCAATGTGGTTTTCGGTTTATCCATATAAATCAGATCGACCTTTCTTCACCAGAGTTTTTTTACTGTCCTCCTTCTTCAAATTGTGAAACGGATCTAAAGATTGAACTTAATATTGAAGCAACCAATTAAAAAACAACCAATTTTAAACTATCAGAACTCTTTTTTAATGTTTAGATAGATTAATTTTAATATAAGATAGTAACATAGTATTAAACATAGCCATAGGTGAGGGCCACAGGGTCATCAGTATAATTATTTACTGCATGTCATGTGTATTTTTACCCTCGTTAAATAAAGTTAAAAAAAATAAAAAATAAAAAAAGTTCTCTGGCAACGCGTTAGCTTGGTTCCATTCCTATCTTTCCGATAAACCGATTCCAACATGTCATCATTGACAATGTATTTTCGAACAGGTTTGACCTTAAATTTGGAGTTTCTCAAGGTTCTTGCCTAGGACCGCTTCTTTTCTCTATCTATACTTGTCATCTGTTCGAGATTGTCAGCCATCATCTACCACAAGTACACTGCATGTTATTTGGCATTCAAACCAGATAATGATATATCACAACACTTAGCAGTCACCACTATGGAAGCCTGCATCGAGGACCTTAGTAAATGGATGCCAAAGACAAACTGATGATCAATGATGAGAAAACGGAGTTACTTTTGATTGGTACTAAGCAGCAGTTAGAAAAAGTTAATATCAACACATTAACTGTCGGACATTGTGAAATTACGGCCTCGAATGTCGTTAGGAACCTTGGCTCCTTGTTCGATAGTCACTTGTCAATGTCTGCACATGTCAACAATATCTGTAAAGCCTCATTCTATCATCTAACAACATTGCTCGAATCAGGAAGTTTCTCAGCCAAGACTCAACAAAAACGCTCATCCATGCATTTGTTACAAACCGCCTCGATCACTGTAACGCTTTGCTCTAAAAAACTACAACGAAAAAACTACAACGCGTTTAGAATGCAGCAGCAAGATTGGTGTTCCGTGCTTCTAAGCTGTGTCACATTAGCCCTTACTTGCGAGAACTACACTGGCTGCCCATCAAATTCCGAGTCGATTTCAAAATCATTTTGCTTACTTTCAAAGCCATCCATGGATTAGCTCCCAAATACATATGTGACCTAGTGGCTGTCAAACCACAATCAAAATACGCTCTAAAATATAATAATAAGTTATTACTGATGCCCCCTGTTGGAAAGACTCTACCAACCCTTGGTGATAGGGCCTTTGTCGCCGCAGCCCCGAAGTTGTGGAACACACTACCATATAACTTTAAAGATATATTAACTCAATTACCAGATTTAAGACAGAACTTAAAACATACTTATTTAATATAGCATTTAACCAGTAATTTATTATCACTTTGTTAATATTTACATATATATATATATTAGTATTTGTAAAGCGCATTTGAAAACCTCAAGTTGAATTAGCGCGGTATTAAATAAATGTTATTATTATTATTATTATTATTATGTTTTCAGCATGAATGTTCTCATCCCCGCATTTATCATCTATGCATGAATGTTTTCATCTCTGCATCTCTCCATCTATGCATGAATGTTTTCAGTGTGAATGTTCTCATCTCCGCATTTATCATCTATGCATGAATGTTTTCATCTCTGCATCTATGCATCTATGCATGAATGTTCTCATCTCCGCATTTATCATCTATGCATGAATGTTTTCATCTCTGCATCTCTCCATCTATGCATGAATGTTTTCAGTGTGAATGTTCTCATCTCCACATTTATCATCTATGCATGAATGTTTTCATCTCTGCATCTATGCATCTATGCATGAATGTTCTCATCTCCGCATTTATCATCTATGCATGAATGTTTTCATCTCTGCATCTATGCATCTATGCATGAATGTTTTCAGCATGAATGTTCTCATCTCCGCAATTATCATCTATGCATGAATGTTTTTACCGAATCCATAAAGTCCGACCTGCTTTCCATATAAACGGTGACTTAACTCCGATCATACATTACCTACCCGACGTTTGTTGCATCCTCTATCATTATACACACAAGTGGCCTCGTTATACAATTCAATAATTCAACCACGTGCATTCTGTAAAATAATTTGTCAAGGAAGATGCGCTAACAGATTTATTATGGAGCCACTTCGGTAGGATGCCTTCGCGAATTTATTATTATTATTATTATTAATACAAAGATAGACAATTAATTAAGTATTGGTAATCAACTTCTCACTAGAGATTTAAAAATAGATAAAGAAGGAGCTGATGTTTTTTCCTGAGGGAAGCTATTCCAAAGAACAGCCCCGCTGTAGGTAAAACTTAAAGTGCCTCGGACTGAGATCTAGGAACAAATATTTTATAATTTGAGCCACGTTGATTATGATTATGAAATTACGAAATTATGAAAGTACACCCAGATAGAATCATGGTTGAGCCCGCTGTAATTGGCTCTGCTGTTGCGGTTACTCTGCCATTTTTGTATTACTTCTTTATTATTCTGTATTTTATGTTGTTTCCTTTTTTGTGAAGCCAATGAATTAAATTAAATATTTGCGGGCTAAAGGTCTCAAACTCGCTTTAATCGAGGGAGAATTGAGGGAGTCCGGGAGTCCAGTTTCAAGACAGTCTATTTCAAAGTTTGTCCGTATGTTTCCTCTTAGCAAATCTTTGATAATTGCAAAAGGATGATGTATAATTTCATAGACTCGGAAATGGAAAATAACGATGATAGAAGTTGCCGAGAAAGTTAAAAATAGATACGCAATGCGTACATGCGTCTACTGATATTCATTAACGACACATTGCTGATGACATCAGAATAGAAAAGAGGTCCACGGAACTCGTACATGTGCTGCCACAAAAAGGGTCGAAGGGATGATTCTGAATGAGCTTACTACTCAGTATTTTGTGCGCTATCTGTATAATGTGCTATCTTCAAGCATATTGAAGACTTAATAATAGTCATTAATAGTGTGTCAATCAACGATCGAACGCCAACTACGTTTACCCTCGTGACGTTATTGTGTTAAGGTGTCATTGGATTAGGGATTGTTTAGACTTTTGCCGTTGTCTGCTCAGTTATAGATGCACAGATGACGTCAGAACGTGGTAAGAATATCAGTGACCCACTCGACTATCGTCTCGTGGGCCACTTTGTTGTTCTTACCACGTTCTGACGTCATCTGTGCATCTAGACAACGGCAAAATGGGATCTATTTTTTAATTATTTTGCAATAAAGGTTAACCAACCCTGATTACACGTGTTGTTGCTCCTTTATTCTTTACCTTATGTTATCAATTAATATATCACAATTACAAGTAAATATTTCCATTCCAATCCCAGCTGCAACTTGAACTGAACATTTACTGTAATGTTCATATCCTACAGCACATAACAAGCAGTGTGGACTTCTGTATCGTACTTTTCGTATCAGACACAGTGGTAGCATATTGTAGCTAGAAATTCTGTGAAATTTCGGAGGATCAAACATTCTAACTTTCAACAAGTGAGCGTGTCCAAACGTGGATAGATGTGTAAATATGTCGTGCTATAAATGTTGCTATTGCAGTCTTACCAGTTTGTTTTACGCCCAATTATAGGGGTTCCGAGGGCCTACGATTTAAGGTCGTTATCCGAGAAGACCCGAAAGTCTTACCATTTGCTGGTATTATTACAAAGGCAGCACTTTCTCCTCAATTATTTTTAAGACCCTAAGAGGAGGTCCGACCCAGCTCATAGACATGTGGTAACGTTACACTAGACCATAACAGATAGTTATTACATTCAACAAATAGTATTTAGTGTAATATTTTTTATGTTTTAGTATGAGAACATAAAAGATATTACTATGGGAGCCTATGGATTCACATGTGGAGAAAGTTTTGTTGAATGCCCAGTGAAAATGTGCATTCACAGATATCGTAATTCTACAATCAACCCAAGCAAACGATTCTATCATTTTTCAAGCAAAGATCCTATAACAAGTATCCTTTTTGTTATGCATGTACTAATTCGTGTTATTGTATATGTATACTAACAGTTTGTTTAAGTTTGTAATAATGTAGGGGCAATTAGCGTTTATATCTGATACTAGGTCAAGAGCAGGAAGTTGCTGGTAATATGTTAGCTAAAGGATTTTAATAATTAGCTAGAGGATTTTAATACTTCAATAATTATCCAGTTCGGGATCATCCACTGGTTACTTATATTCCAAGGTGTCTCCTTAATATGTTATCTGTTCTCGATGACACTGTCTTTTTGGATATGACTAGTCTTAATCTCAGTGATTATCAACGTCTGTAGATATTTCTTCAGATTACAACTTATAGATGGATGGATGGTAAGAGAAGAGGAGAGGAGAGGAGAGGAGAGGAGAGGAGAGGAGAGGAGAGGAGAGGAGAGGAGAGAAAGGTGTTGTGTTATTATATTATTATTATTATTATTATTATATCGAGCAGAGAGAGGTCGTGTTAACCTTGCGCTCCCACAAATTCGTTTTACTGTACCCAGGCAACTGTCTTCCTTCTTATTTGTTCCTTGTTTGTATATTACTGTGTCTGTGTTTTATCTATTATCTATCTATCATTCTACAATTAATTGGCATTTAAAGCAAAAGTCTGTTGATACTGGTCTGGCTCGACCCATCGCAGGACAGCAGTTTTACTATTCGAAGACGTGGTGGTGTCTAGGAAAGGACCTAAATACAAAATGAAAGGCGATCGCTGGTGTTGATGCTTGTTCTGCTGTTGGTTATGATGTTTACTAACTCGGAAGGTATACTATATGTGATTACTGTGGGAAAGATTTTGTCGTTTTAGGGCAACATGTTTGGCGCTGTAAAGCTCGCGTGTTTATTGATCCGTTCCCTGCTTCACCTAGCAACACCTTAGTTACCTCCCTGGAGAGATCAAACCTTGTCGATTCAGCTGAACGATCATCAGTTAACTTAAATAATGAGTACGATGCAAATCAACCAGAAGCTCATACGACTAACTATGATCTTGAAGTTCAGAACGAAGTGCTGGTGGATGGTTGTCATGACAGGGCCGTAGCGAGGAGGGGTATTGGGGGGGTGTTTCACCCCCCCAACATTTTTGAAATTGAGATATTCGGAAAATCGAATTACTCGTTCGGAAAACTACGGCAACGTAGGTTAAGCGAGATTTCAGTCAGTGAACAGCAAAAAACTCATGTTAAGTTTATAGAACTTACAAAATAATATTCACAAGGATAACAAATCTATTTTTGTCGATTTACTGCATACGTACATCAGATAGATGACACCTTTTGGCTTTGCAATAAAATTTATCATTTCCGGATTTTAAACAGCCTTCACAAAACCACGAATTATGATACCGTATACCGTAGAATTAAATTGTTTATATTTCGCCTCTTTTTTATTGTTGAAAACTAAATTCCTACATCTGTAAACTGTCCAAGGAAATCTCTTAAAACTGCTCCCAGAATGCGAGAAATGCAATTTCCGAGACCCTAGAATTAAAAATTTCCCGGGGGATCATCCCCCGGGACCCCCTAGATTGACGCGCCTTACGGCGCGTGCCTCCTCATATTCGGAAAAATAATTTGAGATTCGGAAATTTGGGACTTACACCCCCCAACTTTCACATGCTAGCTACGGCCCTGTTGTCATGATATGCATGTTGAATGTCACTGCGGAAAGAAATGCAAAGGCTTTAGAGGTCTCCGTGCACATCGTAGATTCAGCTGTGACATTAGTTTTAATCGTGATCTGAATTTATTATTTTCCGAAGACCCAATTTCATTGCCTTCATCGGCGCGCAATAGGATAATGATGAGAGTACGGACAACACTGAATGCCTAGATCAAAATGATTTACCTCAAAAGAAAATCGCTAAACTCGGTATTAAACTTCCTAAAACATCGGCTGAATGGTATAATGCTAATGAATATTTTAAGTCAACACTGAATTTTAACAATGAATTATCGGATGTTAATGTCGAAATAGACCTCTTACAAGACCAAATTTATAACTATTTTAAGTCAGCTTTCGGAACGTGCAGCAATGATGAGGAAAACCGAAATGGTTGGTCGGAATTTCAATGCAAATATAACCATTTTTCTCGACGCCAACTCAAATATCATCTAAACGAACTAAAGAACCTACACTGCGACGAGGCAACGAATGAAATCCGATACATCAGTAAACTGCTAAGATGAAAAAACAGTTACCGCATACTTTCTGAAAAAACCCACGACGACCGTATTCAAGAACATTTCTGGAAATATTGTAAGGAAATCTTTGAGGACGAGAATACTGTCCTTCCTGACTTTGACGAATAAACCTGCACTAACTTTTTCCGATCACAGTTAAAATCAAATACTGGCCTTAGAAACTTTGATTAAAGTTTTATTAGTAAAGTTTTATTGTTTTATTTAGTTAGTTAGTAAAGTTTTATTGTAAATATAGTATAACTTCTTAAATATGTTGCCTGTTTATCTCTGTGGATTGCCCTACGTTTGCGTATGGAGAGAAACACAGAGTTGATTTCTTCTTAAGATTATTTTGTAATATTGTTTCAATCGATTTTTCTGAAATAAAGTTCCCATTATTATTATTATTTTTATTATTATTATTATTATTATTAACACATGAGGAAAATCGTCCCAGGTGGGATACGAATCCGTAACAAAAATGATAATCACCTGTAGTATCCGCAATCCAATCAATCAATGGGTTATCAGTTAGTGTTCTACTTAACTATCGTTAGTATGTAGCAACATTACAAGTAGCCAAAGTGGAAACATGACTACGTTTGTGATGCAAAACAATCTTCCTAATGATTTTCATACGTAAGTACTTAACGTGTTTTATATGTTTTCAAAAGATGCATGCCCGAGCCTTCCACTTTAACGGCAACAACAATTAAGTTTATCTAGTATGAAAGAACTCGTAAAATGATAGAGTAACACCTTTTACAACGTTACCGTATTTTTCTTCGTTTTTGAAATATTGCAGTTTGTTTGATACGTAAATGAGATGGTCTCTGACGTCAGGTGCTGGGTAGAGAATTTTCACTCATTAAAAAAGTCTTATATCTCAGTGATTGCTAAGTTTATAACGTTCATTATCATGAGGAGTTATTATACGCACATTTTCAAATAAATTTGTGGAACAAACTTGAAGATGTAACTAATATTTTAATGAGTGAAAATTATCTACCCTGCACCTGACGTCAGAGACCATCTCATTTACATATCAAACAAACTGAAATATTTCAAAAACGAAGTAAAATACGGAAAAGTTGTAAAAGGTGTTACTCTATCATTTTACGAGTTCTTTTCATATTAGACAAACTTAATTTTTGTTGCCGATGTCCTTTAACGAAATTTACTGACTTTTGCCCGAAATCCTGATGTCTCGGATTTCCACTCTCATTTTTCCACTTTCTCAGCGTTTGTTCGTTCTTTCTTTTGCTTGTTTGTTCATTACTTCACTCATCCACCCATCTTTCCCTTCATAATGATTTCACAATAATGCATTTATTAAATGTAACACAAAACTCCTTGTATATTATTTCAGTTTATTGTCCATTGATCTGCGTGTGTCTCTACTGACAGTCAAAATTGAGCCGTTAAAGTTTGGTAACAGTCCCCAGTGTATCAGATTCGATCTCAGAGTAAGCATGTAATTGACAGTGTAATTGACAGGGTTAGTGCGAAGGTTAGTATAAAGGTTATTATTATATGGCACAAGCTACTTCCGGTGAAATTGCGTGCTCTGATTGGCTGAGACACGTCACGTGCCGGTCCGTTATTTCCCGTAATGGAGGAGCGAACAACGATAGGAAACTTTGAAAGCAGCAAAAATTGAACGAATTTAGTAAATTAAGCACTGAATCATGTGCGAGTCGGACGATGAACAATCTAAAAGAGAGTCTTACTATCATGAAAGCAATAGAAGAACAAGAACAAGATTGAAAATGACGATTCTGTCACTCAAAACGTATGTAAAGTATCATGTTGTTTAAAAAAGCGATGCCATATAATAAACCTCTTATTAACCGTCACCCTAATATTAACCCTTGTACTGACCTTCGTACTAACCTTGGAATAACTAGTTTTCAGTCTTTCCGCGGTAACCTTATTTTTAAAGTATCCTTTCTAGTGATCACCAATGAATAACACAGGACTAGTTATTACTGATTGGTTAATACTTGGTTATATCACAAACAAACTGTTGCAAACTAAAGACATTTGTTATAGCTAGGAGGTAACATTGCAGTATTTCCCGCTTGTGCACGTGATAAGGCCGTGATGTCTCAGGTTTATGCTCGTCATATAAAGCAGTGAGATTTCATTCCCTCGAATCTTCCAAAAGACTCTCGGGAATGAAATCTTGCTGTTTTTCCCCAAGACAAAGTCATTAAAGTGCCCTGTGATTAAATTTTGCGTATTTGTAAAGAGCATGGTATTCTTACTTAACTTACCAAATTTGAAGCAATTGCGAGCATAGGAAGTCGCCTTTTCAGACTGTTTTTATACGAGATTAAACGGCCGCCATTACTCAAACATGTTCCGGACGCTTAGGTTGCGATTAGAGGTGACATCAAAGTCTCAACACGTGGCTTTGTGTATGAATATAAAGCTACTTGTTGGAAACTTTCTATTGTAACTTGTTACTTGTCGTATAATTCGTATAATTTCGATAACGCTTTGTCGCGTGTTTAGTCTCTGACGTCACAATCACATCTCCTGTGGAATCGCGGGCTCGTCTGGAACAAGTTTTGAGCAATGGCGGACAAAATTTGGGCGACTTTGGAGGTTAAATTTCTTGTGATAGAATGTTTGTTGTTCATTTCTTTGGCAAATGCGAATATTTATTAACCTAAAATGATGTTCTGTAACAAAAAATGCCAGGAAACGTAATGTGATATTTCGTCGCAGGCACTTAAAGTGTATTATTGTTTGCCTCGAACAATTGCCTCATGTATAAAGAGCAGCGATATCTTTACAAAGTTTCTTGTCACATTTTGGAGGATTTTGGTTATTAGAAATATCTTCAAAATAATTTCTAGTCTTTGGTCGAATACGACTACGTTTGACATCATTACAAGAATGACGTCATCCGTGCGACTGTCCTCTGATATATGGAATGCGAAAAATGCGGTTTACCAAGTACGGATTACCAAGTTTACTAAGTGTATCACTTTACTATCGCACGAGCATTTTTCCGGAATTGATTATTTCTTTCGATTGCCTAATGTACCATGCCAATGGTATATCCAAGTAAGATTATTATGCTTATTCCCTCGCAAGCGAGGCTGATAATCTCGCCGCGATAGGGATCCGTTTCTGACGAAAAACGTTTGTGTTCGTTTTGTGTGATCCGTTTGAATCGGACAATATTTGGAATAAGGGCGGCCATTGGCGAGTGGTGATCTAACGAACTACATATAAAGAGGTTTTACGAAGGGTATACACGTTTGCGTAATATAATAGGCACATGTGTTATGTATTTAGACTCGGTAATTCCAAATCTGTTTTCACAATTGAAAACGGTTAAATATTGATCGAGATAACGTTCAACATAATATACGACGAAGTGGGCTGATGCCGAATAATTTATTAATTTCTAAGTACATAAACCGTTTTTACGAAGGGTATGCAGGTTCTCGTAAAATAATAGATACGTATGTTTTGTATTTAGACTCGGTAATTCCAAAACTGTTTTCAGAATTGGAATCGAGTAAATATTGGCCGATATAAAATACCATGACATGAGCGATATTAGTGATGTCCCCGAAAACCGAGGGAGGATTTGTGGAAGTTTCACAAATCCACCCGAGGTTTGAGGGACATTTAATCACTAATTACCTGACATGTCCTGGCTTTAGTTTGTAATACCATGTTTACCGACGAGATATAATTTGTATTGTTTGAAATTCATCGCGAACTGTCAAATGTTCGCTCATACATGCAAATGAGCGAAAATTAGAAATTTTCACTGTTAGAGTGAAATTAGCGATTAAATTCCCGGTGAGAACAAAATAATCGGTGGCGATCATGGTATTATCAATACTAAGTTATTCAGACAACGTAAAACACATAGGCTGTGTTTACACTAGAGCAAAAATAACCGGATTCGTATTGTTTTTTATTCCCATGAGGATGCAAAATAATGTGAATCCGGTGATTTTTGCTCTAGTGTAAACGCAGCCTTAAGGCTGGTTTTCACTAAAGAAAATTTTCCTCAGGACAGGAAAGTTTCCTTTGTCTTGTGGGGCTCTCGGTTGGAACTAATTACTTTAACACAAAGGAAATTTTCCTGTCCTGAGGAAAATGTTCCTTAGTGGAAACCAGCCTTGAGGGGCTGTTTCATGTCCGGATTCAGTTTCATTCCGGATTGAACGTGAATTCAAACCGCGATTATATAGGAATTCTATCCCAGACCAAAACACCTAAAGGGATTTTAACAGAACCGGTATGAGTTCAAACCGGAATGAAACTCAAACCGGATTCATGTAAACAGCCTCCTAATTCTAGTCTCTTGATGTGCTTAGTGATATCCAGCTCCTCTTAACAAAAAATATAATATAAAGTAAATGTAATATAAATACTCAAGTTTCTTATTGCATTATTAGCAATTGTTTTTTAAAGAATTATGTTCTATTTATCCAACCCCTCCAGAACGTTACCCAGTGGTTATATTTCAAATTTTTCTGTATGCTTTTCTTATTTCACATGGTATTCTTATTTCCATTTTCTTTTTGTTAGCTGAGATTTAAAAATGCTCATCATACCGGCAAGTTGCACGCAGAGATGCACACAGATCAGCAGAATTTACAGTGTAATGTTGCAGCTCCAATGAAAGGCACGTTTTTAATTTTTTTTTCACAAATACAATATATTTTTTAAACACAGGTACAGTGGAACCTCTATATAACGGACACTTCGGGACCGAAGCTTGCTCCATTTTGTGGAGGTGTCCTCTGTCTAGATTTTCCATTAATTATACAGTAGAGCCGCTACGAACGGACACTGCCCTTACAAAAATTCCACATGAACGTGTTTCAAAATCACATGTGATCACATGTGATCACATGTGATCACACGTGATTTTGGAACAGTCCATGTGGAATTTTCGTAAGGGTGTATTCAACGGATACTGTATTTAACGGACACTGTATTCAACGGACACTTCGGGACCGAAGCTTACTCCGTTTTTCTGGAGGTGTCCTTTGTGTCGAGGTTTTCTATTAATAAATACAGTGGAGCCGCTACGAACGGACACTGTATTCAACGGACACTTCCATACAACGGAGTATGAATATGATGTATTTAGAGTCGATCACGCAGGATAATGTTACCTTATTTATCCGAGCCAGAGGCTTATGTTTAAGCGCTCGACTATTCAGTTTATCACTCTCAGATGAACGGAAAACCCAACTGATAAGTATTCCGAGGGCGTGGGCCTCGAAGACCCGAAAGTCTTACTGTTTGCAGGTGTTATTGCAAAGGCAGCACTTTTTCCTCAATTATTTTTAAGACCCTGAGTCGTCCGACCCAGGATTTGAACCTGTGTCTCCCAACTCATAGACATGTGTGGTAACCACTAGACCACAACAGCTGGTGACCGTAAATCCAGGTTTCAATTAGCCTGTTTATCAGATGGTCAGCGGTCCGCTACACTACAAGGGAAAGGGGGTGTCTAATAATCAAACTATATATAATTATTTAAATAATAGAATACGTTTGCCCGTGTCTCCATTTAAATAATAGAATACGTTTGCCCGGGTCTCTATAACGTGATTGAAACCCGAGTGACGTAATAAAAACACGAGAGAAGTGTAGGGAGAAGCACGAGCCGCGGAGGCGAGTTCTTTCCCAACTTCTCGAGTGTTTCAATCACGTTATAGAAACCCGGGAAAACGTATTCTATTATTTTTATAAAATAATTCAGAAACAATTTCTTATACTTTGAATAATTACGATATATAACGCTTTTGTTGATTTAATGCAAATTCTCATTAGTTACTGACGTCATTCCGGTCTCCGTAGCCTGATCGAGACCGGCAATCTGACCAATCAGAGCGTCTGTAGAGTAAAATTATTTTATAAAATGATATCGAGAGCTGGACTTACAGTTCGTTATATAGAGTGTCCGTTAGTAAAGTTTCTACTGTATATTACATTCTGATGATGTAAAACAAGTGCATTTTGGGTTTTTACCAAATTCGTAATCCTCCTCCTCAGGGTGAATTTTCACGAAACTTACCTGTACACTGTTGAATAAACTTCTTAAGACATTGGCAACAAAAATTAAGTTTGTGTAATATGAATGAACTCGAAAAATTATAGAGTAACACCTTTTACAACTTTTCGGTATTTTACTTCGTTTTTGAAATATTTCAGTTTGTTTGATATGTAAAGTATGATGTAAATGAGATGATGGTCTCTGATCACGTCAGGTGCTGGGTAGAGAATTTTTACTCATTAAAACATGTCTTATATCTCAGTGATTGCTAAGTTTACAACGTTCATTATCATGAGGAGTTATTATATGCGCACATTTTCAAGTAAATTTGTGGAACAAACTTGAAGATGGAACTAATATTTTAATGAGTGAAACTTCTCTACCCAGCACCTGACGTCAGAGACCATCATCTCATTTACATCATACTTTACATATCAAACAAACTGAAATATTTCAAAAACGAAGTAAAATACGGAAAAGTTGTAAATGGTGTTACTCTATCATTTTACGAGTTCTTTCATATTAGACAAACTTAATTTTTGTTGCCAATGTCCTTTAACAGTGAACGATTCCAATAAACCCGATAAAACACGTGCCGATAAAACACGTGCCGATAAAACACGTGCCGATAAAACACGTGCCGATAAAACACGTGCCAATAAAACACGTGCCAATAAAACACGTGCCGATAAAACACGAGCTGATAAAACAAGTGCTGATAAAACAAGTGCTGCGAGTTTCCTGAACTACTATTGAACTACCATTCATCGCAGGCGTAATTCATCGAGAATAGCAAACGAGTGTCTGTATCACATATAAAGACACTCATTAAACATGGATGATCTTTTAAAATAGTGACTTTGTCGTGGTGACAAATTTGAATATCGCTTTATAAAACGTACTGACCATGGGGATTGGTAATAAGTTCAGAACGTTCTGAAAACTAAACTGCTTATTTATAAACACATTTACCAAAATCTAACAATGGCGTAATGTTGGAACAAAGGATGAGAAAAAGAAATGAGTTCTTGAGAAATACGATTTGAGAAATAAATAGGCTTAAAATAAAGAGCACGATGCATTTCAAGTGCTACGTCTGCTAATAAACTGAACCTTAGAGCGCATATTTATAGGGAAAGAGGTAGGATGATGTCACCCCGATGGGGAAGTGACACTTAAAATAGTGACAAACAATAAAAATAGGTCCACAATGCGTACACGCGTCTCGGAGTGCTGGCGCTTGCGCACAGAAACATTAAAAATATGTAGGCATGACGTGTACATGTGTATGTACTGTCATTTTAAAAAATAGATACGGGTAGCATACGTGTGTCAACTGGTATGAGAAAACTGAAAAGTTTGGACAAAAAGCAAAGCCTATTTTCGGGCTTGGTGTTATTTTCGGGTTACATACACGTTTTCTAACTACGAAAATAATCTGTTTGAGCTTTCTGTAACCCACTCAACAAAAATTATTTGTTTAGATATTTAAATTTTTTTGCAATGAACGCTATAAAGTATAAAGCTAAAATATAGCAACAGCAGAATAATATATGTTGTCAGACGCTGTCACAGCAAACATATACCACACAAATTCCTGAATCAAGAATACACTTTGATACGCATACGTTTAGTTGATACGCGTGTTTTTTAAACGGAGTGAATATTCAAAATACACCGTGGGCCGGCTACGCATGGGTTGTTTGCATTTCCGAAATCCGGCGCCGTATTTTGGCAATTTTAGATTTCAACCACCAACCGCTTTCCCGTTTTTCTTAAAAGCATAACCACGTTCACATCACTTTTACCCAGTTTTCCGAAAACCGCCAAATATTTTCGAGTATAACAGAATCCTATCGAAAAATTCGGATATTTTCATAATAATTTAATAATATTTTTTTTTAATACAGCATTGTTTCACTCGGTCACTTTGCAACCCCATCCACAATGGAATAATTGCAATACTTGTTAATTAGCTATATAGTGAGTACCAGTACTGGTGGTAAGGATGTAAAAAAGTACAGATTATAGCTGTATTTATACTGCAAGTCTATAGGACTAACCAGGACCAACCTGGCTGGATGCCACCTTGGGCCTGGCTTACATTTTACTCACTTTAATAGTGTAAACATACACCATACTGGCTATAACAATCAGCATTTATGCTCATCTGATATTATGGCATATGGCCAATGGCTTTGTGTGTCTGTTTAAATTCACCTTTGTCCTGGATAGTAGGCCTGGACAGTGCCAGTCCATTCAAAATTTGTATTAGCATTTGTTATTCTGCAATATTATAATAAAGCAGACAATTTATTGGTATATCTTATGTAAGGACTATTCAATTTTGAGCGAAAGCCCTGCAAAGGGGTAATTCCATTGTGACTGACGTTACATTTGGACAAATTAAATGAGTACTAATTACCTTCTAGCTGTGCAATTAGGCTGGTGTAATGGCCATTCTTTGCCAATAAGCATTGATTTGGTTAGATCTAATGAACAGCATTAAAAATTTGGCGAACAGACGAAGCATAACAATTTTATTCGACATTCAATGAGTGTGACTGACGTTACCAAAAATGGACATGAAAAAAAAGTAACTATAATTATATTCATTTTCAGCTCAAAGGAATGCATGAACACAAAAATATGAACTCAAAGATATATCCTTATTATATGTTTGTAATATGGATGGTAACACAAATTCACAATAATAATCACACATGTGTACGTGACCAAAAAACTCTGACTGACGTTACTGTGACTGACGTTACATTTGTCCATCAAACTACCATTATATTTAATTCATCAAACAACTTGGTCTCGTTGATGCAAATAATTTGACATATAAAATTTGACATAGAAAAATATTTCTTAAATCATAAACTAATAGTGATAAAGTGTATACCAAGTTCAACACACTTTTATTAAGTTTAAGTAGGGAAAATAGGAAAGCCAAGAATTTTACCCATATTTTGAAACAATTTGTGAAATAAATAACAATATCAATGGTATGCATGAAAATCATGTATGTGATAATGTGGTCAAGTTTAAATTTCATATCTTTAAAATTTGAGTTAACCACTATTATGTTTTTAGCCTTAATTTGTCAAAATGCTCAACTTTTTTTTTTCCCATGTCCATGTTTTCATGGAATTACACAAAGAGTGATTTCGTGATGTCTGATTGGCGCTTTCTCGATATACACCTAACCCTAATCCTACCTAAAACTAGCCTGTGCACAGCCGCGAACCTCCCGGATTCCCGTCTGTGAACAATCGACGGATTGCTTGCCGGCGTTAGCGGAGATTTGTATAACAGACTGTTATTGGTTCGTTGTATATCAGGTGTTTTGATTGGCCCATGTATCTGTAATTATAATTAATTATGCGATAACATGCTGCGAGAAAAACGCAAAATGGCGGATGCAAGGAGCGAAGGAAATACTCTTTGGAATAAAGCAGTTGAACAGGTCTTAAACGTGTTCAGGATATCTTCTTTGTATGAAGAACAAAGAGGCATTAAGTCAGTTCTTTTCAAAGCGAGATGTTTTTGTTAATATCTTCCGACTTGCTACGAAAAATCCCTCTTATTTCAAGCTACACCAATTATTGCAGATGAAGTACGAGAACTAGCATCGTGGTTGTTATTTCTCCGCTAAAAGCTCTCATGGAGGACCAAGTTCGCTACCTAAAGAAGATAAATTTATCGGCAGTCTGTGTAACAGATGAACATAACGATGAACTTGTTCGAGATATATAAATTAATGTCGATTACATTTTATGGTTCCCCTGAATATTTTCGAGAAGAATATTTTCGAGCAAGCAATTTAGAGCGTCTTTGGTCTGCGTTGCTGTGGTTGAAGCGCATTACAATAGTTAATGGTAAGTGTGGATTGATGTTATTTTTCTTTGTATCTGCAATATTTCATTGTAGGGGATTGCCTCAGCAGACCATAGCCTTTATTTAATATAGAATAAAAAGTGTCCTTTAATATCATAGAAATATTGTTATTTTGAGTCGATATCAATACCTAATTAGATTTTGTAAGGTAACCTAATCTTCTGCAATAACAATTTAGATTTAATATGTAGCTCTTACATCTGTTTCTCAAGGGGTCTGCCTGGTGCTAGAAGAGGTTAACTTCCATTCCGAACGTGGTATGGCAATCTTAGTGAATTAATATATCTCTTGTTCCTGATGATGATGCTTGTACTGTAGTAACAACATCAGCTACCAAAAAGGCCAGATCTGTTATCTTTGAAAGTCTGAAGTTGACCAATAATACTTCAGTGGTGTCAAAGTCTCCAGACCGATCAAACCTACAATACTGTTTACATTATGTAGATGAGGATATTCCACTGGATTTGCTATTTGCAGAAATAATAGAGGATGTCAAAGGACAATTATTTACTACCAGACCCGGAAACAGTGTGCAATTTTGTACCGAGTATTTGAAACCGCTCTGAGCAACTCATTTTATAAGGATGCTGTGCCAAAGTGTAAAACCCGTTTGGTAGAAATCTACGATGCTGGATCACCCCAAGCGGTAAAACTCCACATTTCTAAAAACTTGAAATCAAAAGACAAAGCCTGGTCATATTAGACTAGAGTATTGATCTCAACCATCGCATTTGGAATGGGCATAGATTGCAAGAAAGTGAACAAAATCATTCACTTTGAACCAAACAAGAATATTGAGTGTTAAGAAATTCTTCAAGCTGAAACCAGATACAGAACTGCTTATGAAAGCCTTTGGATTCATCCATGTTACAGCAAACAATGAACACAGTTGTTGTGAATGTTGGTCTTAATGTCCCCAAGACAACATTTAACTGTACTGTGTAGTTATACTGATTGGTTAACTAATTCACTGCCTAGATGGACTTTTATAAGTTTACTCTTGCTAACACCAGACAAATTTACCCATGAAAGGAGAGCTATATGGGGGGAAATGGGTTACTGTTATAGTTTACTTTGTAGAGGACATATGTACCATGCAGTGTATTTTACCCACACGGTTCATACTTTCTGGTACACAGTGCCTGTTAGCCAATCAGAAACCATTATTTGGTAGAATTTACACATTATTGACAAAAGTGCATTACAATATCTTATTATACAATTATTGGACGAGGTTAATAATATCTTGTGTTATCAATGCCAAAGTTTGTGATATCTGCCAAAGCTGAAGGCTGATTGTGATAACACAAGATATCATACGAAAACCGAATATTATAAATGTAGAAGCCTTTAAGCTAATGAAAGCTTGTAAAAATTATAAATTCGGATCATTAATAATCACGTCACCTACAGACAATTTCTGATATTTAGTATGTGGCAAGACATCAAGAATTGTCTGTAGGTTTTTTAGCCAATCAAAATTGAGATTGTATGGGTATTGTATAATAATGTTGCTTTATAAACATCAGTCAGTTTAATTTTATAAATAACTATCACATAACTGAAAATTTACGTACCGACCAACTTGAATGGTACAGAAAGATACTCAGCATTAATTGTACTGCATTCAAACGAGATGACCTATTCCTTAGGATTACAGCTGCAGCCATGCCAAGAGATTGCACACACTCATTTCTTTTATTTGAGTTTCTTTTGTTGACACAAGCTGTACGTAAAATGGCTTGGGTAAACGCTGCTCTATTCTTTAGTTCATTCTCAAACCTTTCAAAGGAAAAGCCTAGCAGTTGATCTTTATTTGGAGACCGCAGACAACTTGGTTGTTTCTTTGAGCATACTCACAATCTATCTGCTTCAGTGCAGTTGCTAAGAATCTGCAGTTGCTTGCGAAGGATAGCATTTTTCCAAGCAGCATTTGATATCTGTTTATAAGTTCCACGTACAAGCATTTTACCGAGATATTGTAATTCAGGAGCAATTATAGAATACCCCGTCCACTTTTGAAACCACGTTTAAAGCCAGAAATACAAGCCAGATTGCTCTAAAATCTCTTTCAATATAATGTCGAAGGTTTATAATATGTGTACTTGTTGATTGTTATCAAATTAAATGAGGTTTTAAAATAGAACGAAGCAATGAGGATTTGCTCGTTGGTTGTTGTTTTTTCGGTGTAGAGTGGCCAACATGTAACGACTTCGCCGGTAATGAAACCGTAGGGGTATCTACACTATCCTGCCGCACAGAAGCTGTTGACGAACAGCTGGTTTTCTCTGGTGATACAGATGATGTGAACAGAGGATCCAAGCGCGGTCTTTTCCCGCTTTCACGAGTATCCGCGACGCGTTCACACGAACTAGATAGCTTCTCTAGTGTACCAAGAAGTTCTTGTTCCTGCCTTTTAAGATTATCGAGCTTCTTAAGCTTATCCAAACAAGATTTACATATGTAAACAGAGTTAATCTCTACGCTGAAGGGCAGTTTGGATAAAGAAGTACGCAGTAAACGTTGCCTTCCATCGACCAGATAGCGTTGATAAGGCTTCTTAATCACATCATGACAAAGAACACAACTCATGTAGGTAAAATAAAAACACAATAACAGGAAAAGATCACCAAAGCCAATAGTAATTTTTCACTCGAACAAGACGCCATTTTGTGTTGTTTACAATTATTATGTAAATAATTATGCAAAAATTATGCAAATGTCCCGGCAAGCATTCCGTCGATTGTTCACAGACTGGATATAGCCGGGTGTATCCAGGCTGTGCACAGGCTAACCTAAAACTGACTTGGGTTGGTGTTATAATTTTAAATTTCGGTTGCCATGACGACATACCAAAAGTGAAATGTTCCGACCATATCTTTTGAAGTACTAACTCTAAGAACTCATTCTACATATCTAATGAAAGCTTGATTAACAGCCTCTGACATACCTACAAAAATATTTTTGTAACTGATACCTAACAGCTTGAAAAAAGCGACGACGCTTGGATTGGATTTGACAAACTCCGTATAAATATTTTAGATATTCAGACGACGATATCTTTTGAACTACTAACGCAAGAAAATCATGCTATACATCAAATAAAAGCCTGAATAACATACTCGGACATGTTTGCCAAACTATCTTTGTAACTGACTAACAGGTTTAAAAAACCGAAAACGGGTTTACCTTTAGAATCTTTAGTTTTGACGCCACGTATAGAACTTGATTTACGAACTTGACATCTTCGGACGACGATATATTGCATTTTCACTGCCTTTTCACGATCTTTTTGAACTCAAATCTTCATTCACCGTATAACCCGACAAAACACGAATTCAAATGCAGATATTTATTATTTACCATATCTAGTTACCAGGGCCAAATTTTCCAATGCCGCGCATCGGCCGTTGACGGTTGACTTCCACTTCAATATATTTAACAATTAGACAACGAGCCCGCGTTTTCTATGAGCAGATAGTCAACGAGGCGGAGCCGAGTTGACTATCGCTCATAGAAAACAAGGGCGAGTTGTCTAATTGTTTTAGTATAAATTTACAACTTTCTAACCCAAGAAATAACTTTTATTTCTCATTTTTCATGGAAAAAAGGTAAATATTCTTTCGAAATCAGGCGACTTTTTCCCCAGAGGTTTATATCAGCGGATAGTAACTCCTGCGATAGCCAATGAAAATTGAGGATTTGTGATATAAACTTGTCAATTTATACTAAATAAATATATAAACTGCATCCGAGATAGGGATCGCTTGGATATTGCGTGATAAGGGACTAAACGCCGGTCGATATTATCGCCCTCAGGCCGGCCGGGCGAGGGGACTATACGGGGATTTTCACATTTCACGAGTGTTAAAAACCCGGCTCAAAAATACCGTTCAGTTGTTAAAATACCCGTTCTACTAACTGTGGCTACACAGGCCTATAGAATATTTAGTTTTCCAACTTTTCCCTGATTTTCACAGTTTTCAATAAATTTTCAATACGATTTATAAGTTTAATATTCTTACAACAGAACACAAAAATGTTAAGGCTTTCTATTTGTTTTGCTCATTAAGTCTTTTAATAACTTTTTCTTTCAAAACTGATTTTTTTGAACAAGGCATTCCATATTGAATGAGAGTCAAAAATTTTGAATACTTCAGGGAAAGGTCTGAATATTGCAACAGTACTGACACCGATAATAAGCAAACAACTACTAATTAAAGGCATGCTCAAGTGACACAAAAGGCCCATTATTGGCTATCAAAAATATATCACCAGAACATGACTCACTGTATTGCAATTGATAAGTTTTATTATCAGTTGAAACCATCTCAAGCACATCAGTTAACAATAATAAGTCTTGGTTGACAGATCTAGTTATACAGCTAAAGGCTATTACCATTCAATATATTTATATTCATAAAGGATGTGTCCCAAATGTTAACACACTTGATTTCATTATAGACAATGGAAGTTAGTGACATTTCTACACATTGTTTTCCAGCATTTTGACCAAACCTGCTTTCATCACCTTGACTGAAATCAGCACACACTGTTTCACTTGGATCAATATATAGTTGGTCCTGGGTTCTCTTCTCATTCGAAAGTCTTAACAACAATGCCAACAATGGGACATACACATTGTAGCACAACGTTCTGTTTATTAAACCAAACTAAAACTTCATTCCTGCTTTACTGCAGTTGTTTTAGACAAGGCTTATAAAATACACTCATATAAAACATAAACATAAATTAAAACATAAATTATAGGAAATTACCATGCAGCACCCACAACTGACAATGCAACAGCCAATCCACTGCCGATACCTGCCCACATACTAGAAATACGTGTACGCAACAACCCCTCGCCCGCTTACTGTTTGAGGTTTTAAAATTGCCAAACTTGCATTTGTGGGTAGTGTACTGAACAGAACCCAAGTGGGAAAGTCTGCCAACACAATTGTCTCGCAGGCAGGGTTGGAAACCAATTGTGTAACTATTGATTATTGAAATTAATAATTAATTTTAACAATTATTAATTTAAATAATAATTTTATTAATTATATATTACATAATTAAAGTTAATTATGTCAGTTATGGTTTTAATAATAAATTTCAACATGCATGTTTACAGTAACAGTGACATACTCATAATTTTACTCAAAGTACAATTGTATTCACAAGTATATTCAAGTACCGGTGACACAATTTCAAAAATTGAAATGACAAAAGCCCATAATATACAACAAAGAACGATATTGCTTAATCTAATTATTTCACCAATATATATATATATTAATTCAGGATGAAATTCCTTTCAGCTGCTGCTTGTCAGTGGGGTGATACCACTTGTTTAATCCTAACATGTTCCCCTGACACAGCGAGTGTTAACCTACCCAATTATACATTATACAGTATTTATCCTTCAAAAGCTGTGTAAAAATATACATTGAAAGCCTAGGACTGGCACTGTCCAGGCCTACTATCCAGGACAAAGGTGAATTTAAACAGACACACTAAGCCATTGGCCAGAAGGGCATATGCCACAATATCAGATGAGCGTATAAATGCTGATTGTTATAACCAGTATGGTGTATGTTTACACTATTAAAGTGAGTAAAATGTAAGCCAGGCCCAAGGTGGCATCCAGCCAGGTTGGTCCTGGTTAGTCCTATAGACTTGCAGTATAAATACAGCTATAATCTGTACTTTTTTACATCCTTACCACCAGTACTGGTACTCACTATATAGGCTAATTATCAACTATTGCAATTATTCCATTGTGGATGAGGTTGCAAAGTGACCGAGTGAAACAATGGTGATGGATAATTTAAATAAAAGTATAAAATCTGCCATTCAAAATTTGTATTAACATTAGTTATTCTGCAATATTATAATAAAGCACATAATTTATTGGTATATCTTACGGTATGTAAGGACTATTCAATTTCGAGAAGCTTTCGAGAAGATTTCAAAAGCTGTGTAAATATATAAATTGCAAGCCTAGGACTGGCATTGTCTAGGCCTAATACAGGACAAAGGTGTTCACACAAACACACTAAGCCATTGGCCAGACCAGCATGCCATCAGATGAGCGTATAAACACTGATTGTTATAACCAGTGTGGTGCATGTTTAGACTATTAAAGTGAGTAAAATGTAAGCCAGGCCCAAGGTGGCATCCAGCCAGGTTGGTCCTGGTTAGTCCTATAGACTTGCAGTATAAATGCAGCTATAATCTGTACTTTTTTACATCCTTACCACCGGGGGGGGGGGGTACTCACTATATAGGCTGATTATAAGTATTGCAATTATTCCATTGTGGATGAGGTTGCAAAGTGACCGAGTGAAACAATGGTGATGGATAATTTAAATAAAAGTATAAAATCTGCCATTCAAAATGTGTATTAACATTTGTTATTCTGCAATATTATAATAAAGCACATAATTTATTGGTATATCTTATGTAAGGACTATTCAATTTCGAGCGAAAGCCCTTCAAAGAGTGATTTCGTGATGTCTGATTGGCGCTTTCTCGATATATCAACAAACCGAAATTCAAATAATCGCAAATCCTAATCCTAAAACTGACTTGGGTTGATGTTATAATAATTTTAAATTTCGGTTGCCATGACGACATACCAAAAGTGAAATGTTCCGACCACAATATATTTTGAAGTACTAACTCTAAGAACTCATTCTACATATCTAATGAAAGCTTGATTAACAGCCTCTGACATACCTACAAAAATATTTTTGTAACTGATACCTAACAGTTTGAAAAAAGCGACGACGCTTGGATTGGATTGACAAACTCCGACTAAATATTTTAGATAATTCAGACGACGATATATTTTGAACTACTAACTCTAGAAAATCATGCTATACATCAAATAAAAGCCTGAATAACATACTCGGACATGTTTGCAAAACTATCTTTGTAACTAATTAACAGATTTAAAAAACCGAAAACGGGTTTACCTTTAGTTTCGACGCCACGTATAAAACATTAAAACTTGATTTACGAACTTGACATCTTCCGACGACGCTATATTGCATTTTCACAGCCTTTTCACGATCTTTTTTAACTCAAATCTTCATTCAGCGTATAACCCGACAAAACACCTACTTTTCTTTTACGGTCAATTTAAATATTTATAATTCAAATGCAGATATTTACCATATTATCTAGTTACCAGGGCCAAATTTTCCGATGCCGCGCATGGGCCGTTGAAATAAGGAACGGCTTGGATCTCACGTGATAAGGGACTAAACGCCGGTCGATATTAGCACCCTCGCCCTCAGGCCTTCGGCCTTCGGCCGGCGCTTCGCGCCGGGCGAGGGGATAAAACATAAACAACATTTCAGTAGTGTAATAAGGCGGGTTTCAGCCCATCTCCCCCCATTTCCCCCATTTCTCGAGTACCACTTTATTTCCCCTGATTAAACCCTGATTAAATAGTCACTCCGCCATTAGGCCCCCTCATTTTCTCGAGTAACAAAACTATCAAGGAAATTAGACGGGACTTTTCATTCTCTCGACGCCCCACCCCCTTTCCGTTTTGATTGACACCTGTCAATCAAAACTTTGGTCAACTCACTCCTCCTCACTGTCGCTATGGATTGTCTGCATCCTCTCGCTTGCAGCGACCACCGCTGACGACTTCTTATCCGAAAAGTCAGCCAGATGCGCCACGCTTGTCTTTCTTCCCCGCTCGACGTCTCCATCGACACTATCCTCAGACGATTGGCTTCCCCCAGACACAACGTAGGTATTCACCTTTGACTTTGTGTTTGTCAGAGACCTGTCTAGCCTTCTCAAGTAGTCATCCATCACCCGAGGTAAAACCTCCGGAACGTTCTCTCGAATCTCAAGCATCTCGTGCTTCTTCGATTGAATAAACTCCTGTGGGGTGAAAGGACGCTCGTCCTGCCTAAAGGAGAGAAGCGTGTCGATGTCCAATGCGATCTTCGTGTACTTGAACGATGCGTTTTGGTGCTTCGTCGTCTTTTCAACCGTACCTAAAAAGTTGTTGACACCAGCCAACGCCGCTACAACCAACGCCAAAACACCGTTGATATAAGTCCATATCCTATGGTAATCTTCCTGCGGTGAAGCTGAAGAGAAGATCGACGAGGCAGTCACACCCCCGAGGACAACCACTGGGATACCCAGTCTGTCGTGCCATTTCGAGTAGTACTGGGCACAAAGGGAGTGCATGATCGAATAGGTCTTTGACATCTCCGCCCACTTTTTCAAAAGGTTGTCGTGGTACTTGTTCCATGATAGCTCAGCCATTTATTAAAACACCTATCAAACTCGTCGAGTCTGTCGTTCTTCTTTGGGATCTTTACGCCCTGTTCTCTTCCCACGTGCACGCCGTAACGTTCCAAGAGTCTTTGCAAGACAAAGTTGACGTTGAAAAATCTCTTATTTGCGTCGTTCCCGTCGCTGAATTCTCTTTCCAAAGCGCAAAAGTCACTCGTCACGTTGGAGAGGATGTGGTCGCTAATGTCGATCTTCTCTCTCACTTTCGCCAATAGATTGTCGAAACTCGCGAGACGATTGCCTGAGTTTGCCCAGCGAGAGTCTCTCCTGTAACTCCTAATGTTGTTCATGCCGTACGTCTCGTGGTTCAAAGGGATGTGCACGGGGTCTTCCCTCGTACGCGGTAGAACGAGTCCACACTCAACACAAACCATCGTGAAATTGTGGTACTCTTCTCGAGACTCGTGGAGACAGTCGCTCCTTTCTCCCTGGTCTGAGGTTCTTGCATCGTACTTGAGCAAAGCTTGGTCAAAGAGAGAGAATCCAGACGTGTATTTTTTCTCTAGCTTAATAGTCGTTGGTCCCAGTTCGTTCATTTTTACTACGAGACACGTCCCTTTTAAATCGGGTCGTCCTCCTTCTTTTTGTAGCCATACACGTGTGTTCCCACTGTGAGTCCACCAGACAAAAGTCCAAGGAATGGGATCATGGGTGTAATGTAAGACATGAGTTTTCTCAGATCCTTGTTGAGGTAAGGGTCGCGTTTCAACTCTTTCTCCATCTCCTCTGGCTTCTCCACCGCGTCGAGTCCTCCCATCATCGCGGAAAACTTCGATAAAAACAAGTCACACAAGAGCTCAGTACTCTTCTCTAGTGCGTCGGCCACGTACTCTGCGTGTAACTTTAGAATGGTTTTCGCGTTAGCCTTCCTAACGTACGCTTCAGTCTTTTTAATCTCACCATCGCTTGCCAAAAGAAGGAGCTCTTCTCTCTTCTTATCCACGTCTTTCGCGACGTCCTCCACACCGTCCGCAGGGTTCGTCTTCTCCTCCGCATCGTTGTTCACCAAGTCTTCAGGGTTCATTCTTTATTGTGGTGGAGAAATAACTTTGTGTCCGTAGGGATGTCTGAGGTTAATCTCCAAACACGCGTGTTTCTTCTCCCTCAGCTCTTTTGTGATCCAAGCTACGTCCTCCTTGGAGACACCGTTCAGGTAGTCGTTAATCAGCTCCAGCATGTCTTTTCGGTTCGTGTTGTGGAAGCTCGTGATTCTCGAGATATTCTCTCGGTAGGGTTTTGCGATGCTAGTCATCTGCTGGGTTAGCACGATGGTAGATAGCCCGTAGTGGCGTCCAGAGTAACCCAGTTTCACCAGCTCGCTCGTCCTGTTTTTCACGTCTTGCCCACTCGCGCAATCGTCGAGAATGATCAGTGTGTTTGTGTCGGTGTACGTGTCAACGACATACTTCAGCATGTCGTTCACATTCTCCTGCTCCACGGGGATAGCGAGAAAGTCCTCATCGTGGTAGTACCTCCAATTGTGGTAGGTCGTGTTCCAGAGGATGGTGGGACAAAGGAGAACAATGTAGTCAAAAACTCCTTTGAGTCTCTTCTCCAACATCTCGAGAAGGTAGTAGGTCTTTCCGCAGTAGGTTGGACCTACGATCATCATATTGAATGGGGTGTTCATCTTTAGTATTGGATACTTTTGAGGTTCCCCGACGTAATGTTCAAAAGCGCGTCCGACAGCACAAAGATGTTGCAGATCAAGTCGGTGGCGGTGGCGCGTTTCGTGATCTCCAACAGAATCCCAGACTGCGTGTTCATAATCCTTTTCCCCGACCCGTGAACCGTTTGGTCACTCGTGCTACGCAAGTCCACCACCAATGCAAACTTGTCTTTGTAGAATTTTCGATGTGTGACGCTTTGGTCGACTTGCCCAAAGAGGCGTTCGGCTTCGGAGAAGTACCGCGTCTTGGGGATCCCCTGACTGTAGACCTCGTTGGGAACACCTTCGATGGTAACTTTCACGTTGTCGATATTGGGGTAGACAAACTCCTCCGAGTTGGTGGTCACAGCCTTTGTGAACAGCATTACCACAGCTTTCATATGCTTTCGAGGGAGGTTAATGTTCTCGTTGACCAATGTTTCCCCCTTTCCCCAAGGACTCTTTTTCAAGAGTGTAACGTGCTCGTACGGGAGCGATCGTCCAGCCATATAGTGGTTGGTAATCTCACTGGCCAGATCCATGTTGTCGATGGTCTCGTACTCTAGTTCCAAGTTCTCGAGAGAATATCCACCCACGGCACTACCAGATTGTGCGACCATAATGTCAGAAGCTTGGGGTAGAGTGATAACAAACTGTGGGTTGTTGCTCATTGCGTATGGAGCGTACAGTCCAGAGTCTCCTAGAATCTTGTCGAGGGAGATCCTCTGTTTCGTTCCAAACACACTGAAGACGAGTGCGTCAGCTACTTTCGAGACGTCTCCACTCGAGGCTCCACTATCGTCCTTCGAGATTAGCTTTCGGAGATTCTCTCCTGCGATTCCTACCTCGACCATTTCATCACGTTCAGTCTTGGGTTTCCAAAGGTCCTTGTAGACCTCGATGGTCGATTCGCCCACGTTGTCGTAGACGACCTCTCCGGCCATGTTGACCGTAAGTCGGTCTTGCAAAAGTTTCGACAGGCCATTCTTAAACCAACTCTTGACGTTGGCGTTCTTAAAGTCGAACAGGATGCTCAAACTCCCTGGGACCAGACAGGAGTCTGGTTTCAGCTTTGGGATGTTGATGTAGAGAGACTCCCCTGGGTTGGCTTTGTTCGGGTTCATCGTCACGACATGTCGCGTACGTGATCCAACGATGTCGGACAATTTTGTCTTCTTCGCATGATGGGACAGGTTCTTGTTCATTTATTATTACGAGAAAAATTTTTTAGAAGGAATAATACCCCCACGATGAATAAGTAAAGGTTCTCCCTAAACTTCTCAAGTGCGACTTTGAGCTCGCCGGCTTTCTTCGTCAGTCTGTTCATTTATTAGTGTGCCAAAGATTTCGTAACCTTGGTGGTTACGAAAAGTCGTGGGTTTACTCTTTGCCAATGACTTTTAAGTGAACTCTAGTCTTCTTATGTCTTGTCAGGTAATCGTGACGAACCTCTCTACCACACGCGCAGACGACTCTAGTTTCACGTTTCTCTAAGATTGTCTCTCTGTTTCTCTCCATGAAGTCTTTCCAATATTTTTTCTCATCATACTCTCCAGACTCGTTGTAGTATATCCCAGTTTTGTTTGTGTTGAGCTCCGGAGCTAACCTGCGTATGTACGCCCCTTCCAAAACTCTGAGTTCCACTCTAGAGCAAGGTAGCTTTTCCATTTCAGAGATTCTCATCTCACTCCATCCGATCTCGCGAGCTTTGCGATACAATTTGATGCTTCGATTAGTCGACCTTCTCGACTCTGTCTTGTGCTTCGCGAGACGTTGTTCTACGGTTTTGAATGTAGACCCGACATAGATCTCAGAGTCGACCAAATTGTAGATCGTGTAAATCTTTCCGTTCTCAGTCATTTTTATGTCCTCTCCCTATTCCTTTGACGAAACTCATTTTCTGTTTTTCCGATACCACTCCATAGCCAGCCAGACCAGAGCGATAACAACGACGAGCAGGTTACTCGCAAGCCAGGTCAATCCCTGAGCACCAGCTTTCAGCACGGTGTACACAAAGTTAGCGAGCCCCACTGCCCATGGTCCCAACTTTTCAATTGCGTTTTTGACCGCCTTCGCGAATGACAATGCAGCGCCAGCTCCTTTCGTGATAGCAGTTCTTGCTCCTACAATGATGGTGGTGATTAGTCCAGCCACTGTGATCCCTATTGCGGAGAGACCTAGTGCGTTCTTCTTAATCCACTCTTTAAACTTCTCAAGTCTTGTTACGTCACCTTCTTGTTTTTCACGTGTTTCTTCGAGCTTCCTTTGCCTTAGCGTGAGGTCGCGTGCCTTTCTTAACCCGATTCTTCGTTCTAGCAACTCTACACGTCCTTTATTCGCGTTCTTGGCGAGCGCGTCTGTCTTGTCGAGCGCCTCTTGAAGGTAGTCTACTTGGATTTGTAAAGAACCTTTGTCCCCTATTCTAGAGGCGGGGTCCATAGTGTCACTAGGGTTCAAAACCCCCCTCAGTTCTCTGTTCTCTCTGCCACTTAGTCCAGATATGTCACCATGTTGTCGTCGTATCTCTACCATAGGCATGCTCTCTAGCGACGCTCTGCGACTTTTGCTTTCGTTCACCGACTTATCCACAGACCGTTTAAATTGCTCGACGGCAATGCTGGCAACTTTTGCCGTGTTGTACCTTAGTTTACCGTCTCGATTAAGATTAAGAACGACTTGCTCTTTTAGTCTCTGTCCTCTCTCTCCCCTCGGTTTATAGGTAACTTCACCGCTAGGACTCGTCGAGCAATTTAGCTTTAGTTTTACCCACTCGTCACTATAGGGGTCTATCCGTGAGGCGTCACCACGCTCTTGTACTACAAACTTATTTATGGTGCGACCAGCTGTACCAGCCTTATCCTCCTCCACGAAATCGACGTCGGGTACGTCAGTTGTCTCTCCTTTCCTATCGGTTATCGTTACGTTCCCACCTTGTCCCTCTGTAAATGTCGTACCACCGAAACTTGTCTCCGCTTCGTTTGTGTCTTGAAGACGCTGCTTATCCAACAACTTTTTTCTGAGTTCAGAAACCCTTGTGTCTTTAATAAGCCGCTCAACGTACGTGATCTGTTCAGTGACTAGCGGTTCGTCACCACCCACAAGACTCTCGTTAAGTTCAAAAAGCTTTGTGCCGAGCTCTTCAACGTCTAAATTGTCGTACTCTGGGTATCTCTCCTCCATCTCAAACATGTCTTCGCCTCCTTCTGCCATTTTATCTTTAGCTACAATTTTTCCACGTCGCTCTCAGGAATCCACGAGTTATGCTTCGCGTCGTATCCAGCCCACTTGACCAGGACCATCTTCTTCTTGCTTACTACTTTTCTCTTCAAAACTTTCTCCACGCGATACGTCGCGTCCTCTGTCTTCTCGACGGAGGACATCTCTTCTTCGTAGAACTTCCCGATGACATCCTCCCCGCTCTCGTCGCTGAGAACGTAGACATTTGGATCTCCACGGACCACCTTGCTCACGAAAAAGATCTCCTCTGTGAAGTTTGCCTCGTAACCTTTGGTGAAAATACTCTTGTACTTGCTTATTCTCACCTTTTGCCCAAGTCTGAACTTTGGGAGTGGAAACTCGCCAAAGTCGTGACCAAAGAGTGTCGTCCACACCTGACTCTCGTTCTCCTTGGTCACATTCGCTGGCTTTGCGAGAGTGCTACTGTGCTTCGTGTTGTTGTAGTTCGCGATGAGATCGTCCAGGACGTCTACCCACTTGTACGTCCCCTTGCTGTAGAAATATCTCCACATGCTCGTCTTCAAAGTCCTATTGAACCTTTCCACCACAGCTGCCTTCTTGTCTGACTTTGTGGAGAAATACGTGACCCCGTGCTCCTCCAACAGTCTCTTCACACCTACATTGTAGAACTCGAGTCCGTCGTCGAACTGAGCAAGTCTAGGGTAGATCCCAAATCTCGCGTGGAACTGGCGAAGCAACTTGTCCACGGCTTTGGTCATGTTTCTCGTGTCTTTGCGGTACACGGGGATGGCGAAAGCGTAGCGACTTAGAATCTCGACGCAGGTTAGAATCCAATAGTAACCATTATTCTTGTCCTTGAGTTTTCCCATGTCAACAAGGTCGAGTTGGATCTGCTCGCCGAGACTCGACACCCACGTCTTTCGAAACTTATGTCGCCTCGCGACTGGCTTGTACCGTGTGTAGGTATCTTGTGTCTCCAGCCACTCCTTTACCGACTTTCTGCTCACGTTTAGTCCTTCCTCCAGCGCTTTTTGATAGAGTCTCTCCCTGCTCTGGTAACCAGTCACGGGATTGTAGTACAAGTCCCTTAGACTTTGCTCCTTTTCAACATCGCCTTGCATCATCCTTTTTATTAGAGAGAATGCTTATATCCAGCAGAATGTCTCCCACCTTGTCTGTGTCGTGAGCATTCGTCCTGGTGTAAAAAGACAGGGTGTTGTACGTACCACTTCGGATGGGGACACTTGACTCGACCGTTTGGAAATTTGTCACACTTCCACTGAGTGTCGTCTCCGATGTGATGGGTAGAACAGCGATAACACTACTCCGTTTTCCCGACGTGTCAATGGTCTCATCCACGAGGGTGTCGCAGTGGATCTCCACGAACCTTAGTCCGCGGTTGATGTCTATCCTGTTTGGACTAACCACCTTTGTCGCGCCCATCGTGGTGTTTGTCGGGAAACCCAGCAGCTCCCCAAACTTGTATAGCTTTGCTGGGCGGGGGGTCTTTAGTGTGCAGGTATGGTCGTGCACGTTGTGTGTGAGAGTTATTTTGACGTCTTCATCGTCCGCAAAGCGCGTCGCAAGGTCCTCGAAAGTCCAATATCCCTCAGGAATCGTGTGCTTCACTCCGTTGAAGAGAATGTGGTCGTTGTAGTCCTTGACCACGTTCCTAAAACCCCAAAACACGCTCGCCGACTTTACGACTAGGGACGAACCCCTTGGGAGAATCAGACTCCTGTTCAACGCGACTGTCTTTTTTCCATTCTCAAGGAACACCGATAGTTTCACCATTTATTTAGAGATACAAATAAATGACGACCCAAATAGAGTCTGAGATACGCGCGTACTATGGGAAGAACTACGACAAGATGATCAAGAACTCAAAGGTCGCGGTCCAGAAGGCAAAGTCGGATCTCTTGAAGAGGTACCCATACGCGACGATGGACAAATTCGAGTTTGACCCAGTTCAAACACAAGAAGGTGATGTCACAGGTGTAGATATATACTTTCGAAACAGTGATATAATCTCGACCGACATTACCAGCACCACGTTCAAGAACGACCAAAGTATGTGGAAGTGGCTACACAACAACGTGTCCTTCCCGAGGATTTGGAACAGTGGTGGAACGGTGCAGAAACTTATCCACACGGAGCGAGCTGGGACTTCCGACGTGACCTACCCGCCGTACGTTCTCAACTACCCGGTCAATAACTTTCTCGTCTACGTCGACGACAAGAACCACTTTTCGTCGAGTCTTCCCAAGATAGTGATAGACACGAAGAAGCGTTTTCAAGATGGTCCGGACGGGGACAATGTGAACACGGTGTGGACTCTTAAGAAAAGCTACTACCAAGCCATCGCCGCAATGTACATCGCCACCTACAGGTCGGGTGTCTCACTACAAAACCTAACACCAAACCCTGACGTCCCAAAGCAGATCACAAGTCTAATGAGGTTCCACGTGTACTTCACCATGCGAAGGGTGATGTTTCGTCTTGACAAGAGTGGACCTGACATTGCTGACATTCTCAGACTGTACGTACCAGATTGGAGAGTGTTGAGGTCTCACCTCGCTCTAAGTGGACCTTGGGTTAACGATATCAAAGATATCCAAGGTGATTACAAACGCTATTGCTCTCGAGTGAGTAACGGGATCACAGAGTTGGGTCAGGAGCTTCTTAACGAGTCGATAGAAGTATACGTGTATGCCTTACTCGGTGCGCAAGCAAAGGCAAAGCAGTCGATCGTCGGTGGTCGTGCAAGTGCTCGTGAAGTCCAACAAGTCTTTAGGAACATCGTAGAAGACGCAGTCGTCCAATACTCACCTAGCGTGTGGATTAACCTAATGAACAAAGCTATCAAGGACACGAACGTCAAATTGGACATGGCAGTCACCCCAAACACATGGTTGATACCCCGGAGCATGGTCTTGCTGAAAACACCCATCCCAGGGTACAACAATTTACTCAGAGAGTCGACAGAGACGAACATGGAGTTCGGGTACAACGATGGGCTCAACTTCTCAAGTCCAAAGCCTAAGGGTGTGGTGAAAACTCACTCTAGTGGTGGAGAACATCTCGAGGTATTACCTGACGTGAAGGTCAAAGCAAAGGTAGACGTGACAAAGGTCAAAGCAAAGGGCACGACGACTCCACCCGCTCCTCCGAACACACCAACAACTCCATCGACTTCGTTGCTCCCCATTTCGTTGGAGGTGTTGGTGGGAGTGATAGTGAGCAAATTTGTCTTGTAATAAATGAGCTTGTACCTTGGACACGACGAACCAAAGAGAGAGAGAGAGAAAGACGAACGACCCCCTTTCGAGACCGTTTTTAATGTGAACGTTAAAAACGCAAAGGTTACCTACCATAACGCCGCTGGAGGTAGCAACAAAGTGGAGCAAATAGAAGATGGGACTTCCCGCTTCCACCAGAACACGTTCCTCAAAAGTCCCACCGTGGACGTCGGCGCTGACTCTGTGAAGAATTTGGGGAATAACAGGATGGTCTTCGACTGTCCAGCGCTTATGAACACCAATGTTTCTATATTTATGGTTTTCAAGTTGTTGGCTACCCCGTCGTCCGGTGGTTACGGGTACGTCGTTGGTAACGACAATGGGAGTCACGACAAATATATAGGTTACAAGATAGGGTTTACCAATCGACTATCGTACGGTGGGGGATGGCCTATAAAGGAGTACAATTGCACACTACCACCCGGTCTTGTAGGGACCGACAAACATCTTGTATCTTGTCATTGGTTGATGAAAGGTAGTCATGTGAGATGCAACGACACGGTGTTGTTTCGCTCAGCCTTCAACGCGAACCCCAAGAGTACTGGCGCTCCGTTCGGGTCGATATTCTTCAATGAACGTTTCGCGAGTACGGAAAGAACGAAAGGTACGTCAGGCGAGATCTATGGTCTGAAAGTCGTGAAAGGTTTCTTGGAGGCGGAGGATATCTCAAGGATTAACAAGAGCATGATGCTGGAGTACGACATTTCCTAAAAAAAAAGAGTCTAGAAGAAAAGGAGATGGTAGACAAGGTCAAAAAGGCGATGGCCGATGGTTGGAAAAGGTACCTGAAGGGTTTGCGGAGAAAAGCTGAGCGGCTCAAAGACGAAATTGAAAATGGCTTAAGGAGTTGCGACGAAGAGGAACAGAATGACGGAGAATACGCAGCTAACACCCGCAAAGGGTTATAACCCAAAAGAACACATGATCTTTTCTGATCCTGTTTCGGGGGAGATCCCAGACAGCAAACTTAGGTTCAAGAGAATCAACATTTCCACTCGCAATGAGGACGGGACGGAGGGTGAACTCATCATCCCCACCGAACGTCTCTACTCGTTTGGAGTTTCGGAGAACACGAGTCAAGAGACTGGCAAGGTCACTGGTTACACTTTTCCCCTGTGTTTGTGGAACCTAGATGGTCCTACAAAAGAAGAGGAAGATTGGGTGAACACCTTTGACGCCATTGTAGACAATTGTATCGACCACTTGGTCGAGAACCGCGAAGAGATCGACCGATTCGAATTGGAACATAGCGATCTGACCAAGTCCAAGGGTGGACTAAACCCCCTCTATTGGAAAACAGAGAAGGTTGAGGACAAGAAGACTGGGAAAACCGTTCTTCGAAGAGTTCCCGATCGTGGTCCAACGTTGTACGCAAAACTGATCTACCACAAAAAGCAAGACAAGTTTCTTACGCAGTTCTTTGACCCTGACAACAATCCGGTGGAGGTTCAGTCACTCATGGGAAAACACTGCTGGGCAAACGGTGCAGTGAAGATCGAGTCCATCTTTGTTGGCGCTCGCATCTCCTTGCAAGTCAAGTTGCATGAGGTCGTCGTGGAGCCAAGCAAGATGGGGATGAAACGTCTCTTACCCCTTCGAGAGGCAAAGCCAAAGGTGGTCGAGTCAAAGCCAAAGGTGGTCAAGTCAAAACGTGAGACAGCCAACGCGGTGACGGAGAAGAGGGAAATCGTCTTTGAGTCAGACTCGGAAGAAGAAATAATTCTCTCAGAGTCAGAGTCAGAAGACGAGGAGAAGCCAAAGCGAACAAAAAGTGAAGAGAAAGAGTGGTGGGCAAAGAGAATCGCGCGAGCCAAATCAGGTGAAGCGTACGACACAGTCTATTGAGGATACAAGGTGGTTTTATAAGCAAAGCTTATAAAACGAGACACGTCGAACGACTCACTTGAAAGGGTCGTCTGGGATAAGTTTCTTTTGTTGCGCGTATTTCACGGCGATCGTTCCAGCGCTGATTGCGACTGCGAGTTTCAACGTTCCCACGAGAGTAGTCGGTGTGCTGAGAGACTCTCCTAAAATTTTCCTCGACACCATACTAATAGCAACACCTGCGGCGGTGTAGAGCAGAGCGTCGTACACCTCGTTCATTATTTCCTTTCGATCTGACATCCTTTTATTATAGAAAAAAGTTTTTAATCAAACACACCCCTCAGTCGTCTTTTATACATGGAGTCAATTAGGTCGAGAGCTAATTCCCACTCCTCCTCCTCCGGAGTTGGTTCTTCGGTTGTGAAGTAGTAGTCCACAAGCTCACTAACAACAAAAACTATCGTCGCCATACCAACTCCAACTCCTACGGCTGTGTAGAGCAGAGTGTCGCGCACCTCGCCCACTATTTCCTTTTGATCTGACATCCTTTTATTATACGAGAGAAAAGTTTCTAATCAAAAGACTCGAGGTCCGAGCAATCTTTGGCCTGGTCTGCATTGGAAGATGCTCTAGAACACGACGGAGTCACCGTCGGAGTGCTTGCCTCCGAGGAGTCGAAGACGACGTGGCGAGGTGGAGGCTTGTCGTCATCGCGTTTGAAGTAAAAGTACAACCCTCCAACGACACCAATCGCTCCGACGGCGTACCCAAGCTTACCAACGAGTTGGTTGCTCTCTTGTGATCGTTGTCCCTCACTTTGCTCGAGTCTTTCTTGAGCCTTCTTTGCCTTCGCAGCTTTGCTAATCGCGGCGAGTCTCTTTCCTTGCTCGACCTTCTTTGGATCCTTGGGTTTTTGGGACGTGATTGTCTCTGTTGCTTCACTCATATCTTTATCTTACTCACAAAGATTTGCTTGGGTTTGCTTGGGTTTTGCTTGAGATTTGCTTGAGATTTGCTCGAGATTTGCTACGCAGCAAAGCTGATTTTGCTCAAGATTTGCTCAAAAGTTGCTACGCAGCAAAGTCGACTTGCTCAAGATTTGCTCAAAAGTTGCTCAAGTCGCTACGCGAGCAAAACTAACTTGCTCAAGATTTGCTCAGTAAGATAAAGATGGCATCTATGATGGTAGGAGGACTATTCAATGCACTTGCATTCGCTGGTGCAGGGTTTCTTTTCAAGCACCTTGAGGGAAACAAGTATGGTGAAGAGATTAGTCGCCATAACCTCGCGATGGAAAAACTCTCGCGAGATAGGGAGTTGTGGAACGAGGAAGAGGTGGCTCGCAGAGACAAAGTCGCGCGACTACGTCTCGCCTTGTCAGACGCAAACCACAGCATCAACGACACAAACGCGGCTCTCGACGCACTCTCTGCTACGCTTCGCGAGACTGCGAAGTTCCAAAAGGAACCAGAGTTACACGACTACTACACACCATCACCGGAGATGCAAGGGTACTTGACGGTGTCAGAGGGGGCAATGTTCGTCGGCGTTGGGTGGGTTGGGTACAAGGTGGTGTCAATTATGATCTAAGGATAACATACTACTCGAAATGGCACGACAGACTGGGTATCCCAGTGGTTGTCCTCGGGGGTGTGACTGCCTCGTCGATCTTCTCTTCAGCTTCACCGCAGGAAGATTACCATAGGATATGGACTTATATCAACGGTGTTTTGGCGTTGGTTGTAGCGGCGTTGGCTGGTGTCAACAACTTTTTAGGTACGGTTGAAAAGACGACGAAGCACCAAAACGCATCGTTCAAGTACACGAAGATCGCATTGGACATCGACACGCTTCTCTCCTTTAGGCAGGACGAGCGTCCTTTCACCCCACAGGAGTTTATTCAATCGAAGAAGCACGAGATGCTTGAGATTCGAGAGAACGTTCCGGAGGTTTTACCTCGGGTGATGGATGACTACTTGAGAAGGCTAGACAGGTCTCTGACGAACACAAAGTCAAAGGTGAACACTTATGTCGTGTCTGGAGGAAGTCAATCGTCTGAAGACTCGGGGAGAGATCTCGTAGACGGAGACGTCGAGCGGGGAAGGAAGACAAGCGTGGCGCATCTGGCTGACTTTTCGGACAAGAAATCATCAGCGGTGGTTGCTGCAAGCGAGAGGATGCAGACGATCCACAGCGACAGTGAGGAGGAGTGAGTTGACCAAAGTTTTGATTGACAGGTGTCAATCAAAACGGAAAGGGGGTGGGGCGTCGAGAGAATGAAAAGTCCCGTCTAATTTCCTTGATAGTTTTGTTACTCGAGAAAATGAGGGGGCCTAATGGCGGAGTGACTATTTAATCAGGGTTTAATCAGGGGAAATAAAGTGGTACTCGAGAAATGGGGGAAATGGGGGGAGATGGGCTGAAACCCGCCTTATTACACTACTCATTTCATTCCAAAATGTACCTTTCAGACGACATGAAGCTTCTCTTGCTTTCAGGAAGTTGTTATGCGAACCAATTCTCGATTTATAAAACTATTTATAGTAGAAATAGTAGAAATATACATATTTAACCACTGATCAAAGTGTTTGTCAGTGCAAATACAATGATTCCGTTCTATATTTCTGTACGTAATATCCACCCATAAATAGCGCCTGACCAAACTGTTGATCAGTGCAAACACAATGGCTCCAATAAACAAAAACAAATAGTACTTATCCCGGTAAAAACTGCACCAAACGTTATTTTTGAGCTCTCTCGATCAAAATTCAAAAAGATGGCGACCATCGGCAAGCTTTCGTTACTTTCCGTAACGTGTTCGTTTATCACGTGATTGCCACAAACAAACAAAGTCACAATTTCGATAGCAATACGCCTTCGGACTCGTCCGAGACGCAAAAATGGATTCCATCTCCTTTAGTTGGAACAATAAGCGGTATTTCTTAAGAATTCTAAATTTATCATCTGAATAGGATTCGGCACAATGCGTATTAGACAAAATATGTTTTGCGATGGCTGAGTCACAACTAACTGTTGATTTATTACGACACTGCCGTGTTGATTGTTGGCGAGTGGAAGTAGTTTTATTTCGAATGACAGAAGGCACATGCTGTTTAATTGTATCTACCAACCTTTGGGTAGTTCTACCAACATAGCGAGCATCACACTCACATTTATATTCGTAAATAACACAGCTTGAAGAATGAGCAGGTAGAGATTCCTTTGGAGTCGGCGATAAAATAGAATTTGAGAAAAAATGCAGTTTAATTTACTGGCAAAAAAAGTTCCTTCCGTAATGTTTTTGAGTTTCTTTGCAAAATCATCAGAAATATTCCTTATCCACGGTAGTTTGAGATACACCAGGCATTTCTTAGGACCAAAAAGGGTTCCTTCATGTTCACGTTATTATTACTAAATGGCTTAATATCAAATAATCGTCCCGGGTAGCCGTTGGAAAGAAAAATGGATTTTAAGTCATTTAGATCACCTTCTAAAATCTACTGGAAGATAACTAAGCCTATTTTAGACATTTAACTATATAAGCCTATTTTATATGGAGTGTATTTAGAGTATCACGAAATGAATAACGTCATGGTTAGTAAAGAGAGAAAATATGTCGTCTACATAACGCTTATGCCACAATGGCATTTCTACATGATTGGATTCAAATAATTTGGATTCATAAAAACCAACAAAAATGTTTGCCAAAACTGGGCCAAGGGGAGATCCCATAGCTCCAAAGCTGAATTCAACACCTTTTGTGGCAGATAACATAAGGTCTGTAAAGGCATCTTCTGAAATTGTAGGTGGTTCTAGGTCTGAATGATAGAGTGAGTCAATACATATTTGAATTGTTTCATCCAATGGCACATTGGTGAATAAACTAACAATATCGAAAGAACACATTGTTAGATCAGAAACTCTCACAGAAAATTACTCGCACAGGGATTGTCTTTTGTTTTATGAAATTTTTTAAATTATTTTATTTTTTAAATTATATATTACTGAATAGATTTTATTTATTTATGTAAATAATTTGTAACATTATTCTTAGAGATTCTCAGGGTGGCATTATCTTTAAAGTTAAGTTAACAATGACAATTGAGCTCGATCAACATGTATGTTTTGTGTGTTTCAGATGATCCCCACGCTGGTGAAGTTATTTATGATGTTATCGTGATCTTGATTTGTTTTTGGTCTTTTGTTCTTACTGCTCGATCTTCCATAAGGAACTTTAGACTTGCAAAGGTATGGGCTATGTTGATTTGTGGCAAACCTACTTTCTTTTGATAATATTTGAAACTCGATTTTTGTGAATGTCTTCCTTTTTCAATTGAACCACACTATTTTAAAAAGCATGCCGTGGAAACTAGGCTACCCACAGAGTATAGATTCATTAGGTTTACCCCGGGTGTGACGTCACTAACTTCCCAGTTAATTAGGCAAAGTATTACAACAAGATGGCAGATGACAGGATTGTCTTTGGTCAAAATTAGTGCTCTTGTTTTATACAAGAGTAGTTTTGTTTACTTTGTAATACTGTTTGTTAATCATAGTCAAAAATTTGAAATTGTGATTTATGTTGCCAATATCCTTTAATATTATATTGAAATCGATAACTCACATGTGAAGATAAAAATGATTTTTTTTATTAATCGTGAGCGGGCGGAATCCTATGGCATTCCTGCAATTTGATTGGCTACCACGGTCACGGAATCCTAAATTCTAAAAATAGGTACGCTTACACGTACATGTATCTACTGCCTGATGAAAAATGAATGATAACTGTAGGATATAGTATATTTTCAAAATTATATATATTATATACATCACTGGTTAAATTTAATGCTGTGGAAGATATAAAGTACTGGTATATGTTTAACAATTATGCTCTCAATTTATAGTGAAAAACAAATTAAGAGATTCAAAGTTTATTTGAAGGACTTTGTTACAGCATTCTAATTTCTAAGTAATATATAACATGTACTGTTATACTCAGACACTTTGCAAAGCTCTATAACACAAAAACTGCTGCAGAAGTTTACAAAATTGTTAAACTGGTAATATACACTGCACATTCTGTTTGGCTGAGAGCAGTGCAATTTCAAGGAAATACAATGCAGAAAAAATCAAATAATTGGAAAAGCCAACCACTTCCTTTTTTTGTCATATGATTCCTGAACATCACTTTCTGCAAAATGTTTTCATGTGTATATTATATTAATTGGTAATAACGTAACACTGTTCATAGCGCTGTTCATAGCACTGTTAATAGCATGCACTGTTAATGCAATTTGCCTAAATTCTAAAAGATGTAATCGTGATTTTGTTTTATTATTAACTGGAAAATGGAAAACTAATACATAATTTGATTCAATTAAGCTGGGAATAACTTTATTATACAAAAACTAAAGTATTTTGGTTACTTTATTTTACTTTCCTTTTCCAGTTTTACCGAACTAATTCGATTTTTTCACCTTGTATAATAAAAAATAAACATGTTATTTACCGTTTTGTAAAGACCGCTCAGTAACCAATCAGATTGCAGAAAAGCTGCGTTAAGACCGCTCACGAGCCAAGCCATATAATGAACAAGTTTAATTAAGAAATAAAAAACGTGTCGTGTGTGATTATCGAGTTATAATGGCAAGAGAGATGCGTGTAAAACACGAGGGCGATAGCCGAGTGTTTTACTAGCTTCTCGAGTGCCATTATAACTCGATAATCACACAACACAAAGTTTTTTATTTCTTTTATAAAAGAACGGCCATTAAATTAACAATAAAGCCATGAAAAATGTAGATTTACCTGTTATAAATGACGTTGCTATGTGTGTTGCTAGGAAGCCTATGATGAAAACACGTTGGCGATTTTAGCGATGAAAATGCACTCAACGTTGCAGTTAAAACATTCTGTTGTGTTAGTACCTTGATTAGCTTTGTATCCAGGTATTCTTTGACTTTCTCTTGTGATTTAAACTACTTAAAATCCGTCAAAAACGAGAAAATCTACGCGAAGAATCAGGTCAGCTTATGCTTTATTGAGTTATAATGCACGGTTTTTGAGCTCAGTAACCAATGAGATAGCGTGTACTCGCTCATTTACTTCCGGTTATTTTATAATGGTTTTTAAATACAAATTAAGATTATGGCATTCATTTAAATATAAATTAAGATTATGGCATTCATTTATTTGTTTTACTCTGGGCTAACGTTCTCTTTTTCTTTGATTTTAGTTTACTTTCAAATTTTTCCAAGTTTATAAGGGCCAAAAATTATCAATTATGTCTGATGGATCAGAACTGTTAAACATTTGGTTTCTCGTTATTCTGCTGACTGATATATTGACAATAGTTGGATCTGTCATCAAAATTTACATAGACATTTCAAATTTAAAGGTATGTGATATATTTATAAGGTTTCACGTTAAACATGTACTATATTTAACAATTATTACATGATTATATTTATCAAAGCCGAGGCGAGGGTTGTGTTATCTTGGCCTTGATCATTTTCGGTATCATGTGAAAACCGAAAGGTATAATTATATTATTGTGCATAAAATACGTAATCTAATACTAAATAAAACTAACAAACAATATATTCATGCGCAAACGACTAAATAGACTTCTTTCATAATGGCTGTCATTTTTAATATTCTTTTATGCGCATATAAATTAGCCTTTCGACCTCGTTAGGAAGAAAATATTCTTTTGAATTGCCGACACACAAACGAGGCCATAAAGGCTAATTAAGATGCACATAAAATAATATTTAATATGTCCGCGATTATGAAAGAGGTCTATGATAGTAAACATGACGAATAAAATTTTACAATATGAAAAACATTTTAGTAGAAAAATAAAACTGAAATATGCGATACACCTTACTTCTAAAGTCCTATTAAAGAGTTTTCTTCCTTAATTGTGTGCTATCATTCCTAGTTCTATACCATCGCCATGTTTATTACCGGCGTTCTTTGCAAATGATTAAAGTATATGAAACGAAAATTAAATTCCGAAAATGATTAGGATTTAGAGCTCTTTCATATTTCAGGTCGTTCTTGAGATATTTAGACTTATGTGATATGCAAATGATAACCTATGACGTCAAGAGCTTAACACATTTCTAGGAAATCAAGAAATTAGAAATAGTAAATTAATTTGGCATCACTATTTCGATGTAACAATGAAGTGTCGTAATGTGCAAAGTTTCAAGTGATTTCATAGAATAATGTCAAAGATATACTTGATTTTCTAAAAATGTGTAAAGCTCTTTACGTCATAGGTTACTTCATTTGCATATCACATAAGTCTAAATATCTCAAGAACGACATGAGATATGAAAGCGCTCTAAATTACCATTCCTAATCATTTTAGGAGTTCATTAATATAAGACAAACTTAAATTTCATTTCATAGGCACTTTAAACAATACTAAACAACGAAAGGAATTATAAAATGTTTCACAATTAATAATATACATGAAAAATTTCTCAATTCTGATTGCCCGAGAGCAGTGCAATTTCAAGAAAACACAATGCAGGAAAAAGGAAATACAATGCAAATTTCTCTTAGCATAAAGCTTTCTGATTCGTTGATAAACAATGAAATATAGGAACAGTCGATCACATTCTAACGGATTTTGAAGGATGGTATTTTTCTTCGGGCAAAAACAAACATGGCGGCCAAGACCTGGAGTACATTTCGTTGAAATTTAAAGTGAATTCTACTTAAACATTTCCAGTAAAGTGTCAGCTCACTTCTAGATTAGATGATTATTAAAGTGTCTATGAAACGAAAATTAATTTTCTCTTATTTAAATGAACTGCGAAATGGGGCAGTTAGAGTTCTGAATTTCTGCTCACTGTGTTGCCATGCACACAGATTGCCTAGCGAGCGTCTTGTTTATCTTTCAAACCAAATAAATAACAGTATGCGTATGTACGCATTGCGTACCTATTTTTGCGAAGGTCTTCCTTTTTCAATTGAACCACAACATTTTAAAAAGCATTCCGCGGAAACACGGTCATCCATGACGTCACCAACTCCTCAGTTAAGTAGACAAAGTATTACAACAAGATGGCGGATGACAGGTTGTCTATGGTAAAAAATTAGTGCTGTACAAGAGTAGTTTTGTTTACTTGGATTACCTTTCTAAGCCTGTTTGTTAATCAGAAAGTCAAAAATTGGAAATTATGATTTCTGTTGCCAATGGCTGAAAAACATCCAAAATTGAAGCACCTCTCTATTGATATCTTTAGAAATAATCATAACTGTTGCGAAAACTATACATTTCTGAAAGCCCAATAAACCGGCTGTTACCAATGCTTTCAAATTTCCCGAACAAGACACATTATGTTAATATAAATTAGCATTAATTATCATAAATCAAGTTGAAAAAGGCCATCTTGCACGCCCGCGTATAGCATCATGAAAATTCAAAATGCCACCAATCGCAGAGTTGCTTATGAAATCAAATCAAACTTGGCGTGTGAGTGGATCTTTGTCACTTAACCATGCAAATAACCACTAACCCCAAAATAACAAAGATTCTACCCTAACCCCCCGCCTAACGAGTTTTCTAACCATATCCCCCCGCCTAATGAGTTTCCTAACCCTAACCCCCTCCGCGTTTACCCAATCAGAATCCACCGCCCTCGACCCCCTTAATTTAATTAGACTCATAAGAAAGACTAAGCATGTGGGACTAGTAATTGACTGTTAAACGCATGCGCTATCTATGGTTATTTACATGGTTAAGTGACAAAGTTCTGACAATTATATACCTCAACTCTTTTGGCCTGAAAATCTCCATGTCATCGTACTATGACATGTATTTTTTGTTGTATCAGTTCTTATAAACTTCTTTTAATTTCAGGATAGCTATTATTATGATGTATGCAGTCTTTGTCTTGGAATTGCTGTTCTGTTTATTTGGATTGGAATCCTGAGATATCTTGGCTTTTTAGAGAAATACAATGTAAGTTACTACAGCTCATCAAATCGCACGAATGGCTATCCGTATTATGAATATGGATATTGTACGTGAATGAATAAATTAATCGTGATGGACGTCAGGGGCTTAATATATGGACTCATTAGAAACTATGCATATAGTAAGACATTTTGTCATAAGTTTTTTATGTAGATTGTAAGAGAATCTAGACTCTTGTATGATGCTCCAAATACGTTATTTATTATTATTAATATGCTAGGTTTTCTATGGTATTCGTCAATGTCGATCAATGCTCGATTTGCAGTATGTTACTATGTTGTAAATTAAAGATTTATGGTATTTTTAAAAGTTACACTTGGTCTGTAACTGAATCCAGTTTTGGAAATTTTTTATTTTCTCCTGATTAGTTAATTCCCTTTTCAGGCTTCAATAAAATTGTGAATATTTTAAACGTTGGTAGTTCTAAAACTGATATGAACAGCTGAGAACGCATCAGAATAAACCTTATCCATTATGACTCATGAATCTATATTAGTAACTACTACTACCAGTATCCTTTGCGATATATATTTTTGTGATGTTAAATCGAGCAATTGTTTTACGTTTAACATTAACATAAGAAAGAAAATCTCGCAAGGAATTATGTTAATAGTAGTCACTAATAGATTTGAACGTCGTAATGGGTAAGGTCTATTACATTGTGTAACAAGATTTTTTAGTTATTGTGCAACGTATTTTAATTTTGCAGGTTTTACTTATCACACTGGAGGCGTCATTCCCAAGTGTCTTGCGGTTCCTGTCCTGTGCTGGTATCCTCTATTTTGGTTTCCTGTTTTGCGGCTGGATTGTCTTAGGACCATATCATCCAAAAGTAAACCACTAATTAACAATTATACAATGAGCTCGAGTCGTATATGAGCTCATAGTCAACGAGGCGCGAAGTGCTGAGTTGGCTATTACTGTAGTTCATATACGACGAGTGCGAATGGTATAATTGTTTTATTATATAGCCAAGCACTTAGTCAGTTCGGGGTTTCTTTATAAAACCCCATCGATTACAGCTTTCTTCGACCTAATAAAACATGCCGCCATCTTGTTTTTTCTCTACTGCTAGGATATGAGGTGATATAGCCTAGTAGTAGAGGAGCCAATCAAATTGCGAGATAGCTAATATTCTACTAGTAGCTATTTAATAAATAAATATATCATGTGTAAACTTAATAGTTTGTTAGATTTATCACTCTTTAGAAACCCAATTGATAGGGGTTCCGAGGGCCTACGATTTAAGGTCGTTATCCGAGAAGACCCGAAAGTCTTACCATTTGCTGATATTATTACAAAGGCAGCACTTTCTCCTCAATTATTTTAAAGACCCTGAGTCGTGGTCCGACCCAGGATTTGAACCTGTGTCTCCCAGCTCATAGACATGTGTGGTAACCACTAGACCAGTAACTTCTAGGGAAGAAGTCTTTTTAACCGCGTTCCTATTCTTGTTTTGCTCTACAACTTTCTGTATTTCGTTGTCGTTCTGTAAGTTGTAATTCTTGTTTGTCGTCGTACTCGCCAAACGTTTCGTTGGAGTTTGTGTAAAAAAGTTTCCCGCAGTCAAGAATTCAATATCTAAATATATCAGAATTAAAAACGTCCGAGTTTAGTTATTCATTTCGTACGGACAGTTTGCATTGACCACTGAGCTTTTAGTTTCAGCCATATGAAGTAGATCTTACCTCTTTCAAACCAAAGCAGTGAAATACGGAATTTAGTATGTCATCCGCTCTCAGATTTCATTGTACTTTTAACCTTAAGCATAACTATACGGCACAGTCGTATAATAAATGTAATAATAAATATTGTCTGTATAATAAATAATAATATGTATAATATAATAATAATATTGTTATATTATATATATTATATTATATATTATATTATATTATTATTATTATTATATTATTATTATTATATATATATTATATTATATATTATTATATATTATAATATAATCTGTATAATATTGTTGTTATAATAAACATTGTCTGGAATAATGTGTCCAGCTTACAATACAACTAAATCGAATTAAAATCTATGAGAAGTTAAAGATTTCCAACCCAGTCTCCACCTAGTTAATGTAGACAGTCTACATTGGTAACGTGTAGCTGTGAATGTATGATGTCTACATTAACAAATAATCGCTAACCCCAAAACAACAAAGACCCTCACCACCGCCACCACCACCGCCACCACTTAGCTTTAATTAAAAGTGTTGCCCGCAGAATCCCTATTGTCTAGTGACCCCCTTATATTTGAGGAAACGCCGTTGAGAACCGCTACTCCAAAGGCGCCGTTATGTTCTAAGGTAGTTTATCATAGGTTAGCCAGTGGTTTGGATATCAAATACTACGTAGATGGTAAGGACATTTGGATGTCTGTTGTATAGACCTCTTTCATAATGGCGCCCAAATTAAATATTCTTTTATATTCATTTAAATCAGCCTTTCTGACCTCGTTCGTGTGTCTGTAATTCCAAAGAATCGTCGCTTTGTAACGAGGCCAGAAAGGCTAATTTGCAATGCATATAAAAGAATATTTAAACTGGCCGCCATTATGAAAGAGGTCTATGGGTGGGCAGGTTTCTGTGTAAAATATATCCTGACGTAGTCCTTTGTTTCTCTTATTTAGTTTAGTACACTTTCAGAAGTATCGGAATGTTTATTTTCACTTATTAATGGCGACGACATGTTTATGACTTTCCGCGAAATGCATCATGATAATTATGGATTATGGATTTTCAGTAAAGTTTACCTCTATCTCTTTATCTCGCTCTTTATATACGTCGTTCTTAGTTTGTTTATTGGAATTATCAGTGATAGTTATGAACGATTGCAGGTAAGCGTTATTCTTATTTAATCCATATTAGGATTATCCATAACTATCTCTTTATAAACAACTGCGTATTTATGCATGATAACATTAACAATAATAAACAATTATTGGATGAGGTTTTTGTGATATCTGGAATAATCAAGGTCGAGGTAAGTGTTATCTGCCGAACACTGAGGTTAATAACACTGAGACCTTGATTATCCAGATATCATAAAAACCTCATCCAATAATTGTTTTATTATATATTGTGTTTTCAGAAGTCTTTGTCTTCAAGTAATTTTTCGATTTCTTCTACAGTCGAAGACGAAAATCGAGCAGTCATATTGTTTTTGCTTGTGTGGAATTATTTAAGAATTGAATAATTTGAATAATATGCAGGCTGCGCTGATCCTCATAATTAACTGTATGTGCTTAGCCAATGAGAAGATAGGAAGTGACTATAATGTATAATAATAAACAATTATTGGATGAGGTTTTTGTGATATCTGGATAATCAAGATAACAATTACCTAGACCTTGATTATCAAGATATCACAAAAACGGAACCCAATAATTGTTCTATTATATATTGTATTCACATTATACATTGTTATTATGCATGTATTGTTTTAAGGAAAGTGACAACAAACAATCTGCTAGCAGAGTATTCACTAATCTGTAGGTTGCACCGATTCCCATAATTAGCTGTATGCGCTTAGCCAATTAGAAGATAGGAAGTGACTACAATGTATAATAATAAACAATTATTGGATGAGGCTGAGCATGATATCAAGAATTAGGTCAATAAGTCCACCGCTAGGTCAATAAGTATTAGTATAAGTATAATGTAAGTATAAGTAAGTATAAGTATAATGGCATTCCACCACGACTGCTCAAATAATGTTCCAAGGAGATATCGTATAGCCTTTGCAGTTTATTTAACAAGTCGTTATCAACAGGCTGTATACCCACTGAATGGAAGCAAGCAAACGTAATACCCATCCACAAAAACAACTCTTTTGAACCAGCGACTAACTACAGACCTATTTCTATGTCGCCAATTGTTTCCAAAGTTTTAGAGAGATGTATTTTTAATAATATCTACCCATTTGTTCGCGAATTAATCAACCAAGTACAACATGGCTTTCTTAAGAATCGCTCATGTGTGACCCAGCTCTTAGCTGTACTACACGACATCGGAAAAAACTTAGACCAGAATAAACAAGTGGACATGTTATACCTTGATTTCTCGAAAGCATTTAACTCTGTGGACCATGATATTCTCCTACAGAAATTAAAAATACATACAGTGATAGGGACATACTGTAGAATATTTAGATCTGTGATATTATGCGTGCATTTATAATAAAAGACTAAGTCTTTTATTTCTCTACCATACACAAGTGGGATCATATTTAGTGAAGTTAAACGTTCCGCATAAGTCAATTCCCCGCGATTTTTACTCAAAATCCATAACGTCGCTCTCCTCTCATGGACACCTTCAACCTTCTTTGAAAGTCTTCCGCCACTAATAATAATAATAATCAACTTTATTTAATGAGGGTGACACGAAACAGTTCACACTGACAAACCTGTGGCCCTCCTAAAAATCTAAGGTATTAATTACATTAAAAACTAGAGATATATACCAAATATGCTAGGATTAAAAATATAAGTTTATAAAATTATAAACTAAACTAGGGGTTAAAATGTTCAATGTCCTCATAAGATTGCCTATAAAATTTTAAGATATTTTTCCGGAACATACTTATTGAAGAATCGTTTTTTAAGAAACTTGGGAGAGCGTTCCATAATCGTGATACCGACACTGAGAAAGATCGACCCCCTTCAGTTTCACGGGAGAAACGAGGGCAAACTAAATTAATAGAGCCATATCTACTGGCTCTGCTGTGGATGTCCGTATTTGATTTGAGAATGTCAGTTAAATAAGGTGGGCAGTCGCCCAAAAAACGTTTAAAAATTAAAGTACATTTATTTATTTTGGCCTCGTCGTAAAACGGAATCCAATTTAGTTTCTTAAAGAGCTCAACACTATTAGCTCTTGTATCAGTCCCCAAAATCACTCGTGCCGCACGTTTTTGAAGTTTGAATACCCTGTTGATATCTCTGCAGAACATGAAGTCCACACAGTTGATCCGTAGAGCATAGTCTGCTTTATCATGGCGTTATAGTATAATATGCGTTGATCAATAGGTAAATATCGTCGAATTTTCCTCAGTACTGCTATTCTCTGAGATAACTTCTTGCATAGCTGCTCGACATGCTCATTGAAGTTGAGAGACTTGTCAAGTATCACTCCGAGTAGTTTCTGTGCGTCCACTTGGTCGACCATTGTGTCTTGCACAGTAAGTTTAAGGTATAAATCATCACGTTTCTTGTTTAGACGTTTACCGGTGACCAACAGACATGTGGTTTTTGTGCCATTAATAACCATTTTGTTTCTGTCAGACCATGCAGAGACGTTGTCAAGGTCCTCTTGTAGTGCTGAGGATATAGCTTCCGGTGCGTCTTTTACATCAGAGACGTTGTCAAGGTCCTCTTGTAGTGCTGAGGATATAGCTTCCGGTGCGTCTTTTACATCAGAGGAATAACTCAGTGTAGTGTCGTCCGCATAGATATCAACCACGAGCGTAGGAGGAATAGGATTGGACCTAAAATACTTCCTTGTGGCACGCCAGACACTACACCCTGAGAGGAAGAACGGCATCCATCAATATCGACATACTGCGAGCGGTCACTTAGGTAATCACAAATGAGATTCAGTTCGTTTCCGCGCACTCCATAGGCTTTGAGTTTTCGCAGCAACAGCTGGTGATCTATCAGGTCGAAGGCCTTTTTGTAGTCCACAAAAATAAGCACGGACACTCTGTTCTTATCAAGGTCAAGCAGAAGTTGGTCAACCAAACGGCAGTCTCTGTGGAGTGGGATTTTCGAAAGCCTGACTGTAGTCGGTGAAGTAAGGCGTTTTCATTTAGGAAATTATGCAGATGTTCACAAATGTGTTTCTCAAACAGTTTTGATAGTATGGGAAGCACCGAGATTGGTCTATAGTTATTCTTGTCATCTCTACTGCCGTTACCTTTAAGGACCGGGGTCACCTTGGCGACTTTCCACTTGGCTGGGAATGGCTGGGCATCTATACAGTGGTTAATAAGCCTACTAAGAGAGCCTGCTATAGCGGGTGGTGCGATTCTCAGTAGTTTTGCGCTAATACCGTCGTCACCGGTGGCCTTGTGTACTGGGATGGACAAAAGCAGATCTGCAACTCTATGTTTAGTCATGTGTGGTATGCTAAACTCGCTGCTGACCGTTGGTATAATGAGCGGCTCACAAGAGGGCTCTACACCGGTCCCAAATGCAGAGATTAGGTTGTTCTGCAGATTTACAAAGAACGAATTTAGTGTTTCAGCAATGGCCTTCTTATCCGAAAGGATTTTTTCGCCTTCTATTAAGCGCTTTACTCCGCTTTCATGACTATCTCCGTCTTTGGACAAGCATTTAATCAAATTCCATAGCTTTCGGGAATTGTGCTTGTTTTCGGTGACTTTGTTCTTGAAATATGTTTCCTTAGTTTGTCTAATGAGTTTGGTTACCTCGTTTTTCGCTTTCTTAAAACTGGACCAGTCGGTGTCTAATTTACTCTTTTTAGCTACGTTCAATAGTCGGTCACGTGACTTGATTGCTTGAGTAATATCATTTATAAACCATTTTGGCTGTACCTTTCGCTTAACTCTCTTTTGTTTCAGAGGAAGGTGTTCCTCAACGATGTCATTAAATATATTATACCAAGAATCAACCTCATCGTTGGGATCATCGAACACAAAGGCGCAGTCCCAAGGGGCCTTGTTTAGAGACGAAACAAATTGTTCCTTGTTAAGGCTTTTTATGTCCCGATAAGTTATTGTAGTGTGTCTGCCGTCATTGTTCTTCGCAAATTTAAATGACCTAGTAACAATTACTGGGAGGTGATCAGACATCCCAGAGGACATAACCCGTACATTGTGAAGTCGATCTGGATGACTGCACCAAATATGATCAAGACCGGTATTTGACACGGGCCTAGTTATCTCATGGACGAGTTGGGACATATTCAAATTACGCATTGTTTTAACAAGAGAGTGCTTCTGAAATTTCGCTGCATTCAAGAAATCAATGTTAAAGTCGCCTAAAACAATTATTTCTCTGTTCAACAGATGCGCATTTTCTATATTCTTTCCAAGCTTGTTATTGTCTGCCACTTTATACGAGGGAGGTCGATACACACCAGCAATATAAGTAACGAACGCTTTGATTTGTAGGGACAGGTCTCAAGCCACAAAGTCTCCAAATCAGCCACTTCAAGATCGACACGGCGTTTGACTTGTAGATAATTTTTGACAAAGGCCAGAATCCCGCCACCAGCTTTCCCTATTCTATCTTTACGGTGCACTTGATATTCTGGTGTATGATAGAATGAATCAGGGACTTTCGATGAACAAAACGTTTCAGTTAAGATCAGAATATCCAGGTTGTCACGCCCGTTATTTGGTTGTGTTAGCATCGCTCTGATCTCCTCTAATTTACTGTCAGTAAGGTGTTGTACATTCCAATGACAAACATTCAAGCCAACTCTTTTGGTTCCTTGGTTAGCCAGACCCGGCCCCGGATTTAGGGCTATATCGCCACACAACACCAGTGCATTCACAATCAGAAAGTCTTTGGTCAGACATAAAATAGTGGTGGCCTGCAGTTGGTAGTCGACGAGTGAAATGGCGGAACGCTTCTTCAAGGGTCGACTATGAGCGATTTCAACACTTGATAGCTCTCTACCACATGACAATTCGGCTGCTTTTCCGTACACATCAGAACTAGACTGAGTATCTCCATCTCTATGAGCATCGTTATAAAAGAGGGTTAGAAGAAATGCAATTTGAACCACTTTTAACGGAGCGTCCGAGAAACGTGCCATTCTCGCCTAGGACACCAGATCTCTGTTGCATAAGAGAGCTGTGATTTCACCAGACTCAGGTATAAAGCTCTCCTGACTTGGGTGTTGGTGATTTTGAAACATGTCCTTTTAAGGAGACGGAGCATTTTGTTTGCCTTTGCTACCATCTTCAGTATATGGGTACCCCATTTCAAGTCACTTGTTACTAGAATTCCGAGATCCTTTTCGCCCTGACAGGTGGACAATTCATTGCCATAAATGTGGTACGGATATTTAACCGGCTTCTGTTTCCTTGTTATCGATAGCACCTTACATTTCGATGAATTGAATTTCATCTTGGATTCAATACTCCACTTTTCAAGGTTGTCCAGGTCCTTTTGTAAGGACAGACAGTCATCGGTTGATCTTATAACTCTAAACAATTTTGAGTCATCTGCATACAGTGCTGAATTTGTTTCAGATGAAATATTGTCATATTGTTAATGAATATTACAAAAAGTAACGATCCCAGGAGGCACGCCCGATGTGACAGGAGACCATCCGGAAGCCATGCCGTCAACGACTAATCGTTGTCTTCTGTCGTTCAGGTAACTTTCGAACCACTGTAACAGAGATCCGTTTATACCAAGTAGGACTCGTGCAGGCAACGCATCTCTTTTAAAAACACCATAGTGTAATTAGCACATTCCAAGGGCGTGTTTCATCAGAATAGTAAAACTGTGGAATTACGTACTTAAGTCTGATCCTCCTAACTCCTTTCATACCATCTCCATGTTTACTAAATCTTACCTACGAAAAACTTATTTTGACTTAACTGTTAGTAACTTTAATCCTGACATGTTTAGTTCACACTCAATAACTACATTTTAAGTATTTTGTGTAATTTTTTTTCTTCTTTTTCTCCCTTTCTTTCCCCCGTTTTAAATCATTACTTACATCTTACTGGTGAGCACCTTGCATGGGACTTTGCCAATTTTTGGCATATTACATTAGATTTACCCTTTATTATTACCTTAGATTTATATATCCTCTGTACATACATACATGTTTGTATTAATAGTGTATGCAATTATTAGTTAATTTAGTGCCAAAAATAAAGTTATTAAAAAAAGTGTTTATTCCGGACCTATCGATAACCAATCAGCGTGCGTTATTTATAAGACTTTCCGCTCGGTCAATACATGTAAGTGTTTGATGCAAATTGGCTTAATAAAGGATCTCATCTTTTTTTTCAAATGTAAACAAGGCCTTTACGATCTAGACATCTCCTCTTTTGTTACCTTTTCTTCTCACCTCTCGTCTCGCACCCGTTCTAGCAAGAACAATTTGCTTCAAGTCAATCCTTGCAGGACCTCTCTTTTTAGGAACTCCTTTTTTAATCGAAATGTCTTTCTCTGGAACAATCTATCTCCGATCATCCGTAATAGTACGTCTGTTTTCTCTTTTAAACACCAACTTTATATATACTACTCTTCACAATTAGACTCTTCTTTCGATGTAAACAGAATGCGCACTTGGAAAACGTACTGCTCTAAGTGCCGTTCATATAATTTAAGCTGCTGTTCTTAATCTATCCTATCATATGTTATTAGTGTCTTTAATTTATGTCTATTCTCTAAATTGTTGTCAGGTTGGTCTTCACATGGGACACATGTCCTGTTGACTATACCTTCAACCATGTTCAAGACTGCTCTGTTTTTGTTTGTTTTTTTTTATTTTTAACCGTTGTATTAATTATTTTGCTTTCTTGCTTGGTTGTAAAGTTAATAAATAAATAAATAATAATATTTTGAAGAACATATCGACCAGCAAAGCTGCGAAATATACATGGTTTCCAAAGTTAACTTCTACATAAAACTCTTCAGTTTTTTGACTGCTGGTATTTTTATTTTTTTTTCAAGTCTGGTGAACACGTGTTATGTTCAAAAGTGAAGATGTTTATTCATGGTCCTGAATGTCCTTGTTATTCACGTTCTGAAATGATTGGTTCTGAGTCTGGACACCATCACACAAGGCAAAGATCAAATTCAAATGATGATTCTTAGTTTTTAACTAGTCGTTTAAGAGAAATATATAAGGCCAAAATTGTGGAAATATCTGGATAAATCACTTCTATATAATGGAATGGATGGGTATTATTTAATTATCCCAAATGGAAATTATGTTTTGAACTTTATTAACTTATTTACTTATTGTTATCTCACTAAATATCTTAAAAAATCATATCATGTTTGCGTCAATTTCTTTCGTTTTTACAAGATATACAGTGTGTATCAAAAAAACGGAAACCTTAGAAAATTAATTAGTATTCTTTTAAAACAACCTATTGTTGTAGTTTGAAAGACCTAGACACCTCTATAGTTTAGTTTAGTTTAGTTTAGTTTAGTTTAGTTTAGTTTAGTTTAGTTTAGTTTAGTTTATTAGATTTATCACTCTTTGGTGAACGGAATAACCTAACAGGCTAGAAGCCCAATTGATAGGGGTTCCGAGGGCCTACGATTTAAGGTCGTTATCCGAGAAGACCCGAAAGTCTTACCATTTGCTGATATTATTGCAAAGGCAGCACTTTCTCCTCAATTATTTTTAAGACCCCGAGTGGAGGTCCGACCCAGAATATGAACCTGTGTCTCCCAGCTCATAGACATGTGTGGTAACCACTAGACCACAACAGCTGGTCTCCTCTGAGCTATAGGAAGAGAAAAGCTTTTAAATACTTTCACCATGAATATACACTTCAAGTTATCTTAATTTCCCAGGTGTAGAGACTTTTTACGCATCCGTGACTCAGAATTAGTGTCTAGGGCTTTCAAACTACTACAATAGGTTGTTTGAAAAGAATACTAATTCATTTTCTAAGGTTCCGTTTTTTTATACACACTGTAGGTCATATAGCGCATAGTCAATCGAGATATATCTTTTTGTTAGTCTTTATGCAATTTTGTGCACTGTGCACGGTCACTGAACCTATTGTATTTTAGTATAATGAAGCAATCATCCAATAGAATCGTTTGGGTTTAATCGCTCAACCGTGTTGTTTGTAGTAGTAATAGAATGGTTTCGAGTGCAATTTGGAAAAAACATGCACGAGTGAGTGTTTCATTCCGTTCACGAGTCCGTAGGACGAGTGCTATTTGAGGTCTTTGAAACACTCACGAGTGCATGTTTTTTCAAATTGCACGAGAAACCATTCTATTGCTTATTAATAATATACATGAAAAAATTTACAGGAAGTGATTTTACGCGCGAGTCATGTGATATCATTTATTCAATCCAAATTAAAGTGGAATCATGCGCACAAGTATTCTTGCCTTAGGGGCTGTTTATATGAGGCGAGCTAGCCCGGTTACCGGGCTAGCCCGGTAAGCGAGATGATTTCTGGCTCGCGTTTATATGGGAAAAATTCATCCCGCTTACCGAGATGACTTCAGCGCCAAACAATAGACGGCGTCGGCATCCCTTTGAAAATTCATCTCGGTAAGCGGGCCAGCCCGGCTGCGAGTGTTTATATGAGAAATTTTTCAACCCGCTTACCGAGATCTCGCCTCTCTCAAGCGAGATCTCGCTAACCGGGCTGGCCCGCTTGTCCATATAAACGCACCGGAATTTTTAACAACAATATAACTACGCGGTGAGATCTCGCTTACCGAGCTAGCCCGGTAACCGGGATAGCTCGCCTCCCATATAAACAGCCCCTTAGAGCACGAGGCTCAGAATGAGTTTAAAGTTTTGAAACGAACTGTTTTATTGGAAAAACAAGTCATTTAAGCCACACAACTGGTTAAACTGTTCGACAAAATGTTTAATCAGAGTCAGAATCACTCTGAATTATATGGTATCGCCGTTTCTTTGACTGGATGACCGGGGACCTGTTGTTGAAGTTAAATGCAACGCTGCAGTTGGTGAAAGTGTTCATCAGATTCTGTTGAGAATTACTTATTGTGGAGGATGAACTGGCTCCTGGTTTTTCCTGTGCTGAGCTATTTTGTTTTGATATAGCCAGGGAGAGCTGTCGTTGCTCGTTCTCGTCTGCTTCGTCGTAGTCATCTAGCGACTGAATACTTCTGTGGCCAGTTATTTTGGCGATGCCGGATCTCTCAACATTTGCTTTTTTCAGCTTACCCACTACCGTTTTGCGGGCACTGTGGTTGGAAAACTTCTTATTACTTGTCTCAAGACTTGTACCAGAGATGATATTTTTCATCATTGAATTGATCTTATTTACTCCCATCGGCTGGACTTTGTACCAAACTTGGTCGTCGGCTCTTCTGTTGGTTTTCACGGAGAGGTAAAACGGACCAGTCTGCTGTAACTCCAGGGGCCTTCGGCTTACATACTCGAAGAAGTGAGCGACTGGACATCTTTCTCCTCCAGTCTGGAACATTCTAGGTTGAAATTCCCTGTTTTTGCAATTTAAACCGCCTTGTCTGGTCTTGGTTGGCCCTTCTGTGTACTTAACAAACTCGAGACCGTCGTCGCCTTGAAGAACGCAGAAGTCCTCCATCTTCATTTCGTGATGCTCTTGCCTTCCCCGAAGACCAAAGTGCTGGGTAAGTAGCCACCACATCGTTTGAATGAGTGACTCGGGAGTTTTACGACCGAATTTTCCGGTCACCCAGAGTATTTCTTCTTCTTGGGATAATGGCCGGGATTTATTTGGTCGCTTGCCTCGACCGCTTTGGCGTAGGAGTTTGGCTTTTCCCTCTAAAACCTGCTTGGACGAGAAAAACACCATGTCTCGTATAATCGAGTGTTTGTAGCCCTTCTCCTTAAGATATCTGTCCAGGGCGGTCATCATTACTTTGAGGCTGTCTGGCTCGTAATCTTCACCGTGTTTATTTTTAACTTCGGCGTAAAAACGCTCGAGCAAATTGTTTAGCTCCGTCAGCTCGTTTTTTTCGATTTCATGCTGAATACCTTTCTCTGCACACCACTTTTTCCACACACTCAACCAAAAAGATGTACTATTGGCAGTATTTTTGTTTTTTGAGCTGTCCTTCAGTTGTTGAATTGTAGTTTCCGTTGAAAAAGAAAATCTACTTAAAACCCCCGCCATTGTTTACAAAAGCAATTTTTTTCGTATTTCTCTTTAAATTTTTCCCTGATAAAAGGTATTAGTTGATTGGCTACTTTGGCATTTCATTGTTTTATCAGCCAATCAGAGTGATTTGTGCTCTAAAAAATTTGTACTGTATTTCCTTTTTTCTGCATTGTATTTCCTTTTTTCTGCACTGTATTTCCTTTAAATTGCACTGCTCTCAGCCAATCAGAAAGCAGAAATTTTTTCATGTATATTAAAATATTAATAAACCTAAAACAAAGGATGTGCACGGTGTAAGGTACGGTTCAACATCAAAACGTAGCTCATTATAGTCGCTGGTTTGCCGAGTTTCCAGACCATATCTCGATTGACTATGTATAGCGAGAGTGATAAGATATTTAGACATACAAACCAGTTTATATCATTGTTGTTGAAGTTTTGCAAAACTACTTTTTATAAAGAAGAATTTGTACCGAGTGTTGGAGGATTTTTTCTGAAAAGGAGTTTGAGAGATGATTTGTGGTGAGTAAACAACCCAAACAATAGCGTCAATACCTCATATTTTTCTTTGATGTCTAAAGATTCAGGTTCTTAAAGGAATTAAGTACTTGATTATTAAGTGCTTTGATACGTGTGAGTAATCGGGAATTAACCTTTTTATATAGTTCTGGAGCTAAGCTATCCATGATTAGTGGAAATATTGTGGACAAAATTATAAATATGCAGACAAAGATGTTTAGAAATTTCTGTTCAGATATTACACATATTATTAAATGTTTTACATTAGAAAGTTTTAAGTAGTAGTTAAAACATGAGCGACCGATGTTTATGGGCAGTTACAATGGCGAGCCGTTGTAACTGCCCATAAACATCGGCTGCGAAAAAACTCCGAAAAACTCAAAGCTCAATTTACTGTAACTCCGAAAAAGTTCAATTTGAGCAAGTTAACTTTGATAAAACATATCAATGTTTTATCCTGAGTTAAAGATGCTGATTAAATATTAATTTCTTTTGAATTTTCTTCATGAATTATCAATGATTTTACAACTTAATTTCAAAAACTAATAATTAATAATTCGTACGATTATAAATTATTAATAATTCATAAGGAAAACACAAAAGAAAATCATGACCGTATATGTTCTAGGAAAATCGCAACCGTAGATGTGATAAAGATTCCCTTCGATTTTCTCGACGAAAATGGTTGAATTACTGAAATAGTTGATAAACATGGTTAGGGACCGGTCATTAATTAAAGGGGGGAGTGCTGGTGCAAATGAAATATTCCATTCTCAATTGTTCGTGACCCTCCCCTTATGTAAAGCTTATTTTTAGCTGAACCCTGAACACGTTTTATACGAACTACTTCCTCTAAAAAGACAGAGTACTCAAAGAACGAGATCATCGTGCGTTCATCCTTCTGAAAGTTAGGACTAAAAGATATAAACGATAATTTCTAAACAGATGTCTTTTTAACTTTTTCTATTAGACTGGGCACGAGTTAAACACAGGTCGCCAAGAATAGTGTGCTCCCTAAGGGGAGGCAGCAATAATAATAATAATAAAAACATTTGAAAATCAACTCAAACGAGATTGAACAAATTGAAAGACATATAAGTGAGATTTTTCACGAAAATAGGCTTAACTCGCAATTTCCTTTGACGACGAAAAAGCAGACTTTTCTTTTTTGTCCACTAGAAATAGTGATGACGACCAAAAAAACACTGGATATTAAGGAAAAAAATAACAAATTTACCGTTTTGGTCGGTCCGTATTGAGAAATATTTCCCTTGGTCTCAAAAACGGCCACGGAGACCTCGAAAAATATTAAAATGTAAGTGATCAGGTTTCCTCATGAAAGATTATTTTTAATCAGAAATTTAGGAAAACATGTTACAAAGGAACATCGTAAATAGACCCTTATGAACCATGGGTAAGGCAAAATATCAACGGAAAACTTCACCCGTAACCGAGAATTAAGGTTCAAGTATTACGTAACCAACAACGTTCAAGTATTTTGTAATCGCGACACGGTTCAACTATTTCGTTAAACCGACTGGTTCAAGTATATTTCGTAACCGACAAGGTCCAGTATTTCGTAATCGACAAGGTTCAAGTATTTCGTAACAGGTTCAAGTATATTTCGTAACCGACAAGGTTCAAGTATATTTCGTAACCGACAAGGTTCAAGTATTTCGTAACCGACAAGGTTCAAGTATATTTCGTAACCGACAAGGTTCACGTATTTCGTAACCGACAAGGTTCAAGTATTTCGTAACCGACAAGGTTCAAGTATTTCGTAACAGACAAGGTTAAAGTATTTCGTAACCGATAAGGTTCAAGTATATCTCGTAACCGACAAGGTTCAAGTATTTCGTAACCGACAAGGTTCAAGTATATTTCGTAACCGACAAGGTTCAAGTATATTTCGTAACCGACAAGGTTCAAGTATTTCGCACAAGGTTCAAGTATTTCGTAACAGACAAGGTTCAAGTATTTCGTAACCGACAAGGTTCAAGTATTTCGTACAAGGTTCAAGTATTTCGTAACAGACAAGGTTCAAGTATATTTCGTAACCGACAAGGTTCAAGTATTTCGTAACCGACAAGGTTCAAGTATATTTCGTAACCGACAAGGTTCAAGTATTTCGTAATCGACAAGGTTTAAGTATTTCGTAACAGACAAGGTTAAAGTATTTCGTAACCGATAAGGTTCAAGTATATCTCGTAACCGACAAGGTTCAAGTATTTCGTAACCGACAAGGTTCAAGTATTTCGTAACCGACAAGGTTCAAGTATTTCGTAACCGACAAGGTTCAAGTATTTCGTAACCGACAAGGTTCAAGTATATTTTCTAACAGACAAGGTTCAAGTATATTTTCTAACAGACAAGGTTCAAGTATTTCGTAACCGATAAGGTTCAAGTCTTTCGTAACCGACAAGGTTCAAGTATTTCGTACAAGGTTCAAGTATTTCGTAACAGACAAGGTTCAAGTATATTTCGTAACCGACAAGGTTCAAGTATTTCGTAACTGACAAGGTTCAAGTATTTCGTAACCGACAAGGTTCAAGTATATTTCGTAACCGACAAGATCGACAAGGTTTAACTAGTATTTCGTAACAGACAAGGTTAAAGTATTTCGTAACCGATAAGGTTCAAGTATATCTCGTAACCGACAAGGTTCAAGTATTTCGTAACCGACAAGGTTCAAGTATTTCGTAACCGACAAGGTTCAAGTATTTCATAACCAACAAGGTTCAAGTATTTCATAACCGACAAGGTTCAAGTATTTCATAACCGACAAGGTTCAAGTATTTCGTAACCGACAAGGTTCAAGTATTTCGTAACCGACAAGGTTCAAGTATTTCGTAACCGACAAGGTTCAAGTATTTCGTAACCGACAAGGTTCAAGTATTTCGTAACAGACAATTAAGGTTCAAGTATATCTCGTAACCGACAAGGTTCAAGTATTTCGTAACCGACAAGGTTCAAGTATTTCGTAACTGACAAGGTTCAAGTATTTCGTAACCGACAAGGTTCAAGTATTTCGTAACCGATAAGATTCAAGTATTTCGTAACCGACAAGGTTCAAGTATTTCATAACCGACAAGGTTCAAGTATTTCGTAACCGACAAGGTTCAAGTATTTCGTAACCGACAAGGTTCAAGTATTTCGTAACAGACAAGGTTCAAGTATTTCGTAACAGACAAGGTTCAAGTATTTCGTAACCGACAAGGTTCAAGTATTTCGTAACCGACAAGGTTCAAGTATTTCGTAACCGACAAGGTTCAAGTATTTCGTAACCGACAAGGTTCAAGTATTTCGTAACCGACAAGGTTCAAGTATTTCGTAACAGACAATTAAGGTTCAAGTATATCTCGTAACCGACAAGGTTCAAGTATTTCGTAACCGATAGGTTCAAGTATTTCGTAACCGACAAGGTTCAAGTATTTCGTAACAGACAAGGTTCAAGTATTTCGTAACCGACAAGGTTCAAGTATATTTCGTAACCGACAAGGTTCAAGTATTTCGTAACTGACAAGGTTCAAGTATTTCGTAACCGACAAGATTCAAGTATTTCGTAACCGACAAGGTTCAAGTATTTCGTAACCGACAAGGTTCAAGTATTTCGTAACCGACAATTGTTCAAGTATTTCGTAACCGACAAGGTTCAAGTATTTCGTAACAGACAAGGTTCAAGTATTTCGTAACCGACAAGGTTCGAGTATTTCGTAACCGACAAGGTTCAAGTATTTCGTAACAGACAAGGTTCAAGTATTTCGTAACCGACAAGGTTCAAGTATATCTCGTAACCGACAAGGTTCAAGTATTTCGTAACCGACAAGATTCAAGTATTTCGTAACCGACAAGGTTCAAGTATTTCGTAACCGACAAGGTTCAAGTATTTCGTAACCGACAATTGTTCAAGTATTTCGTAACCGACAAGGTTCAAGTATTTCGTAACAGACAAGGTTCAAGTATTTCGTAACCGACAAGGTTCGAGTATTTCGTAACAGACAAGGTTCAAGTATTTCGTAACCGACAAGGTTCAAGTATTTCGTAACTGACAAGGTTCAAGTATTTCGTAACCGACAAGATTCAAGTATTTCGTAACCGACAAGGTTCAAGTATTTCGTAACCGACAAGGTTCAAGTATTTCATAACCGACAAGGTTCAAGTATTTCGTAACCGACAAGGTTCAAGTATTTCGTAACAGACAAGGTTCAAGTATTTCGTAACCGACAAGGTTCAAGTATTTCGTAACAGACAAGGTTCAAGTATTTCGTAACAGACAAGGTTCAAGTATTTCGTAACCGACAAGGTTCAAGTATATTTCGTAACCGACAAGGTTCAAGTATTTCGTAACCGACAAGATTCAAGTATTTCGTAACCGACAAGGTTCAAGTATTTCGTAACCGACAAGGTTCAAGTATTTCGTAACCGACAATTGTTCAAGTATTTCGTAACCGACAAGGTTCAAGTATTTCGTAACAGACAAGGTTCAAGTATTTCGTAACCGACAAGGTTCGAGTATTTCGTAACAGACAAGGTTCAAGTATTTCGTAACCGACAAGGTTCAAGTATTTCGTAACTGACAAGGTTCAAGTATTTCGTAACCGACAAGATTCAAGTATTTCGTAACCGACAAGGTTCAAGTATTTCGTAACCGACAAGGTTCAAGTATTTCGTAACCGACAAGGTTCAAGTATTTCGTAACCGACAAGGTTCAAGTATTTCGTAACCGACAAGGTTCAAGTATTTCGTAACAGACAACTAAGGTTCAAGTATATCTCGTAACCGACAAGGTTCAAGTATTTCGTAACCGATAGGTTCAAGTATTTCGTAACCGACAAGGTTCAAGTATTTCGTAACAGACAAGGTTCAAGTATTTCGTAACCGACAAGGTTCAAGTATATTTCGTAACCGAAAAGCGCGTTTCTGGAAAGAAACAAGATCCAAGATGCATGGGAACCAACCATGTTTATTGTCACAGAAGTACTAACGGAAGATGGTGGACCCTTCTAAAGAAAGTTAACCGAGCTGAGCTCAATTGTGTCCTGTGGGTAATAAAACTCTTACTCAACCGAGTCAGCCTAAAACAGCGAACAGCACTGGCAGCCAAACCGTCCACAGAGGTTCCACCTCAATAGACAATGAATCAGAGTTCCTATTGCTTCTTAACACCCCTATGGTATTCCAGAAACCACCTGAGGAAGAGGATGAACGACGAAGACCCATCATCAACCATGACCCAAAGCAACCACCATCTAGTAAGGGAAGAAAGTCGCAGCATCGATATTGTGGTGATGAACAGACAGTCCCAAAGGACTCGTCCGACGAGCTACGGAAATCCAGTAATGACGAGAGTCAAGAACCTCCAAGAATCCTCAGAAGATCTAAACGCATAGCTGCAGGGATGCAGAAGAAGTCATAACGACAGTTGTGCCCAACGTGTAACAATTTGATGGTATCATATAAGGATTGTACTGTTTATGCCTTATTACTCTTTACACTTTTAGCTGGTATTACTTTATCCTCTGTACTTATTCGCTAATAGAAATGAGTTGTTGAGGACAACACTTTTAGCAGGGGAGAATGTGGCCAGTCGATGTTATTCTTTTTACTTCAGCTTTAACTTACTAGTGCCCAGTACCTTTCTCAATTTGACCATGCGATCTAGAGTTTTGTAAAAGTAATATAAAGAGATTTTGTTAAAGTTTTAGAAGAGAGATTCTGTTGGAGTATGTTTATGTAAGAACGTAAAATAATCGAGTGTAGCTCGGTAAGTCAATTACTAGTTATATCGAAGTGCATAATAATACATTGAATGGCGATGTCGGATGCACAAGAGTGTTTAAGAGAACAAGACTTGACGCATGTTGACCAACGATTGGTTCTACCAGTACCATTGCACTGTTACTTTTCTGACGATTCCATCCTGTTGCTGGTATCGTAGGAACAGATATATCATAGTGCATGAATTAGTATAGAAAACATGTATTAATATGGAGATTACCTTGTGATCATATTTACATGTTAAAGACAGCAGGTCACATTGTAGTATGGTTGTTCATGTTGTTTATATTCCTTGTTCCTCATAGCATTATCGCTCTCGTTTATTTACCATCAAAACTTTCAATAAAGATTATCATAAAACTTATTAGGTCTTCGAGTCTCCTTTTATCCCGGTCACAATTATATGGGACATATACTTATCGGTGTAATATTATAAGCTAATTGAGCCAACCTGATCTTGTACGTATGATGGAGTGGGTCCCATTTAGTATGTTGGAGGACATAAGTGGAAGGCATATCACGTGATAGGCCAAATAATCCTAGCAGATCTACAATGCAGAGACTCCAAAGATTGGAAACGATCCTTATTGGTGCACCCACACCCCAAATAGCCATTGCATATGTTACAGAGGGTAAAATAATCTTAAAATACAGGTCTATAAGCACTTGTCTGGGTAGAAAATTTTTAACTTCCTGTACGTGTCTAGTGAGTCCATGTAAGTTTATTATCAATAGTGACTCCTAACAATCTTGAGTCTGAACTGTAAGATACGAAAGAAGCAAAGAAAGTAATCCTATGTGTTTCCGAGGGTAAAACCACGTCCAACACCGTTGATATTTTCGTAATATATTTTATAATATATTCTGAAATCATTGGATTCTGATTAGATTACAATTAAAAACCTTACATATAGTTAACTGAATATGCGACTTAATACAAATTACAAACGATAATTCACAATACCTGAAGAGTGGGTCTCTACGGCTTGAAAACACAGCACACGTGTTGTCAGTCAACCAGCTAATCAAAAACTAGCCCTCTCGTTCTAATGACTTAAAGCTATTATATCGTAATCATCAACATGCACCTATACCATATTAAATCAAGTTGAATCAAAGCATAATCCCATTAAATCAGATTAAAATAATATATATAAATGTAGTCAGAATTAGTAAAATGTAAAGTTCGAGGCTATGTATAATATGTCCAATGTTCAGACTGTCCGAACCAACCATCCGGGCCACAATTAGGAAGAATCTTCTTCCAGGAGTGGACAACATTTCTGAACTGACCGTTTATACTCCGGCCCCTGACTTCGTTCTTAGCTTCACATTCCGTACGACGCCGCAAAGATTCGCGTCGACCACCAGAACGATATCACCGACCTTGAACTGCCGTTATTTACCTTCCATTTCGCCCGTCGCATCAGTGTCTGGAGATATTCCCGCTGAAACCGATTCCAGAACTGTTGAACTAACGTCTGGACGTAGTCGAACCTCTTACGGCCACCTCACCTCCCAAAAGGGACCTTGTGGAACGTCAGCCGTCGCACGACCAACGATGAAATGGTTGGGTGTCAAGGGTTGCAAGTCATTCGCGTCATTGGAGAGATATCCAAGGGTGCGGCTGTTGATAAGGCATTCGACTTCGGTAAACACGGTTGACATCTCGTTCCACGACAAAACTTGTTGACCAACTACCACTCGTAAAGCAGTCTTTGTCTCTTTTACCATACTTTCAAAAATTCCTCCTTGCATGTGATGACTCAGCGGTGTGTTAAATCGCCATCTAACCTTATAGTAGTAGAATCTTCAGCTCTCTTTCAGCACCCACGAACGATGTAACATTGTCTGAAACGATTGTGTTAGGCCATCCGTGGTGCAGGGCCGCAGACCGTCGCAACGCATGGATGAGGTAACTTTTTTTTTGGTAGTTTCAACCGGTCATTTTTTACAGTGCACCATAGATGTGAAAGTACACCACAAACCGACACACACCGATAAATATTTGGATTTTCGATCACACAGTCCTTTTCAGAGCAAGCAAGCAGTTGTTAAGACCCTACTACACATCGGGCAAAAACACTACCATCCTGCAGCACACAGCTTCGAGAAAAGAAGAAACCAAAGTAATAGTATAGATCTTAAACTAAACGGGTACACTGCTAAATTCATCCAAGGTTCTCGCGATTCAACCCTTAAAAGTCCTGACATCCAAACAATGCCTCGACATTTTACGGCCATTCCCTACATTACAGGTGTTTCGGAGAAGGTACGCCGCATTCTCACCAAATTTAACAGTAGATGCGCACAACCGCGTGCTTAGTCACGCAGGTCGCGAGCGAACTCTTTGCGAAACCCGAAGAAAGTTTTGGATTGCCCGTTGGAAGAAACTTGGTGAAGAAGATCTTGAAAGAATGCGTCACTTCTCGTAGACTCCGGCATTATCCTTACACCACGCTCATGGCTGACCTACCACCAGAGAGACTGAAGCTCTTCTCCCCACCGTTCTCGACAACAGGCGTCGACCTGTTTGGTCAATTTTTCCTTAAGTATGCTCGAAACAAGAAAATTAAGAGCTGAGGAGCTGTTTTCATGTGCGCGACAGTTCGTGCTATACACCTGGAAATTGTTCAAGATTTATCCACCGAAGCCTTGGGTGAGTCTGAGAGAACCAGTTAAAATTAGGTTGTTTCAACCGAAATAGTTTAGGTTGTTTTAACCTAATAATATCGGTTGTCACAACCTAATAAATATTGGTTGTTACAACATAATAAATACTGGTTGTTGCCACCAATAATTATTGGTCACATGCATGCATGCATGAATCTGAGATAACCGATTAAAATCGGTTAAATATCGGATTTTTAACCGATTTAAATCAGTTGGAAATAAATTGGTAGATTCAACCTAATTCGTAAATTGGTTGAATCTATCAATTTAACCTTAACAATTTTAATCTTGACTATAGTTGTATGGTGCAAAATAAAGTTAGTATAAGCAAATAACAACAAATAATTTATTTAGCAATCTTAAAATAATGTAATATAGTCTTATAATAGTAAAGTCATAAAATATAATAGCTAATATACAGTATAGTTGTTGTTGTTGAAGCATTTATTTAATCACGATTAGAAAAGATACAGCAAAAGCTGATGGGGTCGTGAATAATCACCATTGTATCTATTTTTACAAAATACACAAAACTAATATAATATTAATTATAATTACTATTAATACAATCTTTTGAGTTCCAATTTAAAACATTGAGTCTCTTAATTTTAAATTTGCTATAACCTTTGAAAAATGTCGACTATTTACAATTTCTTTCGTCTCGTTATTCAAGTTGTTCCACAAAACTGATCCCTTATAGCTAATCGACTTCTTCATAATTTCAGTCCTCACCCTCGGTATACACAAACAATTTCTTTCCCTTAAATTATACCCAAGCGAACGTTTTACAAACAGATCAGCCATAGTTGTGGGACTAACTTGGTAGTAAATTTTTTGAACAAGTTTCGTCAGTGATTCATGATAAATTTGTTTTAATGTTTTCCAATTATAGTTTGTGATTACATCGTTTGTCGGCATATACCAATTCAGACAATAGATAATTCTTGCAGCTCTCACATGCATCCTTTCAAGGTCATCAAATAAAGTCTTGTTACATCACCCCCACAAGACAATGCCATAAGTCAGTGACGGCAGTATGACCTTGTGATAGAAATCGAGTCTGACTTTCTTCGGTAGGAAATACAAGGATTTTAGAAGGTTAATTTTTTGAGAAAAAGCTTTCGTTATATCCAACACTTGTTTGGACCACTTCAGTTCATCATCCAGCTCCATCCCCAAACACCTTGTCGACCGTACTCGTTTTATGACGGAATTTCCTAGTTTTATTGCTCTCATAGGACCTAAAAATGATTTCCCGCCCATTAACATGAATTTCCCGCCCATTTTCCAGACCATACATACTTTACTGGTTAATTAGCAAAGTTCACAAATTGGATAAAACGTTTTCTATACCCATATGATTTTGCTATGACTGGTAGCTCCTTTGGGGTATTCTGCATCATCAAAGGCATAAAATACCGACAATAAACATAAAACAGCATTTAAAATGTTTTGCAAAGTGAAAAGGTGGTGAACTGCCAAGGTTTTTAGGAACAAAATACTGGCATTTCGAGTGGAGTCCTTCATCAGAGTATATAAGACTCTGATATATGATATTACTTAAGTATCATTTCTCTTTTACAGTAATAGCATTTTCAGAGAGTTTACAGAGGTGGAAACTCTGCAAGTAAAATATATAATGCAGCTTATCACCATCCACATGGGCTACCTAACCAGCTATGATGGATCCTAAATTATCTTTAATTAGCATGGTCACTAAAATTGCATTTGAACCTGTGGCAAACCTAGTTAGCCTAACCCCCAGGGGTCATTTGCTGATGTTAAATATGTAAAAAGTTCTTGACACCAACTGCATGGCAGCATTTTGATGCATGATTGCTTTACTGGTTAATTAGCATTGTACAAATATAAAAATCAAATATTTAAAGAGCACTTCCTGTAGAGACATACTGTCTACAAGTGACCAAATGTTTAATGCTATTAATTTTACATCCTAATCATGCAGTTTGGCACATAATAAATTAGCATATTACATTGACCAGAACAGACCATACAATGAGAGAGGTATGTCTCATGAGAGAGGGATGTTTCATGAGAGAGGGATGTTTCATGAGAGAGGGTGTCTCATGTCTCATGAGAGAGGGTGTTTCATGTCTCATGAGGGAGGGATGTCTCATGAGAGAAGGATGTTTCATGAGAGAGGGATGTTTCATGTCTCATGAGAGAGGGATGTCTCATGAGACATCCCTCTCTCATGAGAGAGGGATGTTTCATGTCTCATGAGAGAGGGATGTCTCGTGAGAGAGGGATGTCTCGTGTCTCATGAGAGAGGGATGTCTCATGTCTCATGAGAGAGGGATGTTTCATGTCTCATGAGAGAGGGATGTTTCATGAGAGAGGGATGTTTCATGAGAGAGGGATGTTTCATGAGAGAGGGATGTCTCATGAGAGAGGGATGTTTCATGAGAGAGGGATGTCTCACGAGAGAGGGATGTTTCATGAGAGAGGGATGTCTCATGAGAGAGGGATGTTTCATGAGAGAGGGGTGTTTCATGAGAGAGGGATGTCTCATGAGAGAGGGATGTTTCATGAGAGAGGGGTGTTTCATGAGAGAGGGATGTTTCATGAGAGAGGGATGTCTCATGAGAGAGGGATGTTTCATGAGAGAGGGGTGTTTCATGAGAGAGGGATGTTTCATGAGAGAGGGATGTTTCATGAGAGAGGGGTGTCTCATGAGAGAGGTATGTCTCATGAGAGAGGGATGTTTCATGAGAGAGGGATGTTTCATGAGAGAGGGATGTCTTATGAGAGAGGGATGTCTCATGAGAGAGGGATGTTTCGTGAGAGAGGGATGTTTCATGAGAGAGGAATGTCTTATGAGAGAGGGATGTCTCATGAGAGAGGGGTGTTTCATGAGAGAGGTGTGTTTCATGAGAGAGGGATGTCTCATGAGAGAGGGATGTTTCATGAGAGAGGGATGTCTCATGAGAGAGGGATGTTTCATGAGAGGGATGTTTCATGAGAGAGGGATGTTTCATGAGAGAGGGATGTTTCATGAGAGAGGGATGTTTCATGAGAGAGGGATGTTTCATGAGAGAGGGATGTTTCATGAGAGAGGGATGTCTCATGTGAGAGGTATGTCTCATGAGAGAGAGATGTTTCATGAGAGAGGGATGTCTCATGTCTCATGAAAGAGGGCCTTATGAGAGATGGATGTCTCATGAGAGAGGGATGTTTCATGAAAGAGGGATGTCTGATGTCTCTTGAAAGAGGGATGTCTCATGAGAGAGTGATGTCTCGTGAGAGAGGGATGTCTCACGAGAGAGGGATGTCTCATGTCCATTTAAAGACAATTTGTTTGCCCTCATTTTAACGAATACTATGTTTTATATTATATTGATAGATCATAAATGATCTTGAATTTCAAGGTTCTTTTTCTGATCGCCAGAGTGCTTTCGCAAGCTATCAGTTTCAGTGAATTTTTATGTTTCAGTTGAAACTGAAAAGCCCCTGGGAAGTGAAAACGACTATTTCCGGTAGCAACCGAGTTCCATCTAATTAAACCGGAGGCGCATTAATTTTAAATAATTTAAAAATAATAATTAAATTATTATGCATCTGTAACATTCATCTTATTTTTCTGTATCAGTTGAAATAAATTATATTGTTGCTTTTCATTCTGAATTTTATTTTATATTAATACTGTCAAATTGTCCTCCAAAGTCATTTTGGCACAATCCCTGTTTTATAAAATCTGATATTACAAATCCGATTTAAAACGTTTAGATTTTGGTCAATCTCTCAGAATATGGGAATTGCCATTTCAGAACCCCAAATTTCAAACATTTTCCGTACGCGCCTGTATACCCCGCCTGGATTGCGGTTATATCGTTATGTTTTGCTCACCAATTGAAGGCGGGGGGTTGAGGTTGGGAAAACACTTAAGGCGGGGGGTTAGGATTAAGGGCTGTATTAGGGTTAGGGTGTCTATTTTAATGCACTATGAAGTTTTACCAATTGGTGCGCGAAACATAACGATACTACCTGGATTGCCCACCTTCCAAAATATCTATAGATAGACCAATTTCGTCCCGCGGACCAGCATAGAGATCATTAAAATAAAGTTTTATTTCTCCAGGGCCTTCGCGGTGCCGGTGCGAGGATCTTGCCTCACACCGCGAAGGCCCTGGGGACGAGGTTGCTGCAGATAGACAACGCTCTTCTAAATTGGCCTTAGTTCGAAACGTAATGAATCAAATTCGATTAGATTACTTTTAGAGTTTTCAATTTGTACCTCTGTACTGCCTATGCAGCACAACACATTAATATCAAACATTGAATGTTTATTACGCAATGACCCGCGAGTGGAATTATCTGAGATCGGAATTTGTCGACTTTTGTCGTCTTGGCGCAAAAAGGCGCGGAGAAATGAATATGGAGGACCAAGTGCTAGAAGATGTTCTTGAAAGCAATCCATCGTCAGAGACTAACGAAGAACGTGCGAGTGTTAAAAGTACCAAGTTTCCACAAACAAGAGTGAGAAATATGATGAAAATGGATCCTGATCTTCATCTGGCTAGCCAGGAGTCCGTGTTTATTGTTTGCAAGGCTGTGGTGAGGCTTTAACTTTTAAAATTAACTTTGGTTATGATCTCCAACAACTTTGATCCCTTTTTGTAAACAAATATTAGAATAGTTCTTAACAGTGGCGATGGCAGCGTGATAATACTGGGGTGGAAATTCTGAGCATGAACATGCTACCCTGAGAAATTTTGAAATCTATATATACTTTCTCAAATGTCATATCCTGCATATAAATTGTTGGAGATTTTACAGAATTCAGGGGGGGGTGGCTGGGGGCTGCAGCCTCCCCAGTTGTCCGAAAAATTAGCTCAATTCGGGCAAAAATGGTCTTGTCATTCAGGCAAATGTAACTTAATGACATTATAACGGATTCTCTTTGAGGGAATTAATCTGGGATTTCATTGTTGTTCTTCGTTGAGCAATGAGCAGTGGCATAGCCAGGACTGGGTCCAGGCATCATCTAAACGTTATCTTGTATATTCAACTTGAATATATATATACCTAATACATTTGGTTTTGTGGCTAATTTCTTTTCCTTTCTTCTCTTCTGCCATCATGCAATGCATTGCCAATGCGCGGGAGAGATATCCACGCAGTCTAAATTTGGAAAATCTGTGTAACTTTAACGGTAATTAAATACTTAGAAAAGTGCCCTCAAATTGCAGGAAATACACTAATTTCAGAGAATCACAAATTTTCCTTAGGAGCTGCAACATGTTTCTAATGCATGTCCATGTTTTAACAAAAAAACGTGCATGCAATAATAATGCTTAGGCATAACAATACCAATTTGTGTTCTTCAGGGGTTATGTTTACTCTGGCAAGTTATATGCTCAGCCCCTACAAAATTTTACCTGTTTTTGCCTATGATTCTGAAGGTTGTCAAACATCATATAAAATACTTAAACAATAACATATTTCAGCACTTAGTTGATTACATTTATTTTTCATTTCATAGTATTTTTCATATTATAAGATACTGTAAAAATATCAGAATGATTTCTCACAGTTAGGTACAGGCCTCAAAATAATTTTTGAAAGTATACCGGTCATCACGACCGGTAAATATTTACATTTACCGGTCACAGATGAATTTTTGCCAGTCATCTTTTATTTTTGTTATTTTTTTATTTGAGCAATTGGACCTATTTTATAAGTGCACTTGTGCAGTAAGTTTACATAATCATTCTCAAGAAAATGCTTATTTCCATGGCAAGAAAAAGATGAAAAACAGTCAAGTACGGTTAAAATATTTCATCCCTTTGATGCATTTGCTTGTATACTCAGTGAAAACAGTACATTGAAGGTTCCCTGCAAATTTGCCATCAATATCATACGACAGCCACAAGTTTCCCTCATAAGATGCCAAAGAGTTAGTTTTCCAACTTTTTTGACAGTTTCAACAGCAACTGAGATTATATTAACTTCAATACCTTTGTGCATGAGGTATTGCCCTATGGCGCACAAATGTAATTTGAGTAGCAAGCTATAAAATAGTACGCTGTGGGCGCTATGCCTGTAATGTTTGAGAAGTGAGACGTTTTTCCCCCAAACGAAACACGAGCAATTGTTCAGACTTGAGGCACAAAAGCTTGCTCTTATACACATTTTTTATTAAAAAAACATTTACTGGTTATACTTGTCCGGTAGTTGACAATATTTACCGGTCAATCACCGGTGACCGGCACTTATTTCGAGGCTTGGTTGGTTAGGTATCTTAGAGGTGTTAACTAGGTTGAGCCAATTATACTCACCAGTCCCCTGCCTGGGCAACAAACATTAAAAGTTGTGGAAAGCAAACTTTTGAAAGTTGCTAACCTGAATCATTGTCTGCCATCTTGGATGAAATTTTGATATGCAGGCAATGTCACAAGCAAGGTAAAGTAAAAAATTTAGTTCTTCATCCTTGATGATATGTCTGAAACTTTTTCAATTGAACCACAACACTTTTAAAAGCAAACCTTACAACACCTACAATCCTGGCCAAAAGTCTTGGGACACTACGATATCTTTATACAAATTTTGTTGATTTTATCTCTCGGACCCCCTCCCTCACCCCGTTCAATGTTGAAATTTTCCAAATTTGTACTCATCTGTTTCTACATGCAACATTGATTGGGGGGGAGGGGGATTCCAATATGTAATTTAACCTTTTTGTCCGTGTGCGAAGTAGGGCGTGTCCCTAATCCCAAAAATTGTAGAGGTGGCCCAAGGACTTTTGGCCAGGATTGTAGCTAGTGAGTCACCAAAGCCTGGAAGTCCAATAAGATTCCAAGGCCTGCAGTCGAGTAAGATGCCATGGCAGTGCATTAAATTGCCCAAGTTAATGGAAGTTCAGTGCCAGAGCATGATACACAGAGGAATTTACTGGATAATATCCCTAACAAAACTTAGCTATAAGTGAAAGGCGAGCAGAAGAGAAGGCCAATTAAGTCCAGATCAGCAGTTGTAAGTAATTAATACATACATGTATATATGTTTAAATGCAATACACTTGCTAATATAACTTGTATACAATACACATGTTAATACAACATACAGTGTACAGTATATGTACAGGTACATATATTACATGCAAAACACGACTACAACTAATAGAAAATACATACCGGGTATATGTATATAGCTATCAAAGCATATGTGCTTGCAACACATACAGTGGAATGGTCGAAGGCCGGTCACACTTGTAGTTCTGCACCCATTGGTAGGACTGCCAATGGATCATCAATGGCAAAACTCTCAGAGAAACATTGGTGGAATTGGCCGAAGGTGGTAACAGCATAGGAATGATTGCTGGCAAAGGGAGCATTGGCTTCTGCATACTGTGGAAACTATAGCAATACAGAACTTTGGTAGAACAGTAGTTGTTTTAAAAAAATATTCAAAATACAAAACTACATACTGTATGTTGTGTCACCATATCAAAACTAGCCCAAAACACCATTTTTATCAAAACTATACTGTATTTTCTGGTGTGCAAGAACATAGTGGGTGGCTCCATATGTTTTGTGCTTCAAAATGACAATCAAATTATGCCCATAATACAGCAGTCTAAAATATACTAATGTCACAAACTATGACTTGATCAAAAATGTTTTCTATCAAGTTTTTAGTAAAAAATTCCACCAAAATTCCCCCCTTTCAACCATCAGATCACACCCAAATTTTTCAAACACACCAAAATTCATCCAAAAATCAATGGTGGCTCCCAAGTGGAACAAGGTGCCCATTTTTGCTCGCCAAATTGGAAAATAAATCCTGTGCATCCACCAGTATCCCACGAAAATCTGACACCAAAATATGCCACCAAAATATGCCACCAAAATATGACACCAAAATATGCCACCAAAATATGATACCAAAATATGACACCAAAATTTGCCACCAAAATATGATACCAAAATATGCCACCAAAATATGATACCAAAATATGACACCAAAATATGATACCAAAATATGACACCAAAATATGACACCAAAATATGCCACCAAAATATGATACCAAAATATGACACCAAAATATGATACCAAAATATGACACCAAAATATGCCACCAAAATATGATACCAAAATATGACACCAAAATATGATACCAAAATATGACACCAAAATATGCCACCAAAATATGATACCAAAATATGACACCAAAATATGCCACCAAAATATGATACCAAAATATAACACCAAAATATGCCACCAAAATATGACACCAAAATATGACACCAAAATATGACAAATAACATGAAATTTTAAATTGGTCCCTTCCTCTGGTTTTAACTTTTGATATCATCATTAAATGTATTAGTCAAATTTTACTATCAATCTATTTTTTAATTCGAATCAAATATCTAAAAAGGTTGGTGTACTGCCAAAATAGCGTGTAAGTTGTTTAACGTTTCGACCGTAGGCCCTTTGTCAGTGTATAAATTACCAACGTGTTTACTGACTGTTATTCAACCATTATACAGTAGGGCGTTGATTTGACTGCCCTTTTAAGACCACCCCTATTCAGGAACTGTTTTTAAACGATGAATAGTATACTGTATAAGAACGTTCGATTATGAAAATTCTAAGATTTTAGTTATTAAAGATGGCGAAGATATTTGGTTCAGGGGTAGAGATGCTGTCGGGTATGAAGACACAAACCAGGCGATACGGGAAAATGTAGAATCATATGATAAAAAGCAACCTCGTTCCCAGGTTGGATAGAAAAGCTGACTCGCCTGTTGGACGGGTCAGGTCAAAATACAACAGGCGACATCATTGTTCCAAAACTGAACAGTGATCAAAAACGAGAAAAGAAAAGTGCCTGAAAACCTGATGTTCCAAAACGGCACCTTAGGTCACACCAGATATAAATAAGACCATACGAGATAATTTAAAGAGGTCTTCTCTGTTTCAGGGTCCCCTTGGAAATATACAAGCACATCAAATTCTTATGAACCAGGGTCGCGGATTCAATTCCAGCCGGAAGGGGTTTGGTCTTAAAGTAAATATATTCCAACACTCGAAATTTTCCTTCACCATAAATCTTTAGATCATACAGGTACTGTACGGTGTATATGTTCTTTGATTTTCTCTTCAAAGTTGGAAAAAGCAGTCCGAAAGCAAAGCTAATTCCAGATAATGAGATGAAAAAGTGCATGAAAACCTGATGTTCCAGAACGACACCTCAGTTCAGATCAGATATTTTTTAACAATTTCATTTTGTCTGTTGTATGGGACACCTGGTTAGTCTGTTGTATGGGACACCTTAGTGTGTTATATATGGGACACCTTGTTAGTCTGTTGTAAGAGATACCTGGTTAGTCTGTTGCATGGGACACCTGGTTATAGTCTGTTATATGGGACACCTGGTTATCAACTGCAGAAATTACAGAGAGTTCAGAATGCAGCTGCGCGGTTTGTCTTCCAGGGAAGCAAGTTCTGTCATATTACACCTCTGTTAAAGTCCTTGCACTGGCTTCCTGTGAAATATCGTATTGATTTTAAAATTGAACTGATATCAGTTAGAGACACTGGAAGATACAACCTTCGTTCGAACAATAGTTTAGGTAACTACTCTAAATGTAAATCTCTTGTTATGCTGGGATCGCTCTTTTCATGTGGTTGCCCCCAATTAGCTATGGAACGATCTTCCCAGCTCCATAACAAATATTTTATCAGTAGATAGTTTTAAAAGAGCTGTTAAGACTTATTTATTTAGGAAAGCTTTTTAAATTTTAGATTACGTTTTTTGTAGTATCCTGTAACTTTTATTTTTATATTTATAAATGTTATCTTATTTGATGTAAGCTGTAATGCGCAATTGAAAATTTTGATAATTACGCAATATAAATTAATAAATATTATTATTATTATTATTTGGCCTCCCTTTCAAAGTCATACCGCTCGCAGGACTGCCAGTGGATTATTTGCACGACCTTATGTCTCCACAGCCGGTATTGCTTCTGGGCCAGCATCTTACATTCCGCTACAATATGGCTTATTGACTCCTCTTTCACCTAACACATCCTGCTCGCAGAAGATATATTTTGCTTATCGATCCGATACTTTATGCTATTTGTCCTTAGGGCTTGCCATTATCAATCCTTCTGCCTCTTTTTTTAATCTTCTTCTTTTGAGCCACTCCCATGTTGTTTTACTGTTTCTCTTACCTCTTCAGTATTCTTGAAGAACTGCCCGTGTGGGGGTTGATCCAGATATCTTTGCTTCCTTGCTTCCATGATCGCTGTCTTATCTTTACCCTCATCAACTGCTTTGAGCATCCTTTCCTTACTACTTTTAATGTATGCATTCAAACTGTTGATCTCAATTGTCACACAGTTCTCAATACTGATCATCCTTTCTCCGCCCTCTGATCATCCTTTCTCCGCCCTCCGATCGTCTCCAGTATAACCTGTCTGCATCCGCTTGTGGTTGTAAGGAGCGGTAAATTGTAAGTAGTTTTCTCGGTCTGAAGTTCAGTCTTTTGTCCAATCGATAATACCTGCACCATACCGCACGATAGAGAAAGCTATAGTGCTTATTGCTTTATTGATATTCCTTCCATTTAGTTTGGACCTCACACGACAGAAATATTCCTTTTGGACTATTTGCTTCATCTAAGTGTGCTTAATATCGTCCAGGCATATTTATTCCTTCACAACTTATGAGTTTTCCCCTTTTCATGACCAGGGTTAACAGACTGCACAAGTGAGTCGTACATGAATAACAAATTTCCCTTTCCTAGGTCATAACCAGTCTTAATCTTCCTTATCACTGGTGTTAGTTAATAATAATAATAATATAATATTTATTCAGGATAGCCACGTCACCGAAGTGTTTTTCAGTGGGGTTCTGCAATACTTCACAACGTTACAACTGTACGTTATAATACAATACAATACAATACAATACAATACAATACAATACAATACAATATACAATACAATACATTTGGTTTCCTCCCAAAAGAGCGGAAGACTAGACACAAAGCGGGCGCGCAAGTGCACGTGGGACCGTTTGTGTGACATTTGTCCAGCCAAACGATCCCAAGAACACCCACGCACCAACTCTGTACCCAGCCCCCCCCCCCACTTCCCTAGGAAAAGGCCAATACATATATAGAAGGTTATACTGTTAGTTTATTGATTAACTTTTTGAATTTATGTAATAGCGGTGAGAGACTGTCACCTTGGAAGATTCCTCGCTTTATGTTTACTTCACCAAGCGCTTCATTTCCAACCGTTAATTCCGTATTCTATTTTTTCATACTGTTCTTTGCTTTCCCATTTAGCAGGTATGATGTCATTACCTCTTTAGACTCCCTCTATTTCCTCAAAGAGTATTTTCTGGTTTGTCTCAAACAATCTATTCTGCCGGTATTGTGTATTACCGTGTATTCATAACGTCTCAATTTTGCAGCTCATGCCCTCTGCTTCAATTCTTCAAGAACGACTCGATATCCCTTCCTGACTACCTGTATATTGTATTTTCTTTCCATATGTTGACTATGGTCGATGATAAACAACTTTTAAGGAAAAAAACAACTTTTAAGGAACTATGGATCTCCGAAACAAGACCTCTTAAAGTTTTATAATTCAGTAATTAGATCTGTTCTGGAGTATGGAGATATTTTGTGGACTGGAGGATTAACAGATAAACAACAAGTTAACATTGAAAGAATCCAAAAACGTGCGTTACAAATTATCTTTCCTGGCGTAGATTATGAAGAAGTATTGCAATCAAACAATATTAAAAAAAATACTCAATCGAAGAAAAGATCACTGTATCAATTTAGTGAATGATATGTCGCATGAAGATCACAAACTTAACCACTTTCTTCCTCCGAGAAAATATCAGATGACAAGAAGATCAACTAGATCAAACAAAGAGTCTTTTTATAATTTTTATAGTAAAACTAATAGATTTAAAAACAGTCCAATTTTATATAAAACTTTTGTAAATTGCATAGTAATTTAACTATCGTTATTGTATGTAATTTTTTAATCCAGTAATAAAAAGTTCTTTCCTTGTAGTGGCACCTGATACCACCCTTTCCAACCTACTGATGTCTTGTCTGATCTTCTGCTTGATCCTTCTTTTCCCTTTTATAACACCTAGTCGTTCAGCAACAGTAACGATCCACTTATACAGTAGACTGTGTGTGTGACTCCTTAACCTCCTCACCGCTCTTTTTAGCCTTGATCTTTCCACATTCCTTAGGTTAAAAGGTTTTTGGAGCTATTCCTTCATCAACTCATCTAGTGTCATTTGTAAAATGGAAATCTTATCCTCGCTCAGACCTTCATCTCGCATATTTTCAGCTATAGGGTCGCACATATATGGTCGAATATATGGTATTTTCTGCATACCTATCTTCCTCACCGATAGCCGCCGCCTCTTCTTCATAGTTTTCACATGTCGTCGCTTCCCTTTCCCCTTCTAAATCATTCCTTGCCTCTTCCGATCCCATGTTTCTTTTTATTTCTTCAATCTCTATATCAGACAGCCATCCATTTGTTTTAGTTGCTCTGGCTTGGTCGGCTAACCTTTTCTCACTGATCTTGTAAAATTCATTAATAATTCATGAAGAAAATTCAAAAGAATTTAATCAGCATCTTTAGCCCAGGATAAAACATTGATAAAACATCAATGTTTTATCAAAGTTAACTTGCTGATTAATAAAACATCAATGTTTTATCAAAGTTAACTTGCTCAAATGGAGCTTTTTCGGAGTTACAATAATTTGTTTGTACCGTTTCTACAACTTCCAAACAAGGTGTGTATTATATATTCTATTCATTTTACAAGTTCGTAAACATCGGCCGCTCATGTTTTAACTACTACTTAAAAACTCCTAATGTCATTTCTAATATCCATCATTCTTTTCCTATAACCTCTTGTACTCACTCTTGATGTAACATTTCATTACTATCCTGTTGATTTCCTTTGTTCACTTTAGTCCAGCAGTATTTGGCTGCTGTCCCCCAGTCTCCTCGCCGAGCGTTACACCACCATAGGTTCGGGTGCCATATTGCACGGGGGGAGTCCATCCTACGTTGACCGGCTCGTAGGACAAGGCTGGTTACTGCAATGATTCGCCAATCCCTGCCATATATCGTTAGCGACCGCATATCGCTGCGGCCATCCACTCTCAGGATTTGAGTTGCGGGGGATTTTCATTAGAATGACCTTCTCTTAGATGGGTAATTAGCAACCAACGCTAAAGACCCCCATCTACCCTTTCGTTGTAACCCTAACAGGGGTGGCTTTGGGGTTGCCAGCACTTGCCAAGCGTAGTATATAAGTATATTTCCGTGGTATGTAAGTATATGAAAAGAAAAAAGATCAAAGAAGTGGAGTCCATGAAAAGTCATTGTGGTATAAATCAGGTTATTTTTAGCCTAATAAGGTTGGGAACTACTGCCCCAGCTATTCTTGAAATGTACATATTTTGTTTTTTGTTAGGAACTCTTTGTTGAACATTTGGCTCAACAAGCATATAAAAGAACAGCACAAGGAAAGAGAAAGACTATCCAAAAAAAGGATCTTGGTATGACTTTTTAGTATAATTAGTTATTCAACAATAGTTTGGCCTTATATTTATGGTTCAGTAATTACTCTTATAAAATAACCGGAAGTAAATGAGCGACAACACGCTATCTGATTGGTTACTGAGCTCAAAAACTGTGCATTATAACTCAATAAAGCATAAGCTGACGTGTTCCTCGCGTAGATTTTGTCGTTTTTGACGGATTTTAAGCAGTTTAAATCACAAAAGAAAGTCAAAGAATAGCTGGATACAAGGCTAATCAAGGTACTAACACAACAGAATGTTTTAACTGCAACATTGAGTGCATTTTCATCGCTAAAATCGCCAACGTGTTTTCATCATAGGCTTCCTAGCAACGCACGTAGCAACGTCATTTATAACAGGTAAATCTACATTTTTCATGGCTTTATTGTTAATTTAATGGCCGTTCTTTTATAAAAGAAATAAAAAACTTTGTCTTGTGCGATTATCGAGTTATAATGGCACTCGAGAAGCTAGTAAAACACTCGGCTATCGCCTCGTGTTTTACACGCATCTCTCGTGCCATTATAACTCGATAATCACACGCGACAAGTTTTTTATTTCTTAAATCTTGTTTGTCAATATACAGTAATGTTATGGAATGAAATGGAGAAACGTTATTTTAGTAGGGTAGTCCAATCAGTGTTAAAATAAATACTGTTATCAATAGGAGCCCTACAGTAAAAACTGAACATTACATCATTAAAAAGATCAAGATAAAATATAAAATTATTAATACAAAAAAGAGAAATAAAATAAAACTAGCTATTATACGAAGTGTTAGAATCACAAGTAAAACTATTAAAAACAATGCAACCATTGTAATAGAATGATCTCTTAGCCATCTCTAGTTTAACGTTCGGGACATAAAAATTACTCTGCCTTGTACGTCTTAAACACCTATCTCTATTAAATGTAAAGTAATCAATTAAAAGTTGTGGTACACATCTCTTTAAACATTTATTTACAAGAAGATAAACATGAAGAGCACGCCTGTGTTCGAGAGTGCTCCATCGTAAGAAGTTAAGGGCGGTATCACTACTATTTACTTTGAAAAAAACTCTAGCCACTCTTCTTTGAAGACGTTCCAGCATAACGTATTAACGGCAACTTCTTTGAAGACGTTCCAGCATAATGGCATCGCATTTGTTACAGCACGCCCAGGCAGAGTCACTGTAGTCGAAAATCGGAAGAATAAAATATTTATAGATGGCATTTGCTGCATTCAGTGTGATATCTTGACGTATTCTTCCCAACATCCCAATTCTCTTACATGCTTTTGCAAAAATGCTGTTAAGATGGCAATTCCAAGACACGGCATCGTCCAACACCACACCCAAATACTTGAAGTTTAAAACTCGTTTTACTAGATGATCTCCTATGTTAACGGTACAATCTCCAACACGAGAAAGTCTCGCTGAAATACCAAAAAGGACAAATTCAGTCTTTTTCTTATTGTTGTCCAATAGCCACGTTTGAAGAAGGTGAAGATCACGATTTAGAACATCTTCAATTTCACTCACATTATTGGAAGCAAAATATAGCACAGTTTCGTCAGCATACATCAAGACTGCAACGCGAAACAATACTTGGTAAGTCATTAACAAAGATCACAAAAAGTAGAGGTCCCAGAATTGAACCTTGTGGTATCCCGGATAATATTACGCTATAGTCAGATGATATGTTAAGAAGCTCAGTGTCAGCAATACCATATACACAAGTCCAAGTTCCTTAGACGTGTTGAAGCTTAATAGTGAACCAGTTTGGTGTTTCGTGACATAAAACGTTGCAATTATCATGCGTTTCTTACTTTCGATAACAGTATCAAACTTGCCAGCAAGTTCTACTGGCCGATCGGAACCAAAGTAACGCTTTGATATGTAGGTTGGTTGGTGTTAATTGGGGGTTTCAAATTTCTGTGACACTGCGCTGTAATCTCGTGGATCCAAAATGTTGACTGAGGCCCCTGAATCAATCAATATACGGACATACTGTAGGTCTCCGCAATTTTAACTCGGGCAATGGGTGGTGACTTTGTAGTGGATAGGGACGAAGAGTCTATGGTAAAAGCATATTCACTGTCACTTGTGCTCGTGTCCGTTGCCGGTGCATTGCGGTCTGTCGTTGTCGATTCTTTACAAGCGAGATTGTTAACTCGTTTTCGGAACGAGATGCGTTGGTTGGTTGGTTGGTTGGTTGGTTGGTTGGTTGGTTGGTTGGTTGGTTGGTTGGTGGTTTGTGATTCATGGCTTTTGAGCGACAAACCTCTTTGGCGACCGCAGCCACGACAGGATTTTCCAAAAGCGGGGCATGTGATGATTCTTTACCACCTGGGTGTGGATACACACACCCACAATAAAAACAGCGCTGGGTTGGTCCTTGCTTCTGAGACCGTTTGTTATTCGAAAACCGTTGCTTGTTGTGATAGTATTCGAGCACCTCGGCATGGCGGTCGGATGTTTCCAGCGCTCGGCCATATTGTAACAATGCATTTAAGGATAATTCTTCTCGAAGGGCTTTACGTCGTACACGCGTTGACAAACAATGTTCAACAAGTTGAATTTTGATTTCGTTCGTCTAGTCAGTGAACTGGTACGTACTAGCTAGTTGGCGCAACCTCGTGTAAAACTGGTCGAGGGTTTCACCCTGGCGTTGCTTGGCGAAACACATGCAAGAGTCTGCGATAGCACCCCCGATAGCCCCGCGATTCCTGACCATACGCTGTATGGAACCGCACCTAATTGGGCAGTGTCCTGAACCAATTCATTCTTTGGAGGGTGTAGCTCTGTCGGAGAGGGTTTTACGCTAATAGCTGAGGAACAGTTTACAGGACCCAGAGATCCACAAAGACGGGAGCGGTCTCATAGGTAGAGCAGCCCCAGGCGCGCCTAAACTCCCCAACTAACTTGTTACAATGTTGCCGAGAATTACCCTCTCCAACGCCACCCTCCAGCTAAGCTGGAGAAGGGATTCGAGGCACGAAACCTGCCCAAAGGCGTTTTCCCACCCCTGTGGTCACTCACGGCTCTTCTGGAAGATATCAAAGCCTGCCCCATTCCATCGAGGTTGTATAGTACTTGCAGGTCGGTCTAGCCAGCCTATCTGCTTGGTCGCCGCCCTTTTGCGTTATTGTCATCTCCGATGCTCATCACCAGATCGCCATTAGCTGGCCCCGGTCCATTCTATCCCAGAGGGGTGTGAGGTAACTTTCTCGGTTTGGCTGGCTCCATCACCTCATGAACACACTTGGTCGTTGGTCCAGCGATTCTTCCCATCGATATTCGTTCTCCTCCACCCGTAGTCCCCGACGCGTTTCCTGGTGTAATCCTGCAGATGTTGATGTACCAGATGCGACGAAGTTGTCCGAACAAGCGAACTCACTGACCCGAAGTTTTTGTTTTAGATTTATCACTCGTTTAGGTGAACGGACTACCCCCAACAAGCTAGAAGCCCAATGATAGGGGTTCTGCGGGCCTACGATTTAAGGTCGTTATCCGAAGGTAACCAGAAAGCTGTATAGCAAAGCGTCCGGAACCTGTCGTGGTCGAGCAGCAGTATTCCAGCATCCGAAAGTGAAATAAAGCGTCAGCAGCGCAGTTACTCTACCGGGCGTGCGAAGCGCGGTGAAAGAACATGGTGCAGACCGGCCATGCGGGTAAGACTTTGCAGAAAGTGCATGAGCTCAGACGTCCGGAACGTGCAGCTGATGAGATTGTTGACCAAACACCATGTTGCTACCGAGCGACAGGACGCGTAAAAGAACCTCAAACTACGTGAGACACATCAGGGCCGCAACCTTTTGTAACTTGAGCCAGACCAGGCGCCATGGCAATTGTAATCTGAAACAACTGAGGTGTCGCAGCAAATGTATCTGAGTCCCAGGAGGTGCATTGGCAATTATAATCCGAGACACAGCAGCAGCGAGTGCAACCTGAGATACATATACGAAGCAGCAGCAGCTAAAACCCCCCAGGGGCGGCGGCAAATGTAACATGAGACACATCAGGTGTCGCATGGCAATTGGTCAGGTGTCGTAGCACTTGGAACCTCGAGACGCATCAGGTGTGGTGGCAAATTTAACCTAAGGCAGGACAGGCGCACCAATTTGAACCTGAAACACGCAAAGAACAGCAGCAGCAGTTAGAGCCCGGGACACAAGCGGCGTAGCAGCAATTGTAACTCGAGACACATCAGGTGTGGCATGGCAATTGGCACGGCGGCAAATGTAACTTGAGACACATCAGGTGTAGCATTGCAATTGGTCAGGTGTTGTAGCACTTGGAACCTGGAGACGCATCAGGTGTGGTGGCAAATTTAACCTAAGGCAGGACAGGCGCAGCAGCAATTTGAACCTGAAACACGCGAAGTGCAGCAGCAGCAGTTAGAGCCCGAGAGACATCCGGCGTAGCAGCAATTGTAACTCGAGACACAGCAGGTGTGACATGGCAATTGGCAGCGAAGGTAAAATCCAGGGTAGCGGAGGTAAGACCCTGGGTAGCGGAGGTAAGACCCTGGGTAGCGGAGGTAAGACCCTGGGTAGCGGAGGTAAGACCCTGGGTACAAGGTTGGTGTGGTGGCAATTGAACGTATAAGGCAGGACAGGCACAGCAGCAATTGGAACCTGAATACACGCGAAGTGCAGCAGCAATTAGACACCGGTCCAGCGTGGCAGCAAGTGTAACCAGAGACACATCAGGGGCATAGGCAATGGCAAGCTGAGACACATCAAGTGCCGCGCGGCACATCAAAAACTGACAATTAAAATAACACAAATTATGTTGAAGCATGGATCGCACAAAAATGCACAAAAATGGACAGCACCTGATAATGGACAGCACCTGATTATTGTGGGGAAATCGGAAACTTGCATGCATGGCGGACAACGAAGGTGTGTACGTATGAAAGTGATTGTAAGTTTAAGTACACCAGGGGTAAGTCATTACCAATACAAACAGAGAGCACTCATGGGGCTGGGGCCAGCTTAGAACAAGAACCGCCCGCGAGGGGTGAGTCGTTGACGCCATGGTCAGCGTAAACAATAATACATTGCAGAACGAAGTAATAACACAAAGCGAAACTCCTGGGAGGGAAGACCCCCACGACGGTCTATACGAACTCGCACACAAGGCATAACCGGGAGAAAACTAGGATATCAAGGGGAGGGGAGTGAGCTGAAGAAAACCCTAGAACCCGGGGCCCACGAACCGAGGAGACAACAACCAATCATACTCGAGGTAAGGAAAACAAGCGATCTACAACAGGAAAATATTTAACAGTTCGAAATTATAGTAAGGAGTCCGGAGTACATCCTACGCAAAACGTGCCAGGTGGGATGAAAGGCGCGGGCACTTATAGATAAGCGGTAAAATGGCAGTGAGCACCAAGCAGTCAACTATCCGGCAGAGAGCAACGTACATGTAATCAATGCAATCAATCAATTTAACCAGACATAAGTAAACAAGCGGGCTGCTTAGTATATATACGGCAATAAAACAGCGTAAACGGCGCTTCGCAACAAACTGATAAGATGAATGTCGAGGGCACTTATGATAAGCGGCAAATTGACAGCGAGCACAAAGCAATGTATACGAACAAACCAAGGTCTCCGTGAAATAACTATCCTGCAGAGAGCAACGGATACGCAAAGCAACCAAGAAATTTAACCAGATATAGGTAAACAAGCTGGCTTGGAACAGACGGTAATAAAGTAGCGTAAACAGCGCTTCGCAACAAAACTGAAAAGATGAAGGGCGAATTAAGGCACTTATAGCAAGGTTGTAAACAATGTCTAGTATAGATAAGCGGTAAATCAACAGCGAGCACCAAGCAATTATACGAACAAACCAAGTTCTCCGTGAAATAACTATCCTGCAGAGAGCAACGGATAAGCAAAGCAAGCAATGCAAGCAAGCAAGCAATTGAACATGCAGATATATAGGTAAACAAGCTGGCTTAGAACAGACGGCAATAAAGCATCGTAAACAGCGCTTCGCAACAAAACTGAAAAGATGAAGGGCGAATTAAGGCACTTATAGCAAGGTTGTGAACTATTTCTAGGAGATAAGCGGTAAATTGGCAGCGAGCACCAAGCAATTGTACGAACAAACCAAGTTCTCCGTGAAATAACTACCCTGCAGAGAGCAACGGATAAGCAAAGCAAGCAATGCAAGCAATAAATTTGACCAGATAAACAGACGGCAATAAAGCAGCGTAAACACCGCTTCGCAATAAAACTGCATGCGAGCACCAAGCAATGTACGAACAAACCAAATTCTCCGTGAAAACAACCATCCTACAGAGAGCAACGGACATTAAGCAATGTAAGCAATAAATTTAACCAGATACAAGCTGGCTTGATTAGTACAGATGACAATAAGGCAGCGTAAATGGCGCTTCGCAACACAACTGATAAGAGCACACGGTTTACAACATAATAAACCCTGATTGATAAAGTACAAACCACAAGACCGGCTGATGCAGGTCTAAATTAAAGAGGTTATGAAAACCATTTGGGCTAAGAACGTTGCAAGCATTTCGGCCAAGTGAACCACGACCAACGAACGAACGGGAATTTTCTCGACTCAAGGCAGGATTTCGCAATATATCTGTACCGAGTAAGTTGTGAAAGGCTTTGCAGCAGCATCTAACGCTTGTAGGCTTGGACAGAAACCGTTTGAACACAGAAAACGGTGTATATCTTCGAACAGCGAAGTCAACTAAGTATCGTGTACGACGAACAGCGCACGAATAAGCCCTGAAGTGGAGGACCGTCAGATGCCACGAGTTTTGCATTGACGTAAGGCATTCAGTGCACACACCCTGAATATCTATATAGGGCCCCAAGGGACCACAAGACCCCGGCAGCACACTTACTTTGCATGATGTTAATTATTTTTATTGCATAAATCCATTAAATCGACAAATATTAATCAATCCCATTATATTATTTCACAACACAACGCAATAATTATGGTTTAATAGACAGCAATTTGCACTGCAAACGTGAAATACAATATGTTTAAAAACAATCAAGTATAATTAAAGTTTAGAACAATCACGTAATTTACAACGGTATTCTGTATTTTGTATAAAAAATAGGTAGTTAGACGCCGGACTTCTGTCTCTTTCCACAGAGAATTAACCGCAATTTTTCCCGTCAAGCCAGTTTCAGTTAGCCGTGCCCTACTTTCCCCCCTTGGAATTGTTATTGGTTTACTGGTATCTTGTTTGAGAATGCAAATAATGTTTTTATTTGTAATCTTCTGCTTCGTGGCTGCACTTGAGGATCTTCTTCTTTTGTGTGGTACGGATGTATAACTTTGTAGGTGGCAGATGGTAGCCTGGCATTATCCTATATTCAATAGAACAAGTGACAATGTTGGAAATCACAATGGGTCATTGCATTCAATGTCCACACCACCACCCATTGATGAAATTTTCTGAGGGTCTCTCACAGTAATTTCTGTGGGGTGATTGTGTCGGCAATTAAATGGGATGGTCTCATATGAATACAATAGTAGAACCAGCAAAAACATGCACAAAACTACAAAATAATAGATTCTGGATGACCAGGATAAGTCATGGAAATCCAAAATCAGTTGGATTAAAAGTTCTTTAAATGCCAAGGCAGGACTAGGATCACAGTAGGAAACTCTAGGGGTTATATTTTAAAAATTCAAGGGAAGATATTATTGGTCTTGTAAAGAACTAAATCACTAAATATCAGTGAAGACTGAGGGGTGCGTTTTTATAGTTAGTGATCAGTTAATAGTGGTAGGATCGCTATATTTTTTTCAATTACTTAATTAATTACTCAAATATTTACCTGTTGTCGCGCCTGTGGTCTTTCTTGGCTGATGGCAATTGTATTTGTGGCAGTACTAGTATTACTAGCACTAGTGTGCGCTTGTGACAGCTGTGTGGTTGTCCCACTTCGCGACGTGTTCGTTGGTTGCTACACAAATTCACCGACAGAAAATACTGTTGAAGTAACCTGTGGAAATGTTGCGTTGATTGCTTCGTTAATCGCTCGCGAAACGGCCTCTGATATCGTCCTCGACAGTGTTTCACGATCCGCCATATTTTAATAATAACAAGACGCCCGCTAGGCGTTAACTCGGGCTACTTGAGGTTGTGGCTTGTTGAAAGACATTGTAGGCAAATTCAATATACACAAATCTATAGTTGTAGGTACAATGGTATGTTAAATTTTCCATCATTGCAAACCCATAACATAGTGTTGGCCAACGGTTTTGATTATAATGTGAGTTGGCTCAGTATCCAAGCTGGCTTACTGAGAAGTCTGCCCCACCAAATGAGCCATCTTGTTTGCTGACCTAATACAGTTCTCGTCAACAGGGTCAGCCTGGCAAGCGAGCCGGCCTGCACTCATGTAATAACAATTCATATGGTCAGTCCGGCAAACAGGTTCAGTTTGAGCAAGCATTAAATCAGTTAATCTTTTTCTCAGTGTATAAGGCATAGCAGTAAATCAAACCATTTAGCTGGCAGTAGCAAGGTCATGCAAACAACAACAAACTATTTACTCCTTGATCTTGATAGTTGGTATGGGTGTCAGAGATTTATATACTGTGTGTTCATTTGTAAGCATTTGTGTATAATAATACATGTATGAACAATCGATACAAACTTACTGATAACCCAGAACATTTTGGAGCCCCATTTAAGCTTACAGGTAAAATATCGAGTGAATGGCAACAATGAGTGTCAGAGATTTATATACTGTACGTTCATTTGTAAGCATTCGCATACAATATGAACAATCGATACAAACTTACTGATAACCCAGAACATTTTGGAGCCCCATTTAAGCTTACAGTTACAGGTAAAATATCAAGTGAAACAGGGTAATTAATTCGATAGCAACATTGCATACTTTAATAATAGTACTTGGTATATATGAAACAATAAACTGTAGCATCGACTTTATTTTGTATAATTACATAACAATAAACAATACAGGCAACAAAGCTTATAAAAATATTACAGTTAGTGTTTAATACCTCAGAACAGTTAACATATTTCCATACAGCATTCATATGTTGAGTCTCATATTAAATCATTAAACATTTAGTAGACAAAAAGCGTATGGAAACATATAATTTGATGAGTACAGGTTCTCGAAATCGTAGACCAACCCGTTTCGAAAGCGATCTGGATTGGCAAGTATCTTGATCTTATATTCGCTCACAGCCACATCAAAGATTTTCATTTCAGTTTCGCAAAGGTGAAAAGCCTGGGTACGAGGTTGATCGGGATGATGCAATAATTAGCCTCCCTAAAAACGAGTGCGGGGGGCAAAAATTTTTTTGGGATCACTTCACTGCGCATGTGTAGTAATCCCACATTCATAGTCTCGCTCACTAGTCTACTAATTTAGTCAACAATGATGCAATAATTGCCATTTCGCGACGACGACAAAATAATAAACAGAGCCCTTTTTAAGACTCGTGCTCTCCCCCACAGGGGGGGGGAGGCCCGAGTAATGAGCTTCTGGGCTTAGTGACCAGGCCAATTCCCCGCCAAATTAATAAATTTACACTTGGCGCGTTACATTGTAAATTTATGATATATTTTTTAAGGTGTTATTTTTCATTATTTATAAATAATGGATATATTTTCTAAGGTGTTAATTTTCATTATTTACAAATAATGGATATATTTTCTAAGGTGTTATTTTTCATTATTTATAAATAATGGTATATTTTATTTTACGGTGTTAATGTCCATTATTTATAAATAATGGATTATGTCTGTGCTAAAACATTTCATATATAAATAACTAGCAAAACAGTATCGAATTTATATCTAAATAATCAATTTACAAAACATTATTATTTATAAATAATTCCTGAACAAATCTCATTATTTATAAAAAAAGTTTAAGCGTGTTTCAATTATATACAAATCACAAATGAACAAACGAAATTATTTATAAATAATAGATTTGCTTAACACTTATTATTTATAAATAAATGTTTCCCTTCAAACAATTATTTATAAATAATGGAAAATATCACCAATATTTTGCTAAATAATAAATTTACATTTGGCGCCCCATATTAGTGGGGAAAAACTGAACTTATAGCGATTAGTATATGGCACTTGGTAAGGCACGCACGGGGGGTGGGACAAGCGCGAGTCCGGCTTTTCTATGTCCATCATTACTTTACAGCAGAGTTCGTTTCTTCTGTCATCAAACGGCTACACTTAGCTAGTGCTAAAGCATCACAGTAGTTTGCACCAGGGAATATGGGTTTGACTAAATCACGGGCGCTCGTCGCGGGTTACATCGATATGTTTGGTCAGCGGTCAATAACGATTGTTTTAAATACGACACGTATTAAAGTATTTGTAAACATTTTTAGAAGTGGATTGAAAAACACAGGCAGGGGTTACAGGGTACATGTAGCGTTACAATGAAGTTGAAGGTTAGGAAGACACTTAAGGCGAGGGTTTAGGATTGGTGTTGTGTTGGGGTTGGGTTCTAATAGTGTTAATGATAAATCCTTATGCCATTTAATATTTCATGATTATAATGAATCTCCTCGAAAGAATGTGCTGGCTACGAACTGATTACGAAGAAACGAAGTTGTCCGCTGACCAAATATATCGATGTCACCCGCAACGAACGCCCGTGATGTAGTCAGACCCGAATAAAATGCGCATGACGCGTTTCTGGATACTGTTAGTCCATATGACAGACGCGTACACGAACACAGATCTAACGAGCGCGAAGTAGATCTAGACTAAATCGCATGAAGGAATTAAAACACACTTTACTACTCTGAGTATGTGCAACCTTTTTGAGGCTTTCCTGATCATCTCACTTATATAATTATTCCACTTGAGATTATCACTCAAGATAGTTCCAAAAATCTTGTGAATTGACACTTTCTCAAGGTCACGGTCATAATGGTGAGTGACGTAATGTCCGGTGAGGTTTCACACGGACAAATGATCATTTCTTTGTATTTCTTCGGATTGAGATTCATGTTGTGTTCGGCCCAGTTGGAAATTGTATCTAGGTAATAATTTCAGATATGGTGATGTCGTGAGACTCGTCAACAAACTTCCATGGCTAGATTACATGGGGACTTCGTCGCGAGGTAAAATTAATCATTAAAAAGAGGATGTGTCCGAGATTCGTGCCTTGTTGGAACACCCGCATGAACACTTTCCCATTCAGATACTAAACCTTCGAGTTTAACTCTTTTAAGTTTAATCAGTTTTATAACCATATGTTGTGGTCAATGTGATCAAACGCCTTCCTGAAGTCAAGGTAGCGCATTCTTAGGTACCTCCCTGGCTGGTCTAAAACAGAGAGCCAGTTCTCGAGCATATCTAAGAGGCAATAAGTCGTGGGCGTACCTTTCAGGCATACAAACTGTTGTGGATCAATCTCATGCTTCACATCAACAATAAGCCACCGAAAGTTCTCCTGAACCTTTGAAACATACGGAGCGAGGTCTATGGACCGGAGATCATTGTCGCAGGTGACATGAATCCTTCCACAATATCGGGAAGGAACCTGAGGAAAAAGAGGCGTTAAATATATCCGTAACAGGTGTGGGAAGCTCAGGTGCAAACTCCTTCCAGATACGATTTGGAAGGTCGTCGGGGCCAATTGACTGGGTTAAGCAGTTTGGCTTACACACCTCATGGCTTAATTACAGACAATTGCTCTTGAGTTGGCAAAAAGCCGGGTAGCGTGCTGTGACATCTAATGGAGAAATGTTAGATGTAACTGAGATATAAAATTTATTCAGCCTTGTGATTACATAAGCACCGGATATAATATTGCCGGTCTTATCTTCCTAACTCATCGATTTACTGTTACTGGACTTGCCAGAGATCTTGTTGACAGTGTTCCGGCCGCCATTTACGTAGATCACTAGTTCTAAGATGTTGCCCCTTTCCCCATAGTAAAAGTCCTTCCTTTGGTTAGTTGTGTCACGCACCCTGTTCCTGAGGTTCGTTGTCCTCAACAGCATGCATTTGTTCTCACAAAAAGTAGAATTAGATCAATTTATAACTGGCTTTAAAAACTAGACAGTAAAGTAAGCACAACCATATAGCAAACGCCACCGTCGCCAAAAAGCAGACAACAACGATGTGACTCACTGACTGCAAGCATACTGTATTTCATTGTGTCAAATTTACACAGTTTTGCTGAAAATTACAATGACGCCATTAAAAAATGTGTTTACCATTGGGATACCCGACCTAAATAAGCCTTCCATCCTGCTTTGGGCTGTTTTTCTCTTGGCTTTCCGAACTTCATGACTTCTTTGTCGGGATTCTTCATCGTTAAGGTACGTTTACACACTGCGATTAATCGGGCGGATTTATGGTTTAGATGCATGTTATGAAGAGAAACTGTCAGCGGAAAGACTTGTGGGCTCAATCCTTACTCTTCCTTATTTTCCTTACTTACCATGCATCTACACCATAAATCGGGCCGATTAATCGCAGGGTGTAAACACATCGTTAGGCAGGTTTAGATTTGACTACGAGATTCGTCATCTTTGGCGCCAAATCTCGTACTGTAAAGTTGACATCATCGTCTATTTAAGGTGGCTCCCTAGGTTTTATACATAATGTATAAAAGGGTTGTTCAGATCATAGTTAATATAACCCGTCAGTTATACTAGAAATACGAATTTGCAATAATCCCCTCGCCCGCCTTTTCTACCTAACCCTCCCCCCCTACGGGAATTTCTCCATCCATGGTGCCCAGACCTCGCACGCCGTGGCCGTGTATTTCTGTTTTGCAAAAATTCACAATTTCCAAAAGCCCGTTTCGTCGAAGAAATGTTTGAACGTTATCTCGGCCAATATTTAACCGATTTAAATTCTGAAAACAGATTTGGAATTAGCGAGTCAACATACATAACATACGCGTTTACTATATTACGAGAACGTGAGTACCTTCGTAAAAACGGTTTATGTACTTCGAAATTAGTCGATTATAAACTGGTCACTTCATCGTATATTATTTTGAACGTTATCTCGATCAATATTTAACCGTTTTCAATTCTGAAAACAGATTTGGAATTAGCGAGTCAAAATACATCACATATGTGTCTACTCTATTACGAGAACGTGAATACCCTTCGTAAAAATGGTTTATGTACTTAGAAAGTTAGTCGGCTTTGTCGGCTATGATTATCTCGATCAATATATAAACGTTTTCAATTCTGAAAACAGATTTGGAATTAGCGTGTCAAAATACATACTCGGACTCGGATTTCTATTTCCTCAAAAAACTATGTCTCTTGTGACGGTTCAATTTAATCTGAGTATCTAGTTACCAGTGCCACATTTTCCGATGCCGCGCATGAGGACGGATACCTATAAACTGATCCTAGATCTAGGAACGGCTTGGATCTCGCGTGATAAGGGACTAAACGCCGGTCGATATTAGCACCCTCGCCCTCAGGCCTTCGGCCGGCGCTTCGCGCCGGGCGAGGGGATTAACTATGTTCAGATGGTTTTGGCAATATCACCAAATTTAATGTTTTTTAACATTAAATTTGAATAAAAAAGGTATAAGAAAATCAGAATAAAAAATGTATAAACTTCATCTTTAAGTGTACAACCTTTCAAAATAATTCACCGAAGGAAACGCAAGATATTTGCGTTTATTTTCGGGCTTTTTACGCATGCTGACGTCATATAATTTCACGATCAGCTCTCGCGCGGTCATAAAACCTCAGGGAGCTACCTTAAATACAAGTTTTGTGAAACACCTCGTACTCAAATGAGCAATGACTATTAGTCGGCCGGCCAACCGGAGCTAAAACGCTCGGAAAAACCTTTGATAGCATTTTCTGTTACAAGCTGGTAATCACCAAAGATATTTAGTATAGACTATTTTCGAAACCGTGGTAGTTTTTTTGAGCGTTTAAAGGTCAACTATACCTTTTGAGGTTATTCTATTTTTCGTTAGAATTCAAAAAGTTAAATTCAAAACCGAAGAAATAATTGAAATTGGTTACTCGGTTCTACTTTTATGATCTGTTAAAGATCGAGTTTTCAGCCCTTTTGCTAAACTTAGTTGAACAACGACCGCGTCGGAAGAAAGCCTGGTACTACCGGTAAGTGATGTCATAATGATGTCATACGGCAAGAAAATACTGTATATTTTGGTTTTATTTTAGTGAAATTTGGAATACTGTTTACTCTTGGGTGAGTGATAAGTGACAAACCAAATATCAAGCACTGGAATATTATTTTGTTCAATAAACCTATTACCAGTATGACACTATGACGTCATACCGGTAATAGTGCCATTCTTCTCATAACACGGTCGTGCAACAAGAGATTCGAAGAAATACTCCTCAATAAATCCTGCACTATATCATGAAATTCATTTTTATCTTCACTTTTACAAAGTTAGATGATATCTCTTTCGGAGGAAAATAAATCCGTTGCACGCTTCGAACGTTCAAAGCGGATTTCCCTTGAGTGTTGCTGGACTTGGCCTATGCCTACATTTTGGTTCTGTAAACATGCGTCGGACTGGCCTACAGGACTTGCCTAAGCTTACTTTAACTGTTCGCCTAGGCTAGTCCTAGGCTTGAAGTGTCAACACGGCTTAAGTTTACTAACCACAATTAATTATGAGTGATTGCAGTGATCACAGATCAGGTACACATGCCAATACTAATCTTAATCCTTGTGAACATGTAATAAACTGGAAACTTTGTACAATATGCATGATGTGAGTGATATTTGCATTAATTCTATCAGAGAATAGATATGATATGCTTGTGAGAAGCAAAATTAATGCTAGTGACAAAGTGAGGGGAAATCCCCTGTTAGCAGACAGCAGATTTGGGGCAAGATGGCAAAAATATGCATATATTATATAAAATATGCATATATTAAAATATGCTAAGATATGCATATATTGAGGACATCAAAGGGAAAATAGATCCACCGCAATTCGGTTGTATGAAAGGCACATATACAACCCTTGTCTGCTTGATATGTTACACGATTGGTTGTCTAATGTAGACACCCATGCCATTATCTAAGAATCTGCTTCTTAGACTTTAGCAAAGCATTCGACCGTATAAACCGTAATACACTAGTCACGAAGCTGATTACCTTGGGGTCCGAAGATCTATACTACCCTGGATATGCAGCTTCTTGTCTGACCGTAAACAACGTGTAAAGCTGGGGGAGTCTACTGTATCGCATCAATGCAGGAGTTCCCCAAGGCACTAAATTGGGCCCCATCTTGTTTATTGTGATGGTCAATGATCTCATTCTACCGACTTGCAACCACTGGAAATACATGGACGACGTAACCATCTCGGAAGTGATACCCAAACATGACATATCGACTATACAAGCAGATCTAGATCATATTTCCACTTGGGCTTCAAATAATTATATGAAATTAAACTCTAAGAAGTGTTTCTTCCGTAATCCACCCATTTTATCTCCACTGTCCATTGGTGGTACTGTACACCCGTTGACGTTGTAGAAAAGCACACTGTTCTTGGTATTGAAATCAATAGTGGTCTCGAAATCAATAGTGGTCTCGAATGGTCAGACCAGGTTGACTAAAAAAGCAGCTAAACGATTATACATACTACGCGTTCTGCGTCAAAGTGGTCTTTCTTCCTTCTTATCCGTTCTGCCCTTGAATACTGTTGCCCCGTCTGGCACACCAGTTTACCTTCATATTTAAGTGAAAAGATCGAGCGAATCCAAAGAAGAGCTTTCCGTATTATTTATCCATACATTTCATACAGAGAAGCACTGGCCATCGCAGACTGCCCTACTTTGAGCGAAAATAGACTGAACCTATCTGTACAATTATACACTAAGTCACTAAGATAACCCATACTACTAGGTTAAGTGCGCATGGTCGACAACTACGCGATGCTAATAATCTCTCTTTTTTAAATGTCATACGAATAGATATCAGAATATATAAATTTTTTCCGGCCATTACTGCACATATAAACAAATTATAACATATTTTTAGCTATATCTTAGATATCTACATTTTACATTTTTACATTTACTTGTATATTTCATAGTATTAGTATTGTATTTAAATTGTAAACCGGTTCAGTCCTCCGGTATTAATTTTAACAAAGTAATCAAGTGTAGTTTCTTCTTAATTGCTATTTGTAAAGTATAAAGCAATTCACGTAGGTTCAATTTTATACTTAATAAACCGTGATTGATTGATTGATTATGTTCGAAGATTATTTTGTTTGACCAATAGCCCATATTCACCATCAACAAACTTGTCCCATGACAGACCATGTGATATCAACTTGAGCAACTTCATTAAGATTCTCTATTTACTTGTTCTTGCTTTTCAATGTCTTATTGTATTTATCAACAACAAAACCTCTCTACGTGTAAATAAAATAAAATTAATCGATTAATTTTTATTTTTTTTAGTACTGTCAATTTATGTTGTTTCTCTTTGGTGAAAGATATAATTATAAATAATATATGTATGATGACTTTTATAACTTCTATAAATGAAAATGATACATATTTAACAGATAAAATTGTACCTCTACCAAATAACGTGTTGGAAGAATTCATACACAATGCAGTATGCATATCAGAAATGATGTAGAAAGCACCCTGCATCCCGGGTCGTAATTAGTGAATTGGTAATGATTCAGACAACCGTATCATCAAAGTTATTCCAGACACTTTATATAATTTTTATACATTACTACAATCTTGCATTGAGGCTTAATTTAATGTGCGACCTGTCATTGCTGTACACAATAATACCTGTGACATATTAACTCAGAGAATGTTTATTATTTTCAGTTTTAGTACGGTACTCAGAAATACATCTAAAGTGATTTTTAAAGATGCTTTTTCTTTTCTTAAAAACATTTAGATAATGCTGTGAATGAGAATGATGAATTAGCATTCTTGCAAGGTAAGTGAATCATAACCACGTTTTGTGATTTCACATTTTGTCTTGTATGTTAATTGAAATGCATTTATTTGTATCATTTGAAGGGACGTTAGAGTGAACATGTTGTGGAACGCAATAATACTGGAACTGGTGAAATATCTAGTAGGAGTTGTTTTAATGTGACTCTAACCTGCAGGTGATCGCGTGATGAAAAAGAACTGGACCTTACTACAAACAAATAAACACATTCATTTACAACTGTTTAAACTAGTTCTCCGATGGAAAATTAAGACTTGTTTTTATCAAATGATCTTAAAGTTATTACCACAATTACTAAATCATGCGAAATTTTCATCTTACTTAAGATTTGTGTTCAGAAAGAGGTTATTACTTTACATGTAAAACGTCAATTTTTACGTAAAGTTATTACCACAATTACTTAGCCTCCTCCGCAGGCAACTCTGTCGCTTCTTTTTTCCGAGTCAAATATAGCTTCCAAGGCTATGCGAGCGATGTTTTGGTTGGGATTGCAGGGAAGTAATAGGGATTGTGAAGGGATTGATCGACGAAGATGGCGCATTTAATTTCCCTCTCCCCATGCTCTTGTTAATTTATCTGGCTCGGCCAAAACAGCCTTGGGAGCGATTTGACTCGGAAAAAAGAAGCCACATAGTTGCCTGCGGAGGAGGCTAACAATTACTAATCATGCGAAATTTTCATCTCAAAATTTGTTGAGAAAGAGGTTATTGCTTTACATGTAAAACGTCAATTTTGTACGTTATTTTGTTTTGTTATAAAAATGGCAAAACTTTAGCAAGGTGGATTAAATAAAAGTCAGGTTATGACGTCATGATATTGAGAGCAACAAATCAGAGCCAAGCTTATTTGGTATGACTCAGACCTTTTCCGAAGATGGCGCCCAGTACATCACAGAACCAACAGTACAACCCTAATGTTAACCTAACCAACCCTAATCCTACTAACTAACCCTGACCAATCCTAATTTTAACCCTAACCAACTCTTTTCACTGTCTTCCAAAGGTCGACCGAAGCCGACTGGACGCCATCTTCGAAAAAGGTCCCACAGAGTCATCCCATCTAATCTTTTCCAGCTTATTGACGACATGACGTCAAAGCAGTCTTCATTCAATACATTCTTCCCAAACTTGGCCATTTTATTTGGAGACCCAACAAATTTTGAAATCAAACTATACACGATTACTAATTGGCATGATATCTTCAATATTATTTACAAAACATATTACTTTTTTTCATCGGAAAACTGCTTTAAAATCTGAATTTTTATTCTGGGTCTAGTTCCAGTTCTTTTATTTTCCCACACGGTTTGCAAGTCGCAGTGCAAGCATAAAACAACAAGAAGGTTCTACAACATCTTATGAAGCATAAAACAACAAGAAGGTTCTACAACATCTTATGAAAAAGAGCAAATGGATGAAGAATCCGCGTATTGCACGAGCCCGAGAAGTCGACTAAGGAAGTTATATGGCAGGAATTCAATAAAGAAAATGTTTTTAGATATTGAGTTTGGTTATTACAACTATCCTATCAAATAAATAAATAAGGACCTAACTCCCTGACCTCTCATTAGATATCAAATAAATAATAATAATAATAATAATAATAGTTTCTTTAAAAGACTGATTTTTGTAACCAAAAGGTTAAATTAAATCAGTGACTTACAATAAGTGGACATGAAATTACATACTAGATAAACATGCATAAAAATGTTCAATTAAAATATTCAGTAATTAAGTTATCGTTAAAATACGTTGATTAAAAATCTAAAAGTCTGAAATGGCTATATATCATTTACTGTTTTCCTTTGAAATAATTTGAGGTAAAAAACGATTTCCTAAAACGTTCAGTTTTACATAAGTAATTATTATATTTACATCTTGGTCTCATGTCATAATCAAATGAAATTTTAAGAAGTAAAAACTCACTTAATTTATCATTGTTCTCGTTCTTTTCTTTTCGTCGCGCTTTAAGTGAAGGAATACCAGTAAAGTTCCGGGCTTCTCCATATCTTAATGATGCTAACACAATTCTCAATGCACGTAACTCCTTGACCTAACTCCTTGATTTACCATTAGATATCAAATAAATAAGGACCTAACTCCCTGACCTCTTATTAGATATCAAATAAATAAGGACCTAACTCCCTGACCTCTCATTAGATATCAAATAAATAAGGACCTAACTCCTTGACCTTTTTTTAGATATCAAATAAATAAGAACCTAACTCCTTGACCTCTTATTAGATATCAAATAAATAAGAACCTTACTCCTTGACCTCTTATTAGATATCAAATAAATAAGGACCTAACTCCCTGACCTCTTATTAGATATCAAATAAATAAGAACCTTACTCCTTGACCTCTTATTAGATATCAAATAAATAAGGACCTAACTCCCTGACCTCTTATTAGATATCAAATAAATAAGAACCTTACTCCTTGACCTCTTATTAGATATCAAATAAATAAGAACCTAACTCCTTGACCTCTTATTAGATATCAAATAAATAAGAACCTAACTCCTTGACCTCTTATTAGATATCAAATAAATAAGGACCTAACTCCTTGACCTCTTATTAGATATCAAATAAATAAGGACCTAACTCCTTGACCTCATTAGATATCAAATAAATAAGAACCTAACTCCTTGACCTCTTATTAGATATCAAATAAATAAGGACCTAACTCCTTGACCTCTTATTAGATATCAAATAAATAAGGACCTAACTCCCTGACCTCTTATTAGATATCAAATAAATAAGGACCTAACTCCTTGACCTCATTAGATATCAAATAAATAAGAACCTAACTCCTTGACCTCTTATTAGATATCAAATAAATAGGGACCTAACTCCCTGACCTGTTATTAGATATCAAATAAATAAGGACCTAACTCCTTGACCTCTCATTAGATATCAAATAAATAAGAACCTAACTCCTTGACCTCTTATTAGATATCAAATAAATAGGGACCTAACTCCCTGACCTGTTATTAGATATCAAATAAATAAGGACCTAACTCCTTGACCTCTCATTAGATATCAAATAAATAAGGACCTACAGTAACTCCTTGACCTCTTATTAGATATCAAATAAATAAGAACCTAACTCCGTGACCTCTTATTAGATATCAAATAAATAAGAACCTAACTCCTTGACCTCTCATTAGATATCAAATAAATAAGGACCTAACTCCTTGACCTCTTATTAGATATAAAATAAATAAGAACCTAACTCCCTGACCTCTTATTAGATATCAAATAAATAAGGACCTAACTCCTTGACCTCTTATTAGATATCAAATAAATAAGAACCTAACTCCCTGACCTCTCATTAGATATCAAATAAATAAGGACTTATCCCAGGCTAGTTTTGGTCTATCGTGGCTATGAATATGGATATACGTGAATATGTGCTTGCAGCGTGAATATGTTCTGATTGGTCAGGAAGGAATATTCCAGTTATAAGAAGGTTTGTAATTGGATAACGCTACTATTGGTCTATCACCAATAGACCACTAGTAGCTTAGCTAATCAGAATGCCGAATTTGTAAGGAGTGCTATGTTGTGTTATGAGGAGTCCTATGTTGTGTTATGAGGAGTGCTATGTTATGTTATGAGGAGTGCTATGTTGTGTTATGAGGAGTGCTATGTTGTGTTATGAGGAGTGCTATGTTGTGTTATTTGGAGTACTATGTTGTGTTATTTGGAGTGCTATGTTGTGTTATGAGGAGAGCTATGTTGTGTTTTGAGGAGTGCTATGTTGTGTTTTGAGGAGTGCTATGTTGTGTTATGAGGAGTGCTATGTTGTGTTATGAGGAGTGCTATGTTATGTTTTGAGGAGTGCTATGTTGTGTTACAAGGAGTGCTATGTTGTGTTACGAGGAGTGCTATGTTATGTTATGAGGAGTGCTATGTTGTGTTATGAGGAGTGCTATGTTATGTTATGAGGAGTGCTATGTTGTGTTATATGAGGAGTGCTATGTTGTGTTATGAGGAGTGCTATGTTGTGTTATTTGGAGTGCTATGTTGTGTTATGAGGAGTGCTATGTTATGTTATGAGGAGTACTATGTTGTGTTTTGAGGAGTGCTATGTTGTGTTATGAGGAGTGCTATGTTGTGTTATGAGGAGTGTTATGAGGAGTGCTATGTTGTGTTTTGAGGAGTGCTATGTTGTGTTATTTGGAGTACTATGTTGTGTTATGAGGAGTGCTGTGTTATGTTATGAGGAGTGCTATGTTGTGTTATGAGGAGTACTATGTTGTGTTATTTGGAGTACTATGTTGTGTTATGAGGAGTGCTATGTTATGTTATGAGGAGTACTATGTTGTGTTTTGAGGAGTGCTATGTTGTGTTATGAGGAGTCCTATGTTATGTTATGAGGAGTGCTATGTTGTGTTATGAGGAGTGCTATGTTGTGTTATGAGGAGTGCTATGTTGTGTTATGAGGAGTGCTATGTTGTGTTATGAGGAGTGCTATGTTATGTTATGAGGAGTGTTATGTTATGTTATGAGGAGTGCTATGTTGTGTTATGAGGAGTGCTATGTTGTATTATGAGGAGTGCTATGTTGTGTTATGAGGAGTGCTATGTTGTGTTATGAGGAGTGCTATGTTGTGTTATGAGGAGTGCTATGTTGTGTTATGAGGAGTGCTATGTTGTGTTATGAGGAGTGCTATGTTGTGTTATGAGGAGTGCTATGTTGTGTTATGAGGAGTGCTATGTTGTGTTATGAGGAGTGCTATTTTGTGTTATGAGGAGTGCTACGTTGTGTTATGAGGAGTGCTACGTTGTGTTATGAGGAGTGCTATGTTGTGTTATGAGGAGTACTATGTTGTGTTATGAGGAGTGCTATGTTGTGTTATGAGGAGTGCTATGTTGTGTTATGAGGAGTGCTATGTTGTGTTATTTGGAGTGCTATGTTGTGTTATGAGGAGTGCTATGTTGTGTTATGACTTATGAGGAGTGCTATGTTGTGTTATGAGGAGTACTATGTTGTGTTATGAGGAGTGCTATGTTGTGTTATGAGGAGTGCTATGTTGTGTTTTGAGGAGTGCTATGTTGTGTTATGAGGAGTACTATGTTGTGTTATGAGGAGTGCTATGTTGTGTTATGAGGAGTGCTATGTTGTGTTATGAGGAGTGCTATGTTGTGTTATGATGAGTGCTATGTTGTGTTATGAGGAGTGCTATGTTGTGTTATGAGGAGTGCTATGTTGTGTTATGAGGAGTGCTATGTTGTGTTATGTGGAGTGCTATGTTGTGTTATGAGGAGTGCTATGTTGTGTTATGGGGAGTACTATGTTGTGTTATGAGGAGTGCTATGTTGTGTTATGAGGAGTGCTATGTTGTGTTATGAGGAGTGCTATGTTGTGTTATGGGGAGTGCTATGTTGTGTTATGAGGAGTGCTATGTTGTGTTATGAGGAGTGCTATGTTGTGTTATGAGGAGTGCTTATAATATAAGACGTACTCGCCGTTTTGATATTCCACTTTCAAGGACCGATCGTTTTAATAAGTCTTTTATTCCAGCTATGTGCACCATTGAGAATTATCATTAGTTTTCAACTTGAATTCTGTAATTAATGTATTTTTAATCTTCAATTTTTGTAAGTTTCTAAGTATCATTTTTTGTACATTTTAATCTTGTAAATTACGCAATTCAGCCTTTGGGCTGCTATGTAATTCTATCTATCTATCTATGTTGTGTTATGAGGAGTGCTATGTTGTGTTATGAGGAGTGCTATGTTATATTATGAGGAGTGCTATGTTGTGTTATGAGGAGTGCTATGTTGTGTTATGAGGAGTATTATGTTGTGTTATGAGGAGTGGTATGTTGTGTTATGAGGAGTGCTATGTTGTGTTATGAGGAATGCTATGTTGTGTTAGTATGAGTATGCGTATGATTTATCACGCAGGATAAGGTTACCATATTTATCCGAGACATTCGGACTATTCAGTTTATCACTCTTCGGTGAACGGAAAACCCAACTGATAGGGATTCTGAGGGACTACGATTTAATGTCGTTACGCACGCTATGATTGGTCAGCTTGCCGGTCTCGATCAGGCTACGTAGACCCGAATGACGTCAGTAACTAATGATAATTTGCATTAAATCAAAAGCGTTATATCTCGTAATTTTTCAGTGTAGAAGCAATTGTTTCTGAATTATTTTATAAAAATAATAGATTATGTTATATGAAAGTAAATTTAAACATGATTACGAACAAGCTAAGTGAAGCAAAACAAATGAAAGTGAATTTAAAGTGCCAATGAATCGAAAATTAAAGTGCATGCACCTAACCCCAAAAATGATAATGCTATGTTTGAAAGGGCACTTACAGGTGTAAAATGATGAAGAATGGCGCTAATAGTTCTTCGATATCTATTTTCGTTCTTGAGGTATTCACTTATATATGATATGTTAATGAGGCACAGGATGACGTCATAGCAGGCAAACAGCGTTGCAATTCTAAAATGTGTGTATATCTTCAAAGTTATCCAACGAAATTACTTGAAACTTTGCACGTGGATGCATACCACCAAACTAAAGAACATGGTTCAAGTTATGTTGTCACCATAGTTACAGATTAGCTTCCAGACCTCCTAGTCTCTAAAACAAAATAATTTGTTTTCTCATGAAATGCAGAACATGTTGAGATTGGAAGTTCTCAATAACTTTTGCAATAACTTTTCCAATGCAATACCCAAGTTTGAAATCGTAAACGTTTCTTGCGACGACAGAAAATGAAGATTTCTGTATGGGAACGGAGAGGTTTGGAAGCTAATCTGTTACTATGGTGACAACATAACTTGAACCATGTTCTTTAGTTTGGTGATATGTATCCACGTGCAAAGTTTCAAGTGATTTCGTTGGGTAACTTTGAAGATATACGCAAATTTTAGAATTCCAACAACGTTGTTTGCCTGCTATGACGTCATCCTGTGCCTCATTAACATATCACATAACTGTTAGTGCCATTCTTCATCATTTTAAGTGCCCTTTCAGACATAGCATCATCATTTTTGGGGTTAGGTGCACTTTAAGTTTGTCTTATTTGAAAGAACTCTTAAAACAATGAGGAATAACAACTTACAGCTCTTCCATATTTAACTTACTTCTTGAGATATTTAGACTTAGGTGATATTCAAATGAGATAATCTATGACGTGAGTTGTACACAACATTGGAAAATCCTGTATATCTTAAAGATTCTTGAACGAAATCACTTGAAGCTTGTCTTTAATGTTTTGTTTCATGAGCTGTAGCAATTACAAAGTTTTGAAGATATACATCATTTTCTAATGTTGTGTACAACTTTCTACGTCATAAATCAGCTCATTTAAATATCACATAAGTCTAAATATCTCAAGAACTGAGTGAAATATGGAAGAGCTGTAAGTTGTTATTCCTCATTGTTTTAAGAGTTCTTTCAAATAAGATAAACTTAATGTTCGATTCATTTGCACTTTAATATACAATGGCCAATATTTTTTCCGCATCGATCAATTTTATATTTTCGCCTGATTTTTTCATCATCGTAAGTCGGCTAAAAAACACACACATAAAATGTTAAGCCAATTTGGTGAATTATTTCCTACATTTCTAAATACGGTGATTTTTTACCTTTTTGACCCACATGCATAGAAAGTATTGTGTTTGTGGTGTATAAATAGCTTGCGTATATATTCATGAAAAGTATGAGCTCCGGTGCGGGTGGACCGGTGCGGGTGGGATCTCTGCAGAGACTCTGCTGAAGGTAACCCTTATACCGTAACCTCTCGTTGAGGGGGGTAGGGGGAGCAGAGAAGGGGTGTTAATTAACTGTTATTACATTGATTATTTTCAATTCAACATTTAATAAACTGCTTTTCCTTTGACGCTTTTTCTTCGATTATTTTCAGTTTACCTGTTATTACTGCTTAACTCTTTCCACCTCTTTGTTCTTTTGATATCTCGGGAAATATCCATAACTGTTGCGAAACCTATACCTTTTCTGAAATCACAATAAACCGGCCGTTACCAATGCTTTTGAAGTTTCCGAACAAGACATTATGTTAATATAAATTAGCATAATTATCATAAATCAGGTTGAAAAACTTTCATATTTCTAGAAAAGATCATCTTACACGCCCGCGTAGCATCATGAAAATTCAAAATGCCACCAATCGCAGAGTTGTTTATGAAATCAAATCAAATTTGGCGTGTGAGTGGATCTTGCATGTCCCTGGCGCTTGTCGAATTTCAATGTTTAATCTTACGTTACCGTGTGCCGTGTTTTTCGATTGACGACTTCGGGGGTCTTCTATGACCCTTTTGACTGGGCCGGACAGGAAAGAGTTAAACATGATTACCTAATTACATGGAAACATGATGTTTGCAAACATGGTTTTTGAAAACATGATTTTTTTATTTTGAAATGAACGTTAATTTAAACATGACTACGAACAAGTGAACAATGAAAGTGAATTTAAAAATGATTACGTGATTACACGGAGACATGATTTTTTGAAAAGGGGATGGCTAAAAGGAATGACTTAAAACTACCTTTCTGTTTTTGTTTGGCCTTTATTTTTCGTTAGGTTAGGGTTAGCTCCAGTTAGGGTTAGTTAGCTACAGTTAGGGTTAGGTTAGCTACAGTTAGGGGTTAGGGTTAGGGTTAGGATTAGTAGTTCTAGAAAATGTAAAAGTTCTTTTGAATCATCCCTTTAGTAGCCTTCACCTTTTGAAAACATGATTTTTGAAAACATGATTAATATACGACATTTCTTTTCAAATGATATTTTCAAACTCAAAGAAAGATGTTTTGATGAATTAAATTATCCAAAAGATGCTTCACGATTATTTATTAAAAATGATGATGTTGATGAGTATAATAAAACAGCTTATAAGATGTACGAGCAATAAATGTACCATTAAGGCACAAGACAGTGTTATTGGAGCTAACTCTGCTGAACTAAGAGACAAAATATTGAGCCAAATATGAAACTGAGAAACAATACAGCTGGCAAGAAACCTTTTGATTGCGGTGTAAGAACAGAAATTGCATTAAATGTAAGACCTGACTATGGTCTGACAAACGGTGCTAGCAATGTTATTAAGTTAGTTCAGTTACATCACGAACCACATAAACCATCTGGTGTAATTTGGGTGTAATTGGAGTATATCGCTCTCCAAAAGCCTCTCTTGGAAATCTATATGCTCTGCATTAGTTAATGTTCTTGATGAGAATGCCTCACAAAAAGTTATATTCATTGAAGATTTTAATGTGAATTGGATGGTTAACACAGAACGACAAGCACTTTATAACATCATGGTAGAAAACAATAGCTACAGACAGTTAATATCTAGCTTTACAACCGATAATCAAACACTAATTGATAACATTTTTACAAATATACAGTACTAGAGCAACAAATTAATTCAGGTATTTTAGAAACATATTTTTAATCATTAAGAGTTGGTTAACCCAACTCTTTGTTCCAAAGTAATTTGGGACCACTATTTGAGATTATTTTTACAATCCTCTTTATAATCATCCAAGCCCTTGTGGAAAATATAAGGTAATGTATGTAGTGCTATTTATTTCTCCTTTGCCGTTTTTTTTTAAATAGTTTATCGAACCCTTGTTGTTTTATAAAATGCTCAACGTCTTTATATCTGCTATATTTCTTCGTTGTATTAATATATTTATTTTGTTATTCTCTATTATTTAGAAATGGCCTAAGACAAGAAAAAAAGAGATACAAAAAAGTGATACGAAAAAACAAGAAGAACCGTAATTGAACAAAAGTATAATATGCAGTCGAAAAATTGTGATCAGTATCATATATGGAACACTATAAATTAATTCTGTAAACTCAGTACGGAGAGTAAAGACAAACAATACAAAAGAAGGAAATGTTCATCATATAGAGAAAATATCTAAGCTACGTTTCACTCTTCTAAAGATAATTTCTGGAAGATTAAAACCAAACAGTACATGGAACCTGATAATTGCAACTGATGCGATACACTGTTGAAACAATTCTGGACATTCTGCTAAATTTACTGAGGATTTCCATCAAATTGTGCTGAATCTGAAACAACTTAATGTTAGAAAGCAAATTCTGCACCTTAACCAGAGTTACTTACATCCAGGAATCATCAATTCTGTTGCAAGGAACAACGTTACGGGCCCACAGTAATTGGTGTAAACTGTTGTGGTGTCCCTGCCTCCTGTATTTTCGCATTGTTTATGTATTATTTTGTTTGTATTGTGTATGTTTTATCAGGCGAAGCTAGATAAATAAATTTAAAAAACGCCTACATGCTTTTGTCAATAAACATTTTGTTCCAGGACTTGGTTACCAAAAACAGTTTCATATATTGAACAGAATTCTATCGTTTGAAATTAAGTGAACTGAAATCTTTACATGTTTCCAGAAATAGAAAACATCTGCATATGCATAAAATTGTATACTTATGTAATATTTTAAATTTTCGTGTTCCAATATGACATCTATAACAGACACACAAGCACAAAGTATTTAATGTGAATTTAACAAATTAAATTTGCTGTTTCTTGTTTTATTGTATTCAGTATGTCACTGTGTTTACTTTCTATTGCCCTTTTCTAATCGTCGTACTTTTCCCGTTTGAGACGACTGCCACTCGATGCGACACAGAACCTGTCAAATTTAATCCACCTGCAGCTAAACTTATTTTGGTTTCAAACGTTGCCCTTCTGTTGCATTTATTTTTTGAACTAAATTCGCTATAGAATTAAGAAGTACAACTTTTAAAACTGATCTTATAATTTACGTTAGAACTTTATTCTCAAACCAGTCTCCGCATGTACGTACTGTGTACCTATTTTTTACATGACTACAAACAAGTGAAACAAAACAAATGAAAGTGAATTTAAACATGATTACATAATTACATGGAAACATGATTTTTGAAAACATGATTTTTTTATTTTGACTTGAAAGTGAATTTAAACATGACTACGAACAAGTGATGCAAAACAAATGAAAGTGAATTTAAACATGATTATGAACAACTGAAGCAATAAAGAAACTCGTCAAAACCACCAACGACAGTGATGTAGGGTGCTTAGTATTGTATTACATTTTTTATTGCAATTGAAATAATTTGTTCAACCAAAGAATGAAACTAAGATTGCGATAAATATTTCAACAACTAATACCATTTTTCTACGACCTTTCCGCTGCTTATCTGAAATCGTGAATTAAATTGTCCTGTGAAACATAGAGAAATTAAGGTTGAAATTAGAATCTCAATTTCAGGTAGTATTTTTGGTAGAGTTGAACTTTCAGGTACTTATTTAGCTAATGAAGTACTTATTAAGGGAACTGAACTGGTCTGAACTGACCCATAGCCGCAGAACTGAACTGACCCATAGCCGCAGAAATTATTTTTCAACAGCTCTATGTTTTATTTATATTTGTGTCTGCTACGCAAATCGTGTATCAGTGTACGACACATGAGATAAGATAAGATATAGGAAGTATCATTGGAATGGAGTTATGGAATTCACATTTAGAACCATGACCAATGATTTACCCCATAGTAAATATAAAAAAATACATGTCCTGTGTTGTCAGAATTTTGTAAGCTGCTGGTCAAGTCGTACAGTTTACAAGTCTAGTAACTACATACACATGCTAACATTTTTCCAAGTTTTTTTTTTTTTTACACATCTGATGTCCGATGAAATATGAAATATTAAAATGTAGATTGAAATATGTTATACACTTGTCAATATGGAGTAAAAGTAGTTAAGAAACATTAATGAACCATATTTCATGTGTGACTCGTTAATTCACCAAATCCAAGTGTTATTTCCTGAAATAAGAATCTCTTTTGGTTATGTTATTCAATTTAGTCTAGCTATCTGTTTATTTAGCTGTCTCGATTTTTAAGTTGCACACCACTTTTTACTGATAGCATTACAATCTAGGTTTTTAGCTTATTGTGACTGTAATAATACAAGTGATTGTAGAACGTATGGAATTTCAAAATATGTTTGTTTTTCATGAGAAGTTTCTAATTACTTTATTATTCAGCCTCAGGCAACAATATGCACGTCACTACGTTGTGGTGTGCCATGCATGAATCATGGAATTTCAAAGTGTGTAAGAGTGTTATCGCCGTGCTTTGATTTACTTAATACAGTAAAAGAGGTTTCACTTAAGGATTTGTTTGCATTTTAAAATGTTTTTGTATAGATTTTCTACCCACGTCACGTTGTATTTATGCGGTTGAAGTGTGTACAATGTCGCGGTGGATTCAATAATAAGTTGTTAGTTTAATGGGCCGTCACGTGACTGTAGTCACCAGAATGTTTTGAGGTTGTCTTGCGTGAACAATATTTTGTTATTAGTTTGAAATGCATTGCTGCAATAACTTAGATAGCTATAGCTACTAGAAGGCCACGAAAGGTTAGATTGGACAAACTTTATCACCATATTATGTTGTTTATTTTTCATCAAAATAATTATGTTCTGCACGCGTGAGGCACTGTAAACTAAACACAACTGACGGTTTGCTGTATTTACTTAAATGATTAATCGCATACCTTTCAGTCGCAATAGCAATTTTTAATAGTACGCGATCGTTTTGATAGACTGTGAAACGTTTTCTCTAATAACTAACTGTAAAAGCTATATTTTGATAGTGCTCCTCTTCGCTCAAGATTACATAGTGTTTTCCCCAACGTCTTACAAATGATTCTCAAAATAGAATCCGGACTTCGGATCTGGGAGTGACGCAGCTAGCATTAGCAACAATTTTAGTTGAGTAAGTCAATGAAAGTACCTGCAGATGTGACATTTGAATTTTGCATTGATAATGACGGTTGGTCGGCAACATGTTACCCAGAAAGATATGTTTGTTGTAGTGTTCATGCTATTATTGTTACAAAATGTCGCAATTAAGTCGTAACAATCTCTTTGGAGTGTTTCCGTTGAAATACTTTGGGGGCTAGCTATCTTTAACTGTCGCCAGCTGTCTTTGAGACGCCTATATTTACATACAGAAGCCTACTCAATTTCCGCCATCACATTTTGCAGAATCTGGCACACAAATATCAATCTTAAGCTACCCGTTTATACACTGCGATTATTTAGTATGAGGCCGGTTTCTTATGCTGGTCCATGTTATAAACACGAACAAGGAGCACTTAACATGCGACTAAGCTCTACGTAACATGCGCCAGGATTAAAATAGCCGCCCAATTAATCGCGGTGTGTAAACGTATAGCTTTACATGAGACTATCGCAGAGAAGCATTAGCCATGACCCAGTTTGTATCGTACAAGAAAACAATGAAATGCTTTATGCTTTAATGCATTAATGTTTTAATGAAGTACTTCTAAATCAGTATTACACTATACAGGAGGTTTTTAGATATATAGCTAAATATCATACACGAGAAGCCGTTTATTATCTGATTTCAAAACACCGAGGCGTGTGTTGAAAAACGAGGCGATAGCCGAGTTTGTTTAACACACTTCGAATCGAGGTGTTTTGAAATCAGATAATAAACGGCTTTCGAGTGTCTGGTATAGCTTCTCAAACGAATCAGTATTTTGAGAAATTTGAGGGAAAAGTTGGCTTAATTTATGGGAGTTTATTACCACATTTACAAACTTCGTCTCGGTATCTGATTTGCATTGTGTTTTCCTTATGAATTATTAATGAGTTTGAAAAATATATATACATATGGATATATATTAATATAGAAAACTAATTAATTGAAATAATATACGTCATGACAAAAAGAGAAAAATACTAAATACAATACTTTACTTAGTTGGGCGACTGAGACAGAGTGATTTAAGTGTAGGCATAGCGAGTGTTATGCAATTTGGAATACAGGGTATAATTGCTTGATTATTAAACGCAATGTGATTCCATGTAACTATAGTTCTAGGATAGAACGAATATTTATATAAACTTACCCTACTCTGAATCTGGCTAAAAGGAGAGGTGTTAGGCAACCTAGACACTCTATTTAATGGACATACCTCGTCAGGAAAACTGATACCTACAATACCGGTGAATCTTATAGAACATATAGTCGCTTGATATAGTAACCCATTAACGGTTAAATTATACGGCTTGTTTATATTCAACATATCACCGTACATTATAGTGTCCGCGATAGCTTCTTTCAAGTTGAATTTCAAGCGCTACAAAAAAGGAAGTTTTATACATGTACTTCCTTGTCCCTGGGATAAACTACCGTGTTGGAAAAGTACCTGACATACATACTACTAGTAGGCTATACTACGGCTAATCAATGGCGCATTTCACATCATATCTATTATTAGAATTACTACTCCTGTATACACTGATTTATGTGCAGTATTGGCAGTTGATTGAGCCATCGCATTTACGTCGAGTTTTTTTGCAAGAGTTTTTCATCTTTCATCAAGATTGCATTATGATGATAAATCGTTTTGAATTTTCACATGGTGTTTCCACAAAATTAGAAACGTATTTTTCAGACAAATAATTAAATTCGACGCGACATGATATCAGTTTACAACTTGGCCTAACAGAAAATAACTTGGTTAACTATTTGTGATAAGTGATAATCAACTATCGACAATATATCTACGTGTGCTTTTTGTTAGCATCCATGATCATAGATCTGAGAACGCCCTGCGGCCGCAACAGCACCAGAACAGGTGAAAAAGTCCAATGAGGAAAACATAACATCAAAATTAAAAACGTATTACTGAAAGTTATTTTCTTTCGCAAAGCAGAATATCAATTCGCCTTAGTCACAAAAGCTAAAACAGTAATTAGTTGTGTCATAAACTTTGAATACTGTCTTAGATGGAATCTCAGTTGTATTTCGCTTTGGATTGTGAAACTCCTTTGGTAGCTTAATTGTCCTTAGTTTAAAGAGTTGGGTCAGTCTGTTTTTAATGATTTTTATGTATTTTAGTAGTTCGTGATTATTAGTGATTATTAGTTAGTATAGTCTCGTAGGCGTAGCGTCGTGGAGGGTGCAATGTTCGTGCGGCAGAAAACAACCTTTATTAAAGCTCAAATTTATTAAGCTTAGACGGATGATCGGATATTAAATTGTAATTCCAGAACAACTCAATGATAAGTATCGAATGTTAACCGCAACGTTCAGTCCAATCGTCACTGGTTTGAGTACAGGAAGAAAGCTATCAGAACTGTTGAATGACTAGGCGTTCGTTATGACGAGAAAAACTTTATTCACGCGTCAATTTGTTTGATGTGAGAATAACACCATGTCAGGGTCATCAATCTTTTGTCAAAACACTTTTTCTCTTCATTCGATTTTCTACCTTATAAGGCAACTTGGAATGCGCTCTTGCTAGAATCTTGGCGGTAGTTTGACTGCCAGGAAATTGTCATTTTAAGGTTTAAGCCGCCCCAAGCTGTTTATTATGACGAAACTTTACTTTCCGTGTTCCTCGTCGTAATCTTAATTCCTTCTACAAATAAATACATAACAATTGACGTTGTTTCAAACAAGATAAACCAGTCCTCAGATTCATATGGTTCACATAGTACCATCTAAACAAGCGATACTGTAAAGTTAGTGAGAAGAAAATAAAATAGAATTTGAGCCTGAATTTTGTCTCGGTAATAAAAACGACGAAAGGCTGTTGCACATTTCAACCTCGAATGCTCGATAATTAACGGATTTTACACAAAATGTTTTAAAAGTTGTACGTTGATAAGAGCAATTGCGAGTATTTTATCAAATTGTTCCTTATAAATTATCGCTGCGTGCTTCATACAACTCTCAAAGATAGTGATGACAATTCGGATTTCTTATTTATCTTATTACATGGTTTCCTGTTACCAATTGAATCGTCACTTAATAATTACTTTAAGGTTATCATCAGCTCTTAATAACTACGGATTAGAACAATATTATTCTGCTGTTTATCATTCCAGCTACAAGGAGTAGAGATGCAATTTGAAGAACGCTTAAATATTATCGTTTATTGATGTTAGTTACATGTTAACGCGGCAAAAGTTCAAAAGGCCTCGTGGTGTCATTACACGGAATTGCATCGCTGAAATATAATCTAGAAACTTAAATACGAGATCACTGATTCAACAAATCACATAAACGCATTTGAAGTCCATTAAGAAGCAAGAAAAATTAACAGCTTTTTTTACGTTATCCCAAGAAAAGAATAACAGTGCTGTGGTAACTGTCAAAGGGCGATGACTCCTGTGTTGATCTCATCACTGCTTCTAATCTTTAGTTTTAGTCCTAGAGTTGAATCGGACATTCATAGCATACTAAGAGAGCTTGATAGTTCAGATCTTGGAGAAAATAGCAACGACACAGAAAAGCTGAATGAGTACCGTAAAACATTAATAAAACAAGAAATCCTCAACAGACTAGGCCTCTCTACTCCGCCTAATATTTCAGACAGTTCGTTTACGCCGACGCAGATTATAGAGAATATTTTATTACAAAGGAAAGGTGAAGAAGAAGGGATTACAAAAGATGTAGATGCATATTATGGTGTGACGAAACAAGTTGTTGTGATGGCCGAGCCAGGTAAGCGTCATCGTAGTGTTTTATGGATATACTGTATGTACGTGAAATATATGGCCTGCAAAACACCACAGGAGTGGTTATATATATATATATATATATATATATATATATATATATATATATATATGGATTTGTGTATGTGAGTGTGCACTGAGCGTGTAAATGTTTACTCGAAGCCCTGCGGTGGTGCGCGGGCGATATCGTGGGTGAAACTTTAAAAAGAAGCGCATCTGGGAAGTTCTCAAACCACTAAATATTTTGATAAAATATACAAAAGAATTACCGGTGTTTTGCACGTTAACACCTGTAGCACTTCAAATTATTGAAATTGCGTCTAAAATTAAGTTAGGTAAATGCTGTTATATTGTCTATTTATCATATTTTAATTTAAAATCATCACGTCTTATTTCGAATTATTTCGATACATTTGAGGAATTTACAATTGGCTATAGGAATTTCAGCTAGGTCTATAATAGGTAACAAAAATGACATCACAGTTTGGACCGCAAAGAATAATAATAAATTAAGTGATTAATTTATCTCATTAAACTATATAGCTAACTGTTCACAGGTCCAAAAAGAACGTAATTACTCGTCATCAGTGAATCGTTTTATATGTTACTGCATTAATGACGTGTGATGGTTTGAGGAGGAAGGTGCCAAAAGAGTAAAACCTAATGCGTCCTAATAATTTACAGGCATTAGAAATGCTATTCGTTTTCATGGCTTTTCCCGTGAACAATTCACTAACCTTAGTACTCCAAGATGTTTAGAAATTAGGTCGTAATTATTCTCGTAATTGAAACATGGAATCTTCCAGATGTTTAGAAATCACATCGTAATTATCCTCAATAATTGAAACATGTAATTCCCAAGATGTGTAGAAATCAATTCGTATAATTATCCTCAATAATTGAAACATGGAGTCTCTGAGATAAGTATAAATAAGGTCGTAATGATCATCGTAATTGAATCAGAATCTTCGAGATGTGTAGAAATCAATTTGTAATTATCCTCAATGATTGGAACATGGAATCTCCAAGGAATTCGTAATTATCCTGAATAACTGAAATAGAGTCTCTGAGATAAGTAGAAATAAGGTCGTAATTATCATCGTAATTGAATCATATAGAATCTTCGAGATGAGTAGAAATTAGGTCGTAATTATTCTCCGTATTATTCATCGTTTCTTAACTCTAGAAGATTTCTTGCGTGGCTGCCTTGTTTCATAAATCTGGCATATAAATAAGGTCAAAGGCTGAGGTAATTAAACTACCGGCACATGCAGTATGGCGGCTAACGACATGACCCTTTTTCTGTGATGAGAGTGCATCTCTTTTATCAAGAATGAAGTGCCCGCCCCCTTTTTCAGAGATTAACGAGCCTGGGAAGAAATTGCCCTAAGTCTGGAAGAAGCATGAAACAACCAATACGGTTGTCTCAGATTCATCAATTACCCATTTTTTACATGTTGAAATTGCTAAATTTATTGGTTGAAACAACCAAACTACGGTCATTGTAATAAAAATATTTGGTTATTTTAACCATTCAAATTGAGACATCCTGTAGTGAACTGGTTGTTTCAACCAATCTGTTTTACAGCGAACAACGCTGATTAATAACAGACTGCTTTTAATGATATATGTAGTTATATATAAAATATCATCTGTACGAATGATAATGTAGATAATAATGTAGATAATGTCTGTACCGTTTCCGAACTGAAATGCTGCATGGAATTCGCAGATCATCTTGGCAATGACCACTGCAAAAGCGCTTCCGTAATTTATTATTTTTATATTCTATTCTATTCATATTCTATTTAATTCTATTCATATTCTATTCATATATTATATTCATATATTATATTCATATTATATTCATATTTATATTTATATTCTATTGATATTATATTCATATTCTATATTCATATTTAAATTTTATTCTATTCATATTCCCATTCGACATATTCACATATCCATATTGACTACAATCTTAGTGAGAAATAAATTACTTATTCCATCCACTCCTGCTGCCTTGTCATTGGCTATATAAATATACCATATATAATAGCAATTAATTATAGTCATTAATTATATAAGTAATAATATATAGACATTAATTATATAAGTAATAATATATAGACATTAATTATATAAGTAATAATATATAGACATTAACTATATAAGTAATAATATGTAGACATTAATTATATAAGTAATAATATATAGACATTAATTATATAAGTAATAATATATAGACATTAATTATATAAGTAATGACTTCGCTGGCTGAAATCGTTGAAGTACTGAATTTAATACTAGGATCAATTTATTTTCGGGGCATATATTCACAATATGAGTTGAATCGTAAATAATATTATTATCATCCAATAGTGAGGTTGGTTCCATAGTTGATTTGAAGTTACGGGACCGAAGGTACTTTATTAATTTCCAAAGGGGTCTTCGCGGGTTTCCTCTATTCTCTCGAAATGATGATTTAAAGTGTTCTCTTAGCTAATTCACCACCGAATTCCTTGCTGCACGGTAAAGCCTCCACGAGTTGTGGTCATTAGCTGACTTTGCCTTCAACCAAAGATGACCCATTCTCTTTATAGTATCAAGAATTTCTGATTTTTCATCCATTGCGGCTGTTTTCACGGGAGACTCGTTTCTCTTTCAATTGTATTTGTCATTCAATAGTTTGCGTAAACAGTTATTCCCATGAGTAGTATACATAATCATGAATGTCATCAAGTATTGGCAAGAGCTGATTTGAATGTTGCTTCGTTAAGTTTTATTCATGTTACGATATTAAATAATTTTATGTTCTTTACGGACAGTATGCCTGTTGCTAAAATTTCTTAACCGCAAAGATTCGTAGATAACCGGAAAGAGCGTAATTTGGAACGGCAATATTGTATAAATGGCTTGGACATTCTGTTCAAAAATATAAGCTTTTAATTATACGATAGTTTTTCTTGTAGACTTTAGAATTTTTAAAAAGACATTGAAGTCTCAATACATTTTTCAGGTATGCGCTTGTTCAATGATCTTTTCAAAATCACCGCCGTCAACTTTACAGGAAGATGGTGAACCGCTTAGATCTAAATGGATAAACTTCCATGCAGCCACATTATTTCGACAGAATCGTTTCCTAGGTTCAAGCGACGCTGAAACGGTTCAACTAGTTCACGCAATACGCAGCCATTCGTTCACCACCTTTGTAAATGCCGGTCTTTGCTAAGCAAGGTATATATCCCAGAATTGTACTGTGTATACATAACACGAATCGGAGTCTGTAGGTTTTAGAAATGTCACGCTCAAAAATAACACATCTAACTGTCGAACCATTTCATTTGTTAACATAATTTTGATCTACTTTAAGTAGATTTACAGTATCTACCGTTTGTCAGGTAATTGACATTCCAATGCCTCTACTATATAAACATGAATTCAAATTTTTTTATTTGGAACATGATATTATTTCCCTTCGTTATTACAAACAAATATTCATTGTGTAATTTCCAGTGTAATTGAGTTTTCATTAATGCAAAGGAAGGACATTAAGTGATTAATGTTACTGATCAACAAAACTGAAACGGTGATGCATGTTCAAAATAAATATTTTGAATACATTAAAATTTCATCATTAAAGTAGTCAGTGATTAGCGCTAAAAGCAGTGAATTGTAAACTAAATATCAGAATGGAAAATTCATTCCCGCCGGCCACGGTCTTTCAGTACAGACCGAGCAACGAAGGAGCGAGGTCTGTGGAAAAGACGAAGGGCAGGATTATTTTTCCGTATTAAGACCGACCAAACGAGGTTAATAAGGTTTTCATTACATGGCTGTTTTAAATTTCTCACATTTCCTCAATTTTGTCACAATTTTTTTTAAACTTTTC
>JAYKKM010000439.1:4750000-4845000 GCA_035772405.1 Chrysogorgia sp. JL179-B06
TTTGTTGTCGATACATGTTTTTTAATTAGAAGATATACAGGGTATAGACGTATATTATAGGTACATGATTTATAATTAATGATACCCAGAGGCGAGACATTTGCAGTTGCCAAATTAATAACTTGGACTTCACGATCATTTCTAGAGGTGTCGACATTAGAATAGTCATTTACAAACTAAGACAAAAATAATCCGTGACGTTTTAACTTCATCAAAGAACTCTTTATTGATGTTTTAAAACAATTTCTCTAAAACTGTAAATTATCTATATGTCCTTGTATTTAAACAAAAATGCCAAAAGTTTGGTGTACTGTCGAAAAAATATGTGCGCACAAATGATGTATCGACAGATGATGTGTGTTGTCGATGTTTGTCCGCATTTAGGGACCGGTCATTATTTATTTGGTGGGGGCCGAAGAGAAAATGGTTTGGTAACTGAAAATTCTAAGACCTAAATGGTTGGGTAAAAAAAATCACTTTTCTGAAGGGTTGGGTAGCAAAATTTTCATGACTATATTTACATAAAAAATTAAGAATTAATTTTAAATTGGAAACTCATTATTAGTTCTCTTTTAGTCATCATTGCGCATTAGCTTTTGTTATTGTATTGGATCCCTGCTGTATAGGGAGACAATAATCTGAAGGTTACAGTAGGATCTGTCTGTATATCTATTTGGGTTTGTTATTAAAACTTAATTGTTTCGACGATATGCCGGGAATTGGGCTTTATCTAACTTTTTTCTTCTTGGGTTGGGTAAAATATTTTCTTTACCCATAAATGGTTGGGACGGTTAAATTTCTGATCTTAATTTGGTTGGACCATAAATAATGATCGGTCCATTACCATTAACTATAAGTCCTAAACAATAGGAAATTTTGGAATGCTTCAGATTCAATTTCAGTTTGTTTGTATGCATTTTGGCTTTAAAAATAGAATCTGTGCGCCTCCGCTATTTCGTTATTTTTATTTTTCTGGAAATAGTGTCATTCGTGGTAAACATATTGTTTCATGAATAATAATTGTGACGATACATGATGGTGATGAAGATGATAATAAAAGAAAAATATAAGTTTTTATTTATAGGTTCTCAGGGTCTTAAGACTTTCGGGTCTTCTCGGATAACGACCTTAAATCGTAGGCCCTCGGAACCCCTATCAATTGGGCGGTATTCAGTTCACAAAGAGTGATCAATCTAATAAACTAAACTAAACTATATTTTTCTTGAGGGTCTGAAACGACCATCAAGCTGTAAACTACGGTAGTGTAAACTACACATTTATTAATCCAAGGGGCACCCAGGATATTATAGATCCATCTCTTACCAGGCTATTTTATATATTTTTGATAACTTCATGTAAAAACGATCGATTGACCCTACTGTTCTCCACCCGCTCCGGCAGTTTGTTATGACTGAGCCTAGATAGACTGCAAAAGACGACAGCAAATTAAAAGCCACGAAATAATTACCAGGTCGTAATCTTTGAAGGATCAAGTTCCTGCATAGTTTCACACACACAGGAACAAACAAAAGCCTAAGTGAAGGAGGAGGGATTATTCACACCCGGTTGACGGACAATATTAAATCTATAGCCGACAAAGCAATAAAAGATTTAAGAACTGTTGATAGGATTCTGACGTCAGTTTGTCTTTACCGGTTGTCAAAGCTGGAAGCTTCCTAGACCCCTACACTGGGATCGACAACCTGTGCGAGTCTTCTTTCTTGGTGAAGTAAATATTAATTTTTTTATTTACAAGATTCGCCAGTATGTTACAAATCAAACAAAATAAATAAATAAATAATAATAATATGGAGAAATGGCAGCGACAACCTACAGAGACGATCTCCAATAGTTACGGAGTCCGAAATATGATAATAATTAATTTACCTTATTCTTGAAGTATATATCAGAACTATTATCTCAAATCAAACTATTGCATACCAATATGACTAAAAATTTAGTTTTTTTTACTATGATTAAGATCTTGCCTTTTCTTCGTGGAACGAATGGAATGAAATGAAGGGGTGGATATAGAGAACGAGGGATACGGGAGAGAAAAAGCGAGGTGTGGTGGAGAGATAAAGATTAAAAAAGGGAACATTTATAATTATATATCCTTTAAGTATTTTTAATTTTTTTATACCACTAGACAAATCAAATGAAACAGATCAAGGAACGCAAGTTTTACGATTTCGCATTAATTTCCCTGCAAAGTCCATTTCGTCGATGTTGCTTGGGTTCCATCGAGATCCACGGGTTTTGTCAAAAGAAATACTAAAGAAACAAGGTGTTTTATCATTTCGGATTTTTTACAATGGTGTAAAAAGCGTCTATCAACCAGCACAAATTACCAAAACTGACAGAAACTGGATAGTTTTCAACATAACGAAAGAATCCTTAAACTCTGTTGACATTAAAGATAATTCAGCGAAAAACATATCTATCCAAATAGTTTGCAATCTTTGCCGTAACGAGAAATTTATATGGAACTCAGATAATCAACTTCCATTCTTGGTCATTGACGTTATACCATCAAGCCATAAGCGCATGACGCGTTCCTCTAAATGCAATGGAAATGAGAAAAGCTGTTGTTTGGTTAACTACGAAGTGAAGTTTTCAGATCTTGGATGGAGTAACTGGATCATTGCGCCGGATAGGATTTATTTTAATTATTGTAAAGGATCATGTAGTGGTCTTGGTTTACTCAGACAACCACATAACTTGCTCGTGCGACGACTGTTGGTGGAAAAGTTTGTCCAAAATAAATCTCCATATCAGGAACCATGTTGTGTCGTGACCAAGATGTCTAGCGTCTCACTCGTCTTCAAAAATGGTCCAGGCCTTTATGATATTGCTCAAAAAAATATCCCAAACATGAGAGCCGTGGAGTGCACATGTTCATAAGAAGAACATTTTTTAAATAAAAATCTGAAGAACTGAATCTCAAAAGATTTCAGTGACGGTGATATTGCTGCAGACTGCGGGTATATTCTGCCGTTGGAATTCGTTTAATATTAAAACAGCTTTGTCTAAAACAAGGCAGTACTAGCTAGATGTAGCAATTAAATGTACTGTAGTGTTAGCAATTAATATCTACTTCAGTTTCATTGTAGTAACTTATCGGTAGCTGCTAACTTAACAGCAACTTAATTTATCGCGAAGGTATTACGGTCACATTATGTCAATGATATTTTCACGAAGAAATTTGAGATGCCGACAACGGAATACGACTTGGGATAAGTTATATTATTCTAAAATTAATTCATCACAACAGAGGATTGTACTAATATTACAGTTAACATTTCCCAAGGCTATGTATAGCCGGTGATGATAGTGTGAACAGGTACACAACGGTGTGAAGAATATGACTCTAGCTAGCGACAAAGAAACGGCGTTTGTTAAATAAAGAGAACGCGAGGCCTGAGTTGATACTTTAGATAAACTAAATTTGACTAAGTTACACTAACTAACGTCTTATTGCAAGGTTCTACGCGATGTATATATATATATATATATATATATATATATATATATATATATATATATATATATATATATATATATATATATATATATATATATATATATATATATATATATATATATATACATATAAATATATATATATATATATATATATATATATATATATATATATATATATATATATATATATATATATATATATATATATATATATATATATATATATATATATATATATATATATATATATATATATATATATATATATATATATATATATTAAAACTTTTCTGTCGCTACTCGGAGTTTCACGCAACTGATGATAGTGTATCAAATGAAACTCCGAGTAGCGACAATAAAGTTTTTAGATTACTATTATATTTCAAAACTTTAGATTTATAATTTTATCGTTTATATACTCAATAGAGTGTGTGTGTTTGTATATAATACTAAAATATTAACAATATACTGTTATAATGACTGATAGTGAAAAGCGGGTTTATTCATTATATATGGCATTCTTTACTCTTCTCCGTCTTTCAACGCCTGCCTAACCCGGCCTCCTAACGCTAATCCCTGTCCTCCCTTATATACGTAGACAAATAATTGGATATATCTTCCGTTGCAACACCGCATTTTCTGCGCCCATTTTACTTGAACTTGACTGACCTGAAGTTCAGCTTCACCTTTATAGCAATTTGTCAACGTCTACAAAATGAGAGCAGATTTTACTAATTTAGTTTTAATTCTCGAGGATTTTTTTCTTTCTGAGAATAAAGTAATCCAATAGTCTTTCCAATACGATTGTTGGATATTCAGTGAGAAGTTATTTTTTTAATGCTTTGAAAAGGTTAATGCCTAGCTTGTAGTTTGCCTGTCAACTTGTTACAGTTAATCTGATAAAAACCTTCTGAGAATATGCTAGGTTCGCGTGTAATTATCGAAATTAACATGTCGTAATTAAAAATGGGCTGAACAAGAAATTTTCCGAATTTCTTCAGTGTCAAGGTGCGTTCCACTAACCACGATCTGTTTAAGTTTTGTGTTTATAAATACAGGATGGCACGACTACATATAACCAAATATTCTTTGTCTGCACAGAAAAATTTGAGTATAAAGATAAGAGGCCATATATATGATTTAAAACTTGACTTGTTTCCATATAATCATAGTCAATCGAGATATGGTCTGGAAACTCAGCTAACGTCTTTGTTCTATCTTTTGTAATTTTGTGCACGGTGCACGGTCACTGAACCTATTGTATTTTAGTATAATGAATCAATCATCCAATATAATCGTTTGGGTTTAATCACTCAATACGTATACTGAGGTGGACTATTATCTTTATTCTCCGATTATGCTTTCTGGAAAATCTAAAACCAAGATTGTTACAGAATAATTTGTTCCCCGAACAACGACGACCTTTTTGAAACAAGTAAACTAAATAGTGATGGCAGAAAACAGATCTTCTCTTGCTGGAACTTGAGAATAACCAAACAAAAGCTCGAAATAAATTCAGTCCTTTCGACTTGACTGGAACCTGATTCAATAGCACTCCGTCGAGATGACGTCAGTACCGATGTTTGTCCGCTTTTACCCATAATTCTTGCGGTCATAACAAAAGAAATAGCGCATTTGTCCGCTTTTTGAGCTATTAATAGCAGCCAGACTCTACGCTATTCACAAATGGAGATATTTCCTTGTTTGGGATATTCCCATGCGGGCGGAGGTAATTTGCAGAATGCAGATTGCAGAACGCAGGGTTAGAAACTTGTTAGGTGGGGGGTTAGGGTTAGGATCTTTGTTGTTTTGGGGTTGTTTACAATCCAATAACTTATTGGGTACAAAATGTATTGGTTACAACGTGCTCCTAATATATACTGTAGTCTTTGCGTTCTGCAATCTGCATTCTGAAAATCACCCCCCGCCGTTCCCATGCTAAATGTGATTTTCCTTTGATCTTTAATTTAATTAAATTTGCACATGATATGTGCGTGTGAACGGAAGTGTATCGAAATCTTGAATTATTTAGATATATATGTGATCTTCAAACACATTAATTCTTGCCAATTTTGTCATCACTTGATTCATGTTTATTGATTTATGATATTTTTACTTTTTAAAGATGAAGCTTATGCATACCTATAAACGAGGGATGTATCATAAATAAATATTTCATTGGAGGGATTATTCGAATAATTTAAAAGTAGTAATAATCTTTAATGAGGAAACCTGATCACAGTTTCATATCAGGGTCCTAAATCCAGAACAATTGTAAGCCACAGCTGTTACACTCACCAATTTGGCTCGCAATGGCGTTACGAGATAAATCGAATCGGTGTAACATTCACTCGCAACGCCCGAGTTTAGCGTTACTGAAGCATTGAAAGTTTTTTATATGGTGTCAAGGCAGTCTCGTACCCAGGCGGTTATTTTCGCATCCACGCGCGCGTCACGCGGCGGGTAGCAAAATAAGCGCCTGGGTACGAGGCTGGGTCAAGGCAAATCTACAATGGGAGCAGAAGCCCTTGAGCACATGCAATTATACGAATTTTCACATGACGAGAATGATCACTTTAACTCTTTCCTGTCCGGCCCAGTCAAAGTGGTCATAGAAGACCCCCGAAGTCGTCAATCGAAAAACACGGTAACGCAAGAAAATTGAAAAATTGAAATTCGACAAGCGCCAGGGACATGAGATCCACTCACACGCCAAATTTGATTTGATTCCATAAACAACTCTGCGATTGGTGGCATTTTGAATTTTCATGATGCTACGCGGGCGTGCAAGAAGGCCTTTTCTAGAAAAATGGAAGTTTTTCAACCTGATTTATGATAATTAATCTGCTGTTCGAAATGACCGTGGCGCTTCCATAAGAGGTGTTGGCATTATTATCGATTCGAAACTGCTACCTCTGCTTCTTTCAGTTAAGAAGATTACCGAGCGCATCGTTGTTACCACATTCAAAGGAAACCCCAAGACAGTCATAATGGCTTGTTACTCTCCATACAACAGTCTACCGGATGATGTCGTCAATAGCTTCTACTCGAATTTAAGCAATGCAGTTGAGGATATCCCACTCCATTCGATGCTCTTCATTGGCGGTGACATGAACGCCCAAATCGCGTTAGGCTTCTCATTGCATGACGAATTCATCGAACAGCATAACCTTGTCATCGGGAATGTCTCGTTCCAGAAATCATCGAACAAATTATGGACATTCAGGTCCCCTGCTGGCGCGCTATCACAAATCGATTTTTGTATATATCGAAAACGATGGCGCAATAGCATCAGTGATTGTCGGGCTTTCTCTTCATCTAATCTGTTGGGAGCGGCCACCGCATCGTGTCAGCGACAGTCAAACTTAGTCTGCGTCGCGTGATTCACCCAACCACCAAGAAACTGTTCTGGCAAGCACTCACAATCGATCCCGTTCTTGCTTCTCGTATCGATGATACCATCTCGACGAGTTTCGACAATCTATCTGCAGCTAACCAGGACTATTCATCATTCGTCACAATTGCAACGAAAACTGGTATAGATCTGCTGCCTCCCAGGCCTCGTCCACCTCCAAAAACTGTGGATATCGACCCTCTCGTTTCTGCACGCAAGGCAACTCTCCGAGCTTCGTCGCGGACTATTCAACCCGCCCAGAACAACCTGCGTAAAACTTTCGATCACTATGAAGACATTCGAATCAATGTCATTCTTCACGCATTTGAATCTCCTGCAGTGACATCTGGCATCAAGAATGCTTGGGACCTTGTTAAGAAACTTTCCGGGAAGAAATCACGCAGTGTAATATTCATTGAGGGTGAAGACCGACTCAAAACCTGGGAGGATCACTTCAAGAATTTGTTAAACTCTGATTCAGCTACACAACCAGATGGCGGTCCAATTGTGAAAATTTTCGACCTCTTCACTGAAATACAGCGTGGCGATCTAACTAAGGCAGAAGTTGACCTTGCAATTCGTCAGTTGAAAAATGGAAAGGCCCCCGGCCTTGATGGCCTACCTCCTGAGTTTTGGAAACTGACGAAGGTGAGAAGGAACCTTTTGAAGTTTTGTAATGAGACCTACCATGGAAACCGTCCCAAGGAATGGGGAATCTCCGGGCTAATTCCAATACCGAAGAAAGGTGACCTGACAAAAACAGACAATTACAGAGGCATCTCACTCACCCAAGTCGCATCCAAGATTTATAACCGCTGTCTGCTTAACAGAATTCGTACAATTATCGACAAGGTGTTACGTCCGAATCAAAATGGCTTTCGGCAAGGCCGTTCCACTACATCCCACATCCTCGCCCTTCGTCGCATCGTGGAAGAACTCAAGAACTATGACATGGAAGCTGTATTAACATTCATCGATTTTCGCAAGGCCTTCGATTCCATCAACCGTAACAGAATGCTTGAAATTCTTGAGGCCTACGGCATTCCATTGGACGTAGTTAACGCGATCCGAGTCATGTATGAAAACACCTCTGCAGTGGTAATCACTCCGGATGGTGAAACTGTTCCATTTAACATTGACACAGGCGTTCTGCAAGGAGACCCTCTCGCCCCGTTCCTGTTTATTATCTGCCTAGATTATGCATTGCGTTCTTCGATCACTGAATGCGATGGTCTGACATTGAGACGACGTCGCAGTCGCCGTCATCCTGCAGAAGTCATAGCTGATCTTGACTACGCTGATGACATCGCGCTTCTTGAAAACTCTATCGAAGCTGCACAGAATCTCCTCATCAGAGTTGAGAAGGCATGTCAGGATGTCGGATTGTTTCTGAATGCGTCGAAGACGAAGTACATGCACCTGAATCCTTCTACCGACGACCACCTGCTTACGTCAGATGGCTCAGATATCGAACTTGTTAGTGATTTCAAGTATCTGGGTGATTACACTGACACCGGTCACGACATGCCGGATGTTAGGATAGCCCAGTCGTGGAGCGCACTTCACTCTATGCAGAAGATTTGGAAGGCTCCCATTGAGAAGGTCACGAAAACAAAAGTGTTTCAGGCATGCATAAATTCCATCCTTTTGTATGGTTCAGAATCATGGTCATTGAATGCTGCTCGTCGCAAGAGACTCGATGGCACATACACCAGAATGCTACGCGCAGCATATAACATCTCCTGGAGACGTCATCCAACCAATAAGTCTCTCTATGGATCTCTGCCACGAATCTCTGATGTTGTGAAACAACGCCGTCTAACCCTTGCGGGCCATGTCACCCGTCATGCCGAACACGCTGGTCGATTGCTACTTTGGACCCCAGAGGCAAAGAGGAGAATTGGTCGACCGTATGTAACCCTGAAATCGATAATTGAATTGGACACCGGCCTCACAGGTTCAGAATTAACTTCTGCAATGGCTGACCGAGAACTGTGGCGCTCAAACTTCGTCAACGTTTCACCACCGCCTCAGGGCATTGGATGACTCAAGAAGAAGACAAGAAGATATCAACATAATGTGTCTTGTTTGGAAAATTCAAAAGCATTGGTAACAGCCGGTTTATTGGGCTTTCAGAAAAGGTATAGGTTTCGCAACAGTTATGGATATTTACCGAGATATCAATAGAACAAAGAGGTAGTTCAATTTTGGATGTTTTTCAGCCGGACACTTCATAATAACCACCATTTTGAAGTAGCTGTGCAGACGATCACCAACAAAATAGTCGCGGTCAGTGTGGAACCTCAATGGCGTTGCGGACCAATTCCCTGTTTATAAAGTTTATAAACAGAGGATTTGGCTGTCTCAATGGCGTTGCGGACCAATTCCATACTGAATATCCCACTTGGCTTCGAAGGATGTAGTGCAAATAAAACTCAACTAAAACCGAATCGACCATTATTTAAAAAAAATCTTTATTTATTTAAAAATCTTTATACACGCGGTAACTTCATCAATCCGAAAAGGATTGTTTTTCATGGGGCCGTGTTAATACTTACATGTAATTAATATGATATGATAAATTCATAAAAATATTAGATATGATAAAAAATATATACATGTACAGTACATGTGTTATATAAATGATATTATATATTCTTATATAAATTATTAAATGATTTTATTTATGAAATATTTTGCCATCTGTTATACGTCGGGTTTAAACGCCTAACTTTCATAAGCCGAACTTACTACATAGTAGCTGCATGGCCAGATTTTCATGCAGCTAATTACTTATAAATAAGTTAAGTATAAGGAAGAAAATTGATTAAAGTAATAAAGATATTTTAATGGCACTGGCGCGGACCAACGTTAACGCGGTGTAGTACTTTATTAGCTATGTTAGAATGAAACTTGATCAAACTTATACCGCACATCAGTAACTGACCAGCTCCCGCGGGCTACTGAAACACTCCAGGCAAACATGGCAGTTATTGTCTTTATAATTCCAAAGAATCTTAACTGCACAAGAACGTGCTTTGTAGGCCTAATTAAAGTGCGTATCAAACTATCAAAGAATATTTAAATTTTTTAACAGGCTTTATATACCTACTTCACTCTTAAATCAACTATACAAACATGAAGTTGAGTTGATTTAACATCGACCGATCAAATATCAGCTTGATTACTGTTTACATTGAGAAATGATACAGCCGGGCAAATCTCATGCGGGATATTATTAAAGCTATGTATGTAGCGGTTTAGACGTCCAAGTTCACATGTCTTTTGCCGAACTCAATGCGAATTAGCATAGACAATATAGACAACGCTCATTTAGTACAAAATATGTCTAAACCGGAATCTTAAGGCGGATTCCATTCAGTCCATCTGATCGTGCAGCTTCAACTTGTTGAAATAATGTAGGGTTATGTCTGCTTAGCTTTTTATATTTATCGGCATTGACTAGTAGTCTTTCAGTAACTTCGAATAACATGATAAGTATCCAGCTGAGATTTACAAATTCCGTGGAGCGTTTCGTTCGTTATAATAATAATTTAAGGTATCACTTCCATCCGTCCTCTTCTTTCTACGAACTGACCATGCAGCCTTGATCATGCTTCGATAAATTAAAGGTAACCAAATGTCAGTGTGCTCCTCACCAAAGCATTCAAAAATAAAATTAAGTCTGCTCATTCCTGCGCTGCTGATTCTATATATACTTGATTTCATAGACGCCATGTCTCCAACTGAAATAATCGATTCAGGAGGTCGGTCAGGGTAGAGGGCGGAGTAGTATATTTCTTGAGTTTTATATTTCTCTGGCTACCGAGGGTGTTTCGGGAACGCGTGGTAAGAATGGGGACGCGGAATTGCCAGGCTGCCAGCGCGCGAAGACCCTGAGGAGGAGAGTGGTCACATTGATTTTGAGACCATAGACTTACTCAACCGAGTATTTCGCCGATTTGGCGCGTTGTAAGCTGTGCTGGTTAATTATGTATTGCCAACGCGCCATATATAGTTTGGGCACAGCAAATGTCTCTTGGCTAATATCCACGAAAATCTCCTCGACCCCAAAAGATCATTTGAATTAACGTTATACTCTTCCTGCCAAACTAAGCCAGTTCTGTTTTGAAAAATGATTTTGTGTGTCTATAAAAGCCGTGATAAGAACTTTATTAAGCGAGCCGGGCACTTTCAGCCCGTGCTGAAATCTCAGCCTGGTTTGCCGGGATGAAGTTTCAGCCTGGTCTTATAAACAAATCTCTTAAGAATTGACGTTGCGATTACATAGCGAAAATTTCAGCCATGTTGCCGCTACCCGGGCTGAAAATTTCATCCTGGGCTGAACTTTTCCATGTAATCGCTCAAAAATTTCATGAGCCCGGGCTAAATTTAGCCGTGTGAAAGTTCATTGCGCATGGCTGCTGCACAACTTAGAGTGAAGTGCAAATTTGCTTTCTCTTCGCAGCGTTCGGTCTTGCATGCTTGACGAACAAAACAACAAAATATGAAGCAAAAAGCATTATAAAAACGTTTAACCTAAATCTCAAATGGTACCATAGAGAATGCTAGTTACATATTCGAATGCCTAGATTGAAATGTGGAATGGTTCATTCAAACTTTGCCGTTTGCACAGTGTCAGCATCCAAGGCGGCTTTGCAAGCCGGTCATAATCCACTATATACTGAGAATCTAGACACAAAAAGGGTGGCGTATGTCCAAGTGGAAGTCAGTAGCTTTCAAAGTAAAAATAGACTGCAAAGGATTTATCCGGAAATACAGAATTTAGAACCCGACGCAAACGCTGTTATCAGACAAAAGTATATTAAAGGACTATCCAAACGGACTTTAATTTTAGTCACGAACGTGTATTACTATATATAAGATTTTGCAACACGTTCCGTTGTATTAACCGTATAGTGCCAGTCTGTTATCCTAATCAGGAGAGACAGTAGATTACCTAAAATAATTACCTTAGATAACATTGGCCAAGCATATTAATACCGGATTTTTCTATTTACATAATTCTGAAATCTTCTTAGTATAACTTATTATAACAGATAAAAGGTTTACCACTCCCCTCATAAACATACATTTGAGAATAATCCAACTTTTGGATACATTACAGTGTCATTACCCGCAATTTCAATGAAATCAGACAGCGACTACAAGTTTGATGTATATATCGTACATATACATACATATATTTTACTCGTGAAGGATTGACCTTCTGCAGTCCGGTTATCCCGACAGCCAGTAGCGGTCGCGAATCCAGCTGTTTGAATTCCCATCTTTCCCTCCATAATTGACTCTAGCTTGTCCATAGGCCACGACGTTTTCAATTCTAACCCATCTGTTTGCTTTTCTGCTGATACCACTTTGTGCTGCCACTTCCATGAACAACGTCCGTTTCTGAAGTGCATGAGTTGTCTAGTCTGACGCAGTGTGCTAACCATTCTAAATGCCGTCGTTCTATAGGTAGGCTTTTAGCGGCTTTGTGCCAGTTGAGCAGTAGATATCTGCATATATAGACAAACCCGTAGTCCCATTTTCCAGCTTTTTTTCCTCAGACAAACCTTCAGGTGGCGCATGACGTCTCTTCCATCCTTCCCAGTCTTTCTAAGAAGTCTCACCCATCCCACTCTCGTGTTGCCGCATTATACATCATACCTTCCTCGGGTTTTGCACTTCACTCGATGGTCGGTGAGGACGTTTTTCAATTCCGCAAACTTAATTTCCAATCACAGAGGCGATCCTGTTTTGAATAAACTTCTGCGGATTGATAGAGGAGAACATGACGCCAAGGTATTTGAACTCGGTGGTATCGACGATCTTGTGATCACCGAGTTGGATCAGACTTTGGGCATAAGTATCTTCATCATTTCCGTTAAAAATCATCGTTTCTGTCTTCTTCATGCGACTCAACGTTAAACCGTATCGCGTAAAGACTCTCTCTGTTATCACCAGCCCTTCTTATAATCAGCCTCCTTTGTTCGAAAAATCAGACTTTGTAGTCGGCGAAAGGATGTTATAACATGCCGATTTTCCTGATATATACTGGGTGTCTTGATCGCTGTTGTCGAGATATGATACCTGATCTGTATTCCAAAATCGTCTCCAAGTTCGAACTTCAGCTCATGCTCGCCTACATGCAGTTTCGACAGGAAAGACTAGTTTGAACCCCTTTATCTTCGACGTTGTTTGATTGTAAAAAAAACCTGGTAAAAAAGAAACCCTGAAACAAGAACTGATAAAACTAAAAGAGCTATAAAATGTCATTTAATCGCAAGATATAGATATTAGATAGAAAGCATAAAGAAATAAGAAATCAAGTTCATAATCTATTAAGAATGCCAAAATACAACTTTCCATTCGTAAATGTATACAGTATAGATGTGAATAATAATCTCAAAGACTGAGGAAACAACGTGTGATATTTCCCAAATTTCAACCGTCTTACTCCGTTCATACTCTAACTGCTGACTTCTTTTTCGCACAAATAGTGTGAAAGAGAAGTTTCCACAGCAAAAATTACCTACGATTTACAGCGGCCATTATTAGCAATCCACCCTACTTCGCCGACCTTTCCCGATTTTACGTGAACATGACGTCGACAAGAGGTCGTCGGCTTGCCGGAGACAACTGCGACTATTTACCGACTATATAAGTGAGCCTGCAGGCATACTTAACTAATGAAGCTGAAATTGCAGATATATTGAACAACTATTTTACTAGAATTGAACCTGAACTTTCAAACCGTATTCCGAACAAACATTGAGGTCACATGACGTATATGTGTTTTCACATCCCGTTTTTATTTTTATGATACTCGCAAGGAAGGTTTTGCGTCCACACGAAAACGCTGAAAACAATGAAAAACGCTCTTCCCAGGTAACTGAAGCATGTTGAAATATAGCAAGATAAAACATAAAACAGTTGAGGAGAATAGTGTAAATAAAGAGATATTATGATACACAGTGGAAATTATTACGTATTTATTTAAGGTCAGTTGCATTATACTAGAGACTGGGTATAAGTATGATTAAAGTTGCTGCTTAACGATTAGCAGGTCATCTTTTAAGTCTGAATTACGACAACAAACATAAGTAAAGTTCACTGTTATTCGAAAATATATGCTTCTTCAACATTGAACTCGCCATGTCTTGCTCGTTCGCCATACAACATCGTTTTCAAAAGATTCCGTTCTCGTCCGTCCTTACGACAACACGACGTTTTCGAAAGTCTACGTTTTCAAATGTCTCCACACTCGGCGTTTACGTGTGGCCGGGGCCTGAAGCAGAGACATATAAAGGTGGCTGTCTGAGTCCAAAGATAATATGTTTTAAGCTCCTTAGCCAAGATCAAGCATAGTAAATCAATATATGGTCTGGAAACTCGACAAACTTCAAAGCGGTTAACAAATGAGCTGCGATTTATGTTGAACGGTACCCCACCGTGCACAAACCCTTTGTTTTAGGCCTTTATTAAAAAGGGCTCTGTTTTTTTTCTCCGTGTTATTTATGTCGAGAATCTACATTACGTCATCCCTATAGGCAAGAAATGGTTACAAAACTATTATGCGTACAAATATCAGTTCAGTACTTCAGTTCATCCTTGTTGTTAATGAATCACAGTCGGAAAAGCATTTACAAGACCTGTAAACCCGCGAACTATTATGCAAAGATTCTGTCCAGGGAAACATAGATGAGAGATTAAAGAAAGAACTCGCAGAACCGTGGACGAAACGTCAACATGACAACATGCGAGCAATGTCTTGGAAAGGTTTAGCGAGACCTGTAAACCCGCAAACCATTGCAAAGATTCTCTCCAAGACGGAGATGGACAGCCTAAGGAATGCACAGCCGAAGGACAGGGAAATATTATGCTGTGTTGACATTTTATCCCGTCAAACTCCATAATATTAATCCTTATGAAACGTTGTGTTTTTGTCCGATTTAAATCAATTTTATATCGAAATGATCACTTGAATCTGGCCAATCGAACACTGTAGGTTTTGTCTATTTAAAATGCGAAGAGCAGATGTTATATAAGAAAATGCGTAAGCGATTAAAGCGAGACTCGTCTTTAATAAAATAAAGAACATGGCTTGACGATCTATTCGTCGTTTTTTTTTACCATTTAATGCTTTTATGTCGATTAAACCGATGTAATTTCGTAACAGATATGTTTCGTATACCTTTCCGTTGATTTTTATATAAATTTCGAGACACGAAGACCTTCAATCGAACAGATATTAGAAAAAATAGCATTGCCGTGTTTAGTGTTGACATTAAGTTCCGTCTGCGTGCTAGCCTGATTTTTCTTTGTCCTCATTCTGCCCTAAAAATAGCCCAAGTTAACGCCTAGCGGGCGTCTTGTTACTCGGGTCTCCCCCCCCTGGGGGGAGAGCACGAGTCTTAGAAAGGGCTCTGTTTATTATTATTTTTTTGGCAATGTCGCGAAATGGCAATTATTGCATCATTGTTGACTAAATTAGTAGACTAGTGAGCGAGACTATGAATGTGGGATTACTACACATGCGCAGTGAAGTTATCCCCAAAACAATTTTGCCCCCCGCAGTCGTTTTTAGGGAGGCTAATTATTGCATCATCCCGATCAACCTCTTACCCAGGCTTTCCACCTTTGCGAAACTGAAAACACTGCGTATATTTCTGATTTATTTACTCATCTGATCTGACAACTTTCTTCGAGTGCTCTTCACTGAAAATCTTTGATGTGGCTGGCAAGTATCTTATCTTATATACGCTCACAATCCAGATCGCTTTTGAAACGGGTTGGTCTACGATTTCGAGAACCTGTACTCGATCAAATTATATGTTTCCATACGCTTTTTGTCTACTAAATGTTTAATAATTTAATACGAGACTCAACATATGAATGCTGTATGGAAATATGTTAACTGTTCTGAGGTAACTGTAATATTTTTATAAGCTTTGTTGCCTGTATTGTTTATTGTTATGTAATTATACAAAATATAATGCTACAGTTTATTGTTTCATATTATACCAAGTAGAAGTACTATTATTAAAGTATGCAATGTTGCTATATATCGAATTAATTGGGGCTCCAAATGTTCTGGGTTATCAGTAAGTTTGTATCGATTGTTCATATTATATGCGAATGCTTACAAATGAACGTACAGTATATAAATCTCTGACACTCATTGTTGCCATTGAGTAACCCTGTTTCACTCGATATTTTACCTGTAAGCTTAAATGGGGCTCCAAAATGTTCTGGGTTATCAGTAAGTTTGTATCGATTGTTCATACATGTATTATTATACACAAATGCTTACAAATGAACACACAGTATATAAATCTCTGACACCCATATCAACTATCAAGATCAAGGAGTAAAGAGTTTGTTGTTGTTTGACCTTGCTACTGCCAGCTAAATGCATGGTTTGATTTACTGCCATGCCTTATACACTGAGAAAAAGATTAACTGATTTAATGCTTGCTCAAACTGAACCTGTTTGCCGGACTGACCATATGAATTGTTATTACATGAGCACAGGCCGGCTCGCTTGCCAGGCTGACCCTGTTGACTAGAACTGGATTAGGTCAGCAAACAGGATGGCTCATTTGGTGGGGCAGACTTCTCGCCAACTCACCTTCATATAATCAAAGCCATTGGCCAACACTATGTTATGGGTTTGTAATGATGGAAAATTTAACCACCCCTGCACTGACAGCTGTATCATTACATGTACCATTGTACCTACAACTATAGATTTGTGTATATTGAATTCAAATCACTGAATTTGCCTACAATATATGTCTTTCAACAAGCCACAACCTCAAGTAGCCCGAGTTAACGCCTAGCGGGCGTCTTGTTAATATTTAAATAGCACCGACTGGGTTGAACGATTGAACCCAAACGATGCTATTAGCCTTTCTCACGCTATGCGACCAGGCCTAATCCGCCATTTTTGGGTGGCAAACCGCGTGGGGACCGAGTACGAAAACTACTAAAAGTTCTATTTTGAGTAGACGAAAGGTGATAGTTTTGGCAGATTTTTTTTGCTTTTACTGAGAGAAAAGTTTAGATTTCAACTTGTTTATTTAACAACTCAGTTCAACTTCCTGCCCACCAATTTTCCGACGTCAATTCGATAAACTTTCGGAGAAAATCAATGTTGACTGCATCGTTGAAGATTTCAGGTATGGATACTTCATTTGTTTAAAAGCACAATGTTTGACCATGAACCACTCTCATCGCTTTCAACATAAAACCATTCTAATAATATGAATGAAATCACTGATAATCATTTGAACTGTATTTGGGCATAATACAAGGCTAGCGTCTAAGACAAAAGGTTTTTTTCATGTTATTTTCCAATGGTCGACACACCACTGTCATGGCTATCCTAGCTAAAGTTTTCTTCAAAACAGAGTATAAGAATTATGAAATAACGTTTAAATATATCTTTCAATTCTTATTTTCTGTTTTCTGTGAAGTAATGGGCAAATATTATGTGTTGAAAGTTTGAAAACTGTGGTTTAATTGAGTTAATAAGATGTCAAATTATTTTTTGGAAGTTTAAGATTGAAAGCTGTCTTATCCTGACTTTCTTTTAAAAAAAATCGTCTGGACAAAAAATACAGTATACATGCAGAAATAGCCATATTCCAAACAAACCAATTGTTATAATTTTATTTTGCTGGTTAAAACTAATAACAGTACTTCCTAATAGAAATTATAGATGGATCAATATTAAGTTGTACGTGACTTTCAAATGTAGGCAAAAGAAATTCTTCTACTGAATTCCCAAGCCACATACTATATTGGCTTTTCTCCCACACTGAAGTTAAATTGATTGATTAAGATTCTTGGGGGATAATGTTACCGCATGATTGATTCAGTGCAAATAATTTGTGGCAAATTATTAATTGTGCTGGTAAATAGTACTATACAAATAGATACCTAGATTAAGTGCAGGTCACTATAGGCATGTGCCAAGGGCAACACAATTAATGTCCAGTGGTTACATGTGATTATCATTGGGTAAATTAAACAGTAGTTACCAGTATGACATGTTTATATGCGATGTTTATATGTGATGTTTATATGTGATTAGATTAATTATTATAACAATTAGATTATAACTATTAAATTAATTATAACAATTAGACCTATACTGATCCATTCTGGTTGCTGAACTGAACCATAATGATTCAAGCTGATCTGAAGTCAGGTTAGCAATATCTTGATAATATCATGAATAAACACAAAAATAGGATAGTTAACATAGGTAGCTGGTAAAGAATCTTGTTATTCTGAATTCTTATGATATAATAATATAATTCTTACAACAGTCGGAGCTCTCGATAACACGTCCTCACACCATGACAACCACACTATATGACACATTATCACACACTATATGTCATACTGGCAAAAACATATACTGTAAACATATCAACATCACATATAAACATCACATATCAACATCACATATAAACATCACATATAAACATCACATATAAACATGTCATACTGGTAACTGCTGTTTTACCCAATGGTAGTCACATGTAACCACTGGACATTAATTGTGTTGCCCTTGGCACATGCCTATAGTGACCTCCGCTTAATCTAGGTATCTATTCGTATAGTACTATTTACCAGCACAATTAATAATTTGCCACAAATTATTTGCACTGAATCAATCATGCGGTAACATTATCCCCCAAGAATCTTAATCAATCAATTTAACTTCAGTGTGGGAGAAAAGCCAATATAGTATGTGGCTTGGGAATTCAGTAGAAGAATTTCTTTTGCCTACATTTGAAAGTCACGTACAACTTAATATTGATCCATCTATAATTTCTATTAGGAAGTACTGTTTTTAGTTTTACCCAGCAAAATAAAATTATAACAATTGGTTTGTTTGGAATATGGCTATTTCTGCATGTATACTGTATTTTTTGTCCAGACGATTTTTTTTAAAAGAAAGTCAGGATAAGACTTAAATTATCTGCCAAATATCTGGTTGTCGACACAGCTTTCAATCTTAAACTTCCAAAAAATAATTTGACATCTTATTAACTCAATTAAACCACAGTTTTCAAACTTTCAACACATAATATTTGCCCATTGCTTCACAGAAAACAGAAAATAAGAATTGAAAGATATATTTAAACGTTATTTCATAATTCTTATACTCTGTTTTGAAGAAAACTTTAGCTAGGATGTCCATGACAGTGGTGTGTCGACCATTGGAAAATAACATGAAAAAAACCTTTTGTCTTAGACGCTAGCCTTGTATTATGCCCAAATACAGTTCAAATGATTATCAGTGATTTCATTCATATTATTAGAATGGTTTTATGTTGAAAGCGATGAGAGTGGTTCATTGTCAAACATTGTGCTTTTAAACAAATGAAGTATCCATACCTGAAATCTTCAACGATGCAGTCAACATTGATTTTCTCCGAAAGTTTATCGAATTGACGTCGGAGAATTGGTGGGCAGGAAGTTGAACTGAGTTGTTAAATAAACAAGTTGAAATCTAAACTTTTCTCTCAGTAAAAGCAAAAAAAATCAGCCAAAACTATCACCTTTTGTCTACTCAAAATAGAACTTTTAGTAGTTTTCGTACTCGGTCCCCACGCGGTTTGCCACCCAAAAATGGCGGATTAGGCCTGGTCGCATAGCGTGAGAAAGGCTTAATTGGATGATTGCTTATTTATACGAAAAAAACAATGTGTTCACTAACCGTCACCATGCACAAATTTACATAAAGGCGAACAAAAAGATAGAACAAAGACATTCGTTGAGTTTCCAAATACCTCCATCAATGGATCAATGGATAAAAACGTCAAAAATCTCTTAAGCTTGATAAAATACCTTTACAATTAATAAAGAATGCGAGAGTTAATACATGAGTTCCCTGTTTGACACATATTTTTAATTTATCTTTATAACCATCGGTATTTTCCCGCATGCCATTGGCATTGAACAACTCTCGTTTTTCGCCTATCTGCCCTGTGATTTCTGTGTCATCAGTCGTCTCAAAGATATTAATGACAAATACATTTTGTATCTTATTGAGGGCCACAGATTTGTTAGTATATTATACTGTTTTGTGTTACCCTCTTGAAATAAAGGAATCAAATCTTAACCGCACATCAATCTGGTTTATATAGGGGAATTTGATCATTCCACTGCAACATTAATGCAACAACCAATATACCTATAGCTTATTAATATGGATTCAGGACTAATATAAACGGAATATTGTTTCGTGATCTGCATGCAAAGCGTTCGACAGCATAGACCAGTACTGACCAGAACATGGTCAATGATCTGGAAACTCGGCAAACTTCAAAGCGGTTAACATTGTTAAACAAATGACCTGCGATTTATGTTGAACCGTACCTCACCGTGCACAAACCCTTTGTTTTAGGTTTATTTATAAGTAATACCATGACATCAGGGAAATTAGTGGTTAAATGCCCCGCAAGCCGAGGGAGGATTGTGAAAGTTACGAGGGCAAAGCCCGAGGGAGTTTCACAAACCTCCCGAGGGACTTTCACAAACCTCCCCGAGGGACTTTCACTAACCTCCCGTGGGACTTTCACTAACCTCCCGCGAGGGACTTTCACTAACCTCCCGAGGGACTTTCACAAACCTCCCGAGGGACTTTCACAAACCTCCCGAGGGCGTGCCCGAGGGACTTTCACAAACCTCAGTAGTATAGAAGGTAGGGCTGCGAGCTCAATCGACCTCAACTGTGAATATAAACACCAAAACATCACCAAATTTGGCCAAGTCGCGACTCGACAAATTTGGCGATGTTTTGGTATTTATATTTACGATTAACATCGAATAAGCTCGCAGCCCTACCTTCTATACTACTACAGCGATCGTTAGTCAATCTAGACACCCCTCACACGTTTTCTACTAAATTGATGTCAAACACACGCGAGACTAGCGAAACAATACCAAATTTATACTAAATCGCGACTCTCGCTAAATTTGACACCATTTCAGCCACATTTAAAAAATAGAGAGTGTCGTTTCAAAATTCTCACAAATTTATGTCAAATTACATTTAGGAAAAAATAGAAAGTGTCATTTCAACATTTTCGCGTGTTAAAAAAAATAAAATGTGGTACGAGCCCACTCTCACATATTAAAAAATAGAAAGTGTCATTTCAACATTTTCACAAATTTGTCGAATCACATTTAAAAAATAGAAAGTGCCGTTTCAACATTTTCACAAATTTGTCAAATCACATTTAAAAAAATAGAAAGTGTCGTTTCAACATTTTCACAAATTTGTCAAATCACATTTAAAAAATAATCGTTTCAACATTTTCACAAATTTGTCAAATCACATTTAAAAAATAGAAAGTGTCGTTTCAACATTTTCACAAATTTGTCAAATCACATTTAAAAAATAGTCGTTTAAACATTTTTACGAATTTATGTATCGTAAAAGTGTCTCACGCGTGATAAAATTGCCACCTGTTATGCAAATTAGATTATTGCCACCTGTTAATAATAGATTAGTCCGTTTGTTCACTATTTTCAGTGTTTGTCGCCTCACCTCTCACTTCAATGTTTTTGTGATCATACGCGTAGGAGTCAATACCATTTTCTAAAAGGTATCGTTTATCATCAAAACAGGATAGCGACACTTTATTAATTTCGTAACTACCGAGCTGATGTTTGACACTTCTAATGGTCTTCATTGTGTGTCGCAATTGTTTCTGCTCAAGTAACACACTTTTGTAATCTTCGTGTCTGATCACTTTTTTAATTATATTCTTTCTAATACCTTTAGCGGTTTTCCCGCCGCCTCCACCCTCTTTCAAATAGCTGTACATTTTACTGCGCAACCCGACGAACTCAACAATTGGCGTTCCAGCGCACTCGTCCTTCATCTTCCCAATAACTTTCTTATTCTCTCTAAAAAAGAATGGGCTGTCTGCGGGGTAGTCGCTATTGTCGAACTTTTCGCACTCCATCATAAAGTCGGAATAAACGTCGTCAGTTTTGATTGAGTACAACAGACTGTCAGTGTCAGTGAAGTGCAATCTACAGGTGTCGCTAGAGTAGGATCTTGGATTAAAAATCAATAAGATTCACAGGGTCCTGCAGTTTGACCAGTCCAAGTGGCTAGGCAAGTACATCGACTTTAACACAGTCAAAAGAACTGCGGCTAAGAACGCTTTTGAGAAGGACTTCCTCAAGTTAATGAACAACAGTGTGTTTGGAAAAACAATGGAAAACTTGAGGAAGCGTGTGGACGTAAGATTAGTGACCACTGCGAAGAAATTAAAAAAGCTTGTCTCGAAGCCGACGTTTGTGTCTTGCAAGATATTTAGCGAGAACTTAGTCGCTGTCCACAAAGTTAAAGAAACGCTGACATTAAATAGACCCGCATATGTGGGTATGTGCATACTAGACTTGAGCAAAACGCTGATGTACAATTTTCACTATAATTATATTATGAAAAAGTTGTACAACTGCAGATTTCCGTAGTGACACACATACTTTTTTTTGTCCATCAAATTAGTCACCAGCTTCTTCACACCACCAACACTCACGTTAAACTTATTTTTGATTTTCGTGCAGTACTCCGACAACATGTCAACAGTTATCTCCATCTTCTCAGGAGCCAGCGGGTAATCGTTATGCAGGTCATGCAAATGGGTTGGGTACTCCAAGTCGACCTCGAGCAGTAAACCTTTTTTACTATTGTTGTGATAGTCGTGCAGATTAACTTTTTCTATTTCTTTCTCAGTCAACCACTTGAAGCCGCCCGTGGGTAGACTTCGACTCATTGCCCATCCATACAAGTTGTTGGCGTCAAGGTACATCAAATACTTCGACTCTTGCTCTTTGTCATACCCTTCCATGTACTTATTATTCGCCACGCCATGTCTGTTGCATATGTAGCTCACACCACCACGCATACCCATTTCTACGAACTGGAACATGTCAATGTCGGACAATAATTCGAGTTCCACCCCAGTCATCTTTAACATGGCGTCCCAAGCCAACCCAGGCGACGTGAAATAGTGACACGGGTCTAATTTATACTCGCGATGGCATGTCTTTCTAAAGTTCTCAAAAACATCAGCGAGCAAGAGCACATCGCTTTTCAAATACAGATCGTGATACCCACCCATATTTTCAACGTCGAAGTAGTCCCACACGTCGATGGCGCGCTCGTGCATTTCTTCCGTAATGTGCTCGTCATTCAGAACGCTGTAGAAGTCCTTTTTGGAGGGTAGCTCGCATTCATTGAATTTATCAAAGGAGTCCATATAATCATAGGGATAGACCCCCTTTCTTGTCATGAGTGCCAACCCGTCGTCGCGAAACACTTCTGACGTGTATTTGAAAGCGTCCCTTGGTAGGTTCCTCACCAAGTTGTCTAGACCACTACTCATGAACTGAAAGCTGTCCAAGAATACCAAGTTTTTTCCAAGCATGAACGCCATGTACTTCTCTATGTTGTTTGGTATCACATTTATGTCTTGGCCAAACTTGCCAATCTCCTGCATAATGAAATGACTATCGTAGCCACGTAAGTTGTGGAAGATCACAGGAATTTTGTCAGTCAACTTAAAGTTCACATTACAGTCGCGATGCGCAGACCCTCTGTACTTACCTGACACATGACAGTGGTCTCTCACTCTAACGTCAGCACCAGTGTACTCAACACTGCAAATATGACAACTTTTAGCCTCGTCAAAGTTCTTCTTATCGGCATCAGTCAGTATCATTTCTTTGTTAAAGTGACTCTCAGATGTCTCTTTACAATATTCGACAATTTCTAACATCTCCCCAATGAACTTGTTGACTGCGTTTTCACCGCGATACACTTTTACTGGCTTACTGTACTCGTTGTCGTAGCAACAAACTAATTTGTACCCATAGCCGCAGTCGACGTGCCTCTGGTAGGCGTTTGTGTAGCTACACTTGCTCGATGGTGTTGTTGCGTGCACCTTCTGTGTGATAGCCTCGAAGTCTGCGTACACCACAAATGATACGTTTAGCTGTCTACTAAAATTCTCGTATTTCACTTTCGTACCTTTTTGTGGCATTTTAATAGCTTGCTTCCCATTGATGACCAAACATACTTCCACATGACGTTCAAGCACGTCCTCGCGACTAAAACACTGCAAACAATACCTACAAAAGTGCTTTCTCGCCTTATACTTTGTCTGACGGTACATGAATTTGTTAAAATCGCGAATGTATACATAATGCTTGTTGCCCAGGTCGTTAGTTATCAACAATAGGTCCATATGGTCGGGATACGCCTCCTTAGAAACGTACACAGGGAATGGCTGCTTATTTTCGTACCCAAAAACATTGACGCTAATATCGTTTGCCTTTTCGATCTTGTTGTAGTCTTTGAGTGCGACTGGGAAGTCGATTCCGTCGTAGTTCAGCTCACTGACATGTCTGACGTACTTTGACGTTCTGTCAGAGTTTTTTCCAACAGGAAACTTGTGTGCAAGGTGGCACCATCTAAAGCACTCGTTGTCATCCCCATTATTTACGTTTATCAGACCCTTCATACTGTTGCACAGCTCCTTTGGCAACGCAATGTAGCTACTCCCATGCAAAGGTCTGTAAATAGCGACGTTGACGTAGTGTGCATCTATTTTGTCGATAGTCCATCCAGACCCCTCAGATAACCACCCAGCTATCCGCGTCAAAATCTGCTCCGACCCACGATTGGCGACACCCTCGATGTTGTGCTCGTTAGTGACGACGAACGTTTCGCTGTTAAAGTAGGCAGTTTTGTATGTGGTCTTATCACGCTCTAAAACTTTCTCAAAAGTGACCTTGACTGTCTCCACCACTTTCATTCCGTTGGTCTCACCCAGCTCACGTCTCAAAAGGTTAGTGACAGCGCTTCTACTAGCGTTTACCTGATTGATGTCTCTGTCGTCAATCACTTCGACTCCATAAGACCTTGTGAACCCTCTCAGTGCTCGATCCAACAGATGCGTTGACGGCGCGAGGTCTTCGACTACAGGTTGTCCCTCTTGATCTCTAAAGAAGCCGTGAACGTTGGTCGCTTCATCTGTTAGTGAATTGACAACGGCTGCACTCGTCTTATGCGCCCGTCTTTTTGTCAGTGGGTTTTTCACAGTCTGACTCATTGGCTTATACTTACACTACACTTTTTTTCCTAAGCCACTCATTGTAATAAATATCACCACTTTCACACCATCCCAGCTTTGGGTACACCACCCCAAACAAATTGTCGTCGAACTTATCTTTCACCTTCCCGTCTTTGAGGTCAAGCACCTTCTTGAGTGTCTCGAGTTGTCTTCTATGACACAACCTAATAATGTAGTATCCATATCTGCTGACATTTCTACCCTTTATCAAATTGCATGAGTGCAACACATTGACAACTTTCAAGAAGTCCTCTTTTATCAACTCAAGGTGCTCACCCTTCACAACGTTCCGCAGTCTCCTCCCCATCCACCAAGACCGTTTGTGAACGCTTTTTAGTCGCGTGAGTCTCATGTCACCATAACTCTGAGTGAAACCCCATTCGATGTCGCCACACTTTGGACACGCGTACCCACCGCAGTTGGTCATGTTTTTCACAACGTCACAATCCGAGCAGTAGTAAATTCTGAAGGTGTCTCCACACTCAGTTTGCGTCTCACTCGCGATCTCGTCAATTGTCAAGCCATAACTCATCCGCCTCATAAGTTTGTCCATCGCTTATACTACTCCAACATATTTTTTCACCGAACTAGTACCCACACCGCTATTCCACTACCCAAACCTAGCGCGCCAACAAACAACAATTGGTAATCCTTCATTTCCGCACTCGGTTGGTAGTAATCCGCAATCTTCGGGAGGTCAGTGAACACTCGTCCGCTGTACCGTATGGTCATTACGCTTCTAAGTTCTTCCAACGCGTGGTTTGTGTCATTGATGTCAGCATTAGCGTCAGAGAGCCGTTGTCGTAAACGCTGGATCTTATCTTTCTTAGCGACCTCATTTTCATACCACACTTCTTTCGCGCTGGCTAGCTGCTCCAACGCATGGTTGTGCCTTTTCATCTCAGCCTCATAGCCTGTGTGATTAAACTTTGAAAACATAAAGCCAGCGCCTGCAAAAGCCACTGCATTAAAAATCCCTCCAGCCACAACACTCACCATTAACTTACGTTGATTTGAATGGATCTGTCGGTATCCACTTTTTCGATTGCGCCCATTTTACTAACAGCGTTCCTGCACCAACAGCCGCAGCGAGTTTCACTGTGCCTTTCTGGTGTTCCCAATGGTTCTCCCAAAGCCTTTTTAGAAATCATACTCACTACCACAGCGCCAGTCGTAACAAGTAGCGCATCATACAGTTCGTTCATAAGTTCTTTTCGATCGATCGCAGCCATATATACATTGTCGTGTGTTTTGTTCAAGAATCAAATGTGTCTAACGCTGGACGACGAGTTTTATGGCTCTCTGACGCAGGTGCTGGTGCAGTACTCACAGGTTCTTTTTCACTGCTAATCGTGTACCATAGTGAAGCAGCAGCAATGATAACACCAAGTGTTCCAACAATGTAACCATAGCTCCACTCACTACCCTGTTCTTCGTTAACTATCATTTCACGCATTTTCTTTTCTTTCGCAGCTTTCGATATCTCAGCCAACTTTTTACCAGCAGCGACGCGCTTTGGGTCCTTCACCTTAACACTTTTCACATCAGCCGTGATCTTCGCTTCAACAGCCGTCTGTGAGTCTTCAACCATCTAATACACTATCACGTGTTATCTTACTCACAGTTGACCTCACAGGTGTCTCACAGTTGACCTCACAGGTATCTCACAGTTCCAGACCAAACGCACTAAAAAAATTAGGGTTTTTTCTGGGAGTATAACATAATGACTCAAGACCGAGAGGTTAGCGAAGAAGTTATTGACCGCTTGCTGAGAACGGCCTTTGTCGGTGTGTCTACCCCACGAGTCGACAATGGACCCAACGTCTTAAACGAGTACTTTTCAATATACAATCTGCTCGACCTCAGACGTGAAGAGGTGTTAATAAAACAGCCTATCCCCCAGGTCGACTGTGCGAGGCATCTTCACGACACTTGGATCGATCTTCGAGAAGATAGAGCCAAGGAGATTGCTGATAGATTAGCTAGCATAATCCCTGTGTGGTGTTACTCATCATTCAAGTACCTTATGTTAGCAAGTGATGTCTACTCGAACAACCCTAGTGGGTCCAACGGTACGTTACTCGGTAACTTCCTCCAAGTGTTCTTAGTGACCCTTATATGGAAACCATGCCCAACCAAAGCCAAAGCGTGGCTAGATCTCGCCGCGAACCGCGACGTTCACGTTTGCAAGGTTGGGTGTAAGGAAATACTAGGTGTGGACGATATCAGGGACCACGTACTCTCGCCCGCCCACAGACACTTTGCGAGAGACGAAAACGTGTACACCTGTCACCCATGCGGTGTGGTCACCAACGACCCACTGCATCGCTTGAGACACGAGAGCTCGAGGTCTCATCTTAAAAACTTAGAGCTTCAGCGGATATTTAACAACGAACAACAGTTGCCGCAACAGGAGAGAACATTTCTCTGGAGGTATAGTAATCATGAAGAAACTCGGTAAACTAGAAGTCGTGATTGGTCCCATGTTTGCAGGAAAAACAACAGAGACTCTTCGTAGGTTAATCACATTAAGTAAATCAGGGCTCAAAGTCCTTTACATGAACAACACAGGTGACACTAGGCGAACTGACCACGCGTTCTCCACACATCGTCAGACCATTGTAGTCGGATCAGACAGTTTACCTGCGAAGTTAATCACCAACCTCCCGAGTTCTTCCGAGATAGCTGACTATGACGTCATTGGCATTGATGAGGGCCATTGGTACTCTGATCTACTCCCAGTTATTCGCGAGTACATCAAAGCTGGCATTCACGTCATTATTTGTGGTCTCATAGCAACAGAGCACTTAAAAAGACTTGGTGAACTTGACACGTTGTTCCCAATTGCAGACGACATCACATTTCTAAAAGCGTATTGCGCCGTTTGTCGCGACACTCACGGAACAACTGTTGAAGCACCATTCAATTGGAGATATAATCCAGGACCATCGTTCGTTGGTGGTGCTGAGCAATATCGCGCAGTGTGCAGACGTCATCATCCTTCCACGCAAAATTAAGGGTGTTCTCGGATACCCCACTTTTTTAAATTTAGACATTGGTCACACGAAGCGTCCAATGTCTCATAGAAACATTTTTTCACACAGTGGTCAGAAGGTTTGTGAAATAAAGAGAGAAAGTTTCGCAGATATTTTTCACCGAGTTAAAAACATCTTTAAAAAATGCTAGAGCAGTTGTCACTTCGAGCGTCGTCTCAACGACAAGAACGAGCGCTAACTCAACTCATTACTCGCTGTCTAAAAAGTCTCTTTACAATAGTGTCTCTCGTGGTTACTCAACGCTGATTTATTTTTAAATTTACGAAAACACTGGGAACACTGAAACCCAATGTCAAAGAAATATTTTATTATCGTAGTAATAGCGTCGTCGTACGAGTCGCACAACAATGTTAGATAACCAGCGGACTTGTATCTGAGTAGCAGAGAGTCTTGCTCCTCAGATGTCTTACCTGTGCCACCTGGATTCTTGAACTCAATCACAAGCCCGCTATGCTGTCGGTTTGCGTTGGCAATAATCAAGTCAGGCGTTCCACGTTGGTAACCTTTTTTCCACGAATTTATTCTTTTACTCGAAGTGTCTTGATTCTCACCACAAGCGGCTATCAAAATAGCTTCTGGATAATATTTCCTAAGAAAACCAACAACTTTCGTACGAAGGTCGAACTCAGTGATCATTTTAAACTGATTGTGTTTGAGACCGACGTCAGCTAAACCCTTTCTAATGCTTGGTAAGACTTCTGTGTGCACCCACCTTCCGAAGTGTTTCGCACGCTCCATTTTACTCGAGAACGTCAATGAGTAGACCCCAAGTTCGTTGATAAATGAGGCCTGCTCCATCTTCATTTTGCAATCAGGTTCGACGTGGTCGTTAACTGCATCTTTTGGTCTAGCATAACCTAGAGCGCTCGCGACTTCTTTTGCTTTAAACCATATGTCACCGTTGTGATTAACCGTCGTGATTTGGTGACCATCGAAATCGAATAGTTGGAGTATCGCGGAAGTCATCGCTATATTATAGTCTCCCACACAAAAAAAGCTACTCGATGTGGGCGCTAGGTTTTTTATAGATCTGGTTTGTTGTGTACCAACGCATCAGATGTGTTTTATTAGTCTTCGGTTTGCTACGTCGTCTGAAAAAGTTTCTAATGTTACGAACCAGCTTTCTAAACCTTCGAGACCAACCCATTTTAACTTAGGTCACGTCTTCTACCACTCCCACAGTGTCTGATTCTGGTAACACGATAGGTTTGCCGTAAGTCTTTTTAGACCTCATACCAATTTCAGCGTGGAGCTCGAGAGTTACGTCACCGCGGCCAAATGATCCACCAGCTTTGAACATGTGGTCAGTCGTTTTATTTATCTTATATATTTCATGAGGCCTCGAAATACATGCTCCCATTTACTTTACATTATATTCCTTCATCATTTCTCCACCCATGACTATGATGTCTCGGTTCGTCATGTAACCACTCACAATTTTCACACCGTAGAATTCTATCAATGATGGGTACGCATAAGGTGCGAGTGGTATTCTTGGTCGATGTATTCCAAAAATTGTTCCGTAGGGTGTGCCTATCTTTTTCATATTCGCTACGAAGTCTGAGTCGGCTGACTTAACGTTGTTGACCCTGACATGTGAATTGCTCATTTGCCAATGTATTGATATCATATGCATTTTACTTATGTCAACGCCACTTGGAATAGTGCATATGCTCTCCATTGCTGGGATGCTACCACCATACGCGAGTCCATTAGTCATACCAGTCTTGTACCCTATGAACTTATCCCACTGACCGTCGTCGTTTGATATAATTGTCTCCCAATTTGACCCTGCGGTGCGAGTAGGTAACCTCACCACAACAAAAATAGAGAGATCACACCATTGCATACTGGGACAATTAAAATGGAGACCTGACTCAAGTGGGAGTGGTGTTAACACAGGGGATAGAAAACTTTGGCTTACACTGCTGATGCTGATAATAGGACCATAAGTCGGGTTGTTTTGCACTAATTTACTTGTTTCACCAATGGCTTTCACTTTGTTTGAACCATTGGTGTGAAATTCCACGTTTTTCAAGGCGTGTGTGCTAACGTTGAAGTCGAGCACAACATTATAGGACTGACTCTTGAGGAAACCTGCTAACAATTGCTCTAGAGTTCTTTTATTGGTAGCATCTGAGTCATCGACTGGGTCTGCTACGTTTTTTATTGCTGAGCCTTGCATGTCTATTATTCCAGACATCCTTCCACCAGTCGCACTTAATTTAGGATCCTCGTCCAGATGTATTTTCGTTCTCTTTAGTATTTTATCGTGAGGGTCGTCAGACTCATACCCATAGTTTAGACTCATTACTACTTCAAGGTGTATTTGGTTGGTAGATAGCCAGAGACTGCTGAGAACCCTAACACTATCGCCAACGTTGTCGTGTCTGACTCGCTTGTGGTGGTGGCCACTGTTTTTTTCACGGGAAGTGGTGTCACATTTTCTTGGTAAACATTTTTAGCCACAGTCGTTGGCGCCGTCACATTTTCTTGGTGAGCTTTTTTCTTCACGGTCGTTGGTACTACTAGGGAGTGAGTCACCACATTTTCTTGGTGGACTTTTTTAGCCGTAATTGTTGGTGTTGTTGCATTCAAGCTAGTGTTCACCCCAAATTTCATGGACTCTGTAGCAACCTTTAATAAGTTGTTGTACCCAGCGATTTTATTCTTGAGTATCACTAGGTTACTTGGCATTAACCATGTGCTTGGTGACACTGCAAGATTTTGGACAACGTTGGTGTCTCTAATCGATTTATTCATGTTGAGAATCCATGTCGACACGTCGTACTGTACAACACTGTCAGAAAACAACTTGCGGAATTCTTGTTGGGTCTCTAGACTTCCTGCAGAACCACCAACGACTGACACACGTGTTCTCGCTTGCGCACCAAGTGTGGAGTACACAAAGGCTTCTATGCTTTGATTTAGATATTGCAGCCCAATGTTGGTAAAGCCGTCTGACAATCGCGCGACGTATCGTCTGTAATCGTTCTGAACGTCGTTGAGTGTGTACACTCTGGACTCGCCTAAAGTGCCATCGCTCAGGACTTTATTCTGGTAGTAATGTTTTCTAGGAATCTTGGAAATCTTACCATACAATTCGGAAGCGTTAAATTCTCTACTTATCGATTTCATGGTCTCACCACCTTCCATTCTTCTGAGAAGTCTCCTAATAGTGAAGTACACATGAAATCTCATCACACTTGTGACCACAGGGTGAACTTCTTGTGACACTGATAAATGTTGCAACGACACTCCACAGCAGAAACTTGCACAATACGTCGCAAACACAACACGATAGTAAGATTCGCTGTCGTCCCACTTCGACACGGTCTTTGACGTGGTGATTTGTAAGGTTGGTAGCTTTGACATGAAGTAACTGTTTTGGTTAACAAAAACTTTAAAGTTATTCACTGGATAATTTAACACGTTTTCTGTTGGGTAGCCGTCCCAAAGCCCCCAGTGGTTCTTATGACCTTTTGGTAGTGGTTGGATAGTTCCACCACTTTGCCATATTATTGGGAACTTACTATTGTGTAGCCACTTCCACATGTTTTTATCATTTTTGAAAGTTGCGCTGGTTATGTCTGTGCTGAGGATATCATTGTTTCTGAAATATATGTCGACACTCATGATTTTACCATCTTGCGAGATATTTGGATAGAACTCGAATTTGCTTAAAGTGGCGTGGGGGTACTTTTTGATGAGGTCTGCCTTTGCATCGTGTGTAGCCTTTGATGTGTTAGCCATCGCACGTTTGTAGTACTTCCCATAGTAGTCATGAAGGGCTTTCTGCATATAATATACCATATGTTATACATAATGCGAAAGTTGACGGTACTCATTGAAGGTGCGGAAAAAGTTGTGTCCTTTGACAACGCAATAACGATCATGAGTGACAACCCATACATTATGGTCAAGACAGCTACCGTGTTTTGGGACTACGACAACGTACTGGCGAACACAATCGACTTTTCCTTCAGTGGCTCTAGTGGTCTCATACAACACTCACTACCTCAAGGACACTATAACTTCAACGCGTTGGTTGAGTACATAAGGCTCCAGATCCCCAACATGGGGTCAACTCTTGAAGTAGAGAAAACCCCACCTGGTGGGTGTAGAGTAAAGACTGCGATCCCGTTTAGATTGCTGAGGGTTGGACCTCTTCTTGGCTTTGCGGAAAACACATTAATCCTAAGTGGGAAGAGGTGGCACGTCAGCCCAAACAAGGTTGATATGTACAGAGGTCTGAAGTACATAGAGATCTCATGTGACATTGTTAACCCTGAGAGCAATGTGGGTATTGATGGAAAGCGTAGCAATGTGATCGCAACGTTGCCAATACCCACCGAACAGTCATTGAAGGGGTCAGTGCAACGCCATGTAGACATCGAATCCAAGGTGGGTGTTAAAAAAGGTGTTTACTCAAGTGTGACGTTTCGCGTCAAACCAAATAACGACGATCTCAAAATTGGCGCGGTGTTATTGGAACTGTATATTGTGTGAATTATATGGAACTTGGTGTGGAGACAGAACAAGGGTTGCGAGACATCTATTATAATCCTAAGACAGGGTACAGTGGCGCAGAGAGGTTGTATCAAAGTGCATTGGGAGACGGATTGAAAGTAACTAGAAAAACAGTGAAAGAATGGTTGACAGCGCAGGACACTTACACTAGGTACAAACCCATCGTGAGAAGACATAAATTCCGCGCGACTTTTGTTGGGTTTCTTGGTGAAGAGCTCCAAATGGACTTAGTGGACATGAGTAAGTACTCAAAACAGAATGGAGGTTATTATTGGATATTGACAGGCATTGAAATATTGAGTAGATACGCTTTTGGCATTGCAGTTTATAGAAAAGACACTAAGAACATGACTAAGGCTGTTGGAAAATTGTTGGTTGACTTTAAAGATCGGTTTGGGGTCACACCTAAGTTAGCGCAATTTGACGATGGACTTGAGTTCTACAACGTTGGTGTGAAAAGTTTACTGAAAGAACATGGTGTTGAATATTTCAGCACTAAGAGCGATAAAAAGGCCGCTGTTGTTGAGCGTTTTAATAGAAGTCTGAAGAGCATTATGTGGAAGTACTTCTACGCCCATGGAACGTACAAATGGATTGACGTTCTTGACCAGTTTGTGAGCAATTATAATAGCAATGTGAATCGAAGCATTATGATGAAGCCGAAGGATGTCAATAAGTCAAATGAGGGTGAAGTTTGGACCACTTTATTTGGTCATCAATTTGCAGACAACCCATTGCCAAAGTTTAGAGTTGGCGAGTCAGTGAGAATTAGTAAATACAAGAGTGTGTTCACAAAGGGCTATGAAGCCAACTTCACTGAAGAGCTGTTTAAAGTGGTAAAGGTTATTCGTGGTGATCCGAATGTGTACGAAATTGAGGATCACACCGGTGAACAGATTATTGGTAAGTTTTACGAACAGGAATTATCGCTGGTCAATAGGAAACATGGTGGTGATGTGTACAGAGTTGAAAAGGTGTTGAAAAGAAAGAAAGTCAGAGGGAAGAAGATGGCGCTGGTCAAATGGTTGGGTTATGAGAGCAAACATAATTCGTGGGTACCAGAAAGCGACATTCAAAATGTGAGCTAATATAATATGGCTGAGGGTGGGGAAGGTTTTGACGAGGTCGAGATGGAAATCCTCGGTGAGTACGAAGACATGAGTGGTGAGCGACTAGAAAAGAGGCTCATCTATCTCGAAGAGTCAATCGAAGACATAGACGATGAGCACACTGAAGACGATATGCCGGAAGACGTTCGTGTTAATTACAACGACTATCAAGACCAAGCGAAAAAGATAAGGAGTGAGCTAGACGCGAGACGAGATTGGCAAAAAGAGACGTCATTTATTGACACTGACGATGGTAAGACGGTGACAATAAGGGGAACTAACACAGAAGTCCCCGCGGTGGAGTTTGTTGAACAGGAGTCATATGGTGACGTCGATGACACAAGCTTCAATCTAGCTCTTGAAGTAAGGTCGGACGATCTTTATAAAAGATTGGATGAGCTAAATGTGTTCAACAAAGAGGTAGTAAAAAATCAAGTAAAAAGAGTCACGGCGATAGGTAAGAAAATACGTAAGTTGTATAAAAAAAAACTCGGTCTCGACGACACGTCAAGGGAAATAGTCAACAGGTCGCAGGTCATGGACTCAGGGGCTATTCTTTTCAAACCGATAAACAAAGATGGTAAATATGGAAAACCTAAACGAATTCTAATACCTGGGAAAAAAGGTTTGATCTTTAGTAAAGACGTGAGTAGTAAAAATGCGATTGAGCAGTTCAAAAAGTTAGTTAGTCAAATCCCTGAGAATGTAGAAACAACAGTTGTCACAACAGAAGTGGCCCCAGACGACTTCCCAGTAATTGAGACAAGAGTGGGCCACGACGACATACCTGGGCTAACACCAAACGAGAACCGTGAGCTGAGTGGTGTGCTTAATCCAAGTGAGAGTGCGTTGCGTGAGTCAAGAATAGGCGACACTGGTGCGTTGCAAGCGCAGGCAGACCACTTTCAAGAAGTGATAGGTGAAACGAGTGGGAGATTGGCAGAGCTTAATAGAAAAGCTGACCAAATTGGTCTCACGCCTGACGAAGAGCGAGAGTACGCTAGCTTGTTTGAAAGAGAGTCAGGACTTGAGCAAGCCAGAGATAGAACCCTAGAACAGCGCAAGCTTGAGGAAGTTAGAGAGCAACAAGAAGTCGACATTGACAGATTTCAGAGATTCAAGGAATGGGCTAAAGAAAACACGGTCGGGTTGAGCGCTGTGGCAATTTCAGTGGCTGGAATTATAACAACAATTATTATCGCTGGTAGATCCGCTGTTATGAGAGGCGCTGTGGCCACGAGGTCATTCGCACAGGCTGTTAAGAACGCGATAACGAAGATGGGTCCATGGGCTGTTGGGTTGGCTAATTTAGTTTACAACGCGTTGACGTTGGGTGCGAAGGGTCTCGCATGGCTGGCTCAGAATCTGTGGGTACTTGCGGTGGTACTTATGCGTGGTTTGTGTATGATTATTACAAGCTAAAACGGTAGTGATAAAACATATGTAAAGTATATGAACGTCACGTCAGCAGAGTTGAGTCCTGGTTTTAGACGAGCGACTATGGGTGTCATAAAAGGGGCGAGAACGCAACACGTAATCACGTTGAACCCTAATAAGGCCAGTCCTGGCGAGGAACTCTACATTGACATACCGAAGCTCAAGGTTAGTAGCTGTTTGGTGCCTGGATCGTTGGGTCTAGTGTTCGACTTTAAGAATGCGAACGCCAAAAGCTGGTTCTTGAATAATGTTAGCAAGTTGTTGGTTGAGAAACTTGTTGTGAGACTAGCTGGGGAAACTGTGTATGACAACAATGGGGAAAATTACATTGGTGTCTATCGCGACCTTTGGGAAAGTGTTACTGCGCGAGACCGAATGATTGACTATGGTATTGGTGGTGAGAACTTGAGAAAGCTAATTTCTAAGGATGACAGTGGTGCGACGAGTGGGAACGTCGCTAAAGTTAGTGACGCGTTGATGTTTGGTGTGATTGGGACGAAGCAGCGGATTAAGCTCGGTAAGATCATGAACGACCATGGGTTGTACGCTCCTTTTAGCATGAACAACAACTTGCAGTATGTGATCACACTTCCGAAGGCCACAGACATCATGGTGGCGCAATCCGGTAGCGCTGTGGGCGGATACACTCTGGAGAACCTCGAGCTTGAGTATGAGACGATTGATAACCAGGAGCTCGCTGACGAAATAGCGTCAGGCTATGCAAGTGGTCGTAGTTTGTCATATGAGCACATCACGTTGATGAAAACCACCGAATGGGACAAAGGCACGACCATTGTGAACGAGAATGTTAATCTTCCAAGAAAAAGCATGAAGGCAATTGTGTTGCTATTCACGAATAAGGTGCGAACAGACAGTGAGGAGTTTCTTTACCCAAATATCGAGAGTGTTAGAGTCACAATCGAAGGCGTGCCAAATAGCGTGTACTCACAGGGTATTCCAAAGTCGAAGTTCTACGCAGAAGCGAAGCGACTGTTTGGGTTGGGTGAAGAACACGCTCAGTTCATAACCATACAGAAGTTCTATAAAGATGGCTTTGCGTTAGTCATCGACTTGAGGAGTGTTCAAGATAATCGCAATATCGCCACTGGCAAGAACATTGTAAACACACAATCCGGCGTGCTTCTTGAAATCACTAAGAAAGCGACGACTGCAAATGTTATGTGCAGGTTGTTTGTGATGAGTGATGGGTTGGTCAACTTTGTGAACAATGGGTTGCATTCAATCTGGAATTAAATCAAACACAATTTAATGGAAACTCCGTTTAATATGTTAATCGTTGGTATGACAGCTTGTGGTAAGACGCATTATTTACTCAACACACTGGAATCTGAGTATCGCGGCAAATTTGACTACATTGTGTTGATTTGTCCTACTTTTGAGTGGAACAAAGCGTATCAAGATTGGAAATATGTGCGCGACCCTGACGTGTTAGCGATAGACTGTGCGCAGGATAGTGTTGACGCTGTTCTCAAGTGTGTAACAAATGTTTTTAAAGGCACTAACACTCTGATTGTGTTGGACGACTGCGCAAGTGGGCAGGACGTCAAGAATAGGACTAGTCAATTAGTCAACTTGGCTTTTAGTGCGCGACATTTTATGTTGAGCGTTATTGTCATCACACAACAACTGACGTCGATCGCAAAACCGTATAGAGAAAACATTAGTGAGCTCGTTTGCTTTTACTGTCCGAGCAGAAGTGATATGAAGGTTGTTATTGACGATTACCTTGGGCACATTAGCAAAGAAGAAGTGTCGGCGATTGTGACCGCATTAAAAAATAATAAATACGCTAGACTTGAAATCTCACTGCGCTATCCATACAGTCACGAAGTTGTTATTCCGCAATAAAATATGGGTATAAGTAATAGCGTGATGGTAAAACGCAAAAGTGAAGAAAATCCTACGATTGAGGAATTAGTTGAGGACACTGATGGTACTTCGACTGTGGAAGACAACACTGACGTTAGGAGAGCTGAACTTATTAGACTGTCTGGTGACGGTGTGGTAAGCCAATCTGAAGCGTACATTAAAAAAGCGTCCGCAAAGGTTATCGATAAGATATGGCGCCAATACGAGTTGAAGAGAATGGAAATTGCAAACGCTTTTCTCACCGACTTGCTAATCAGCAAATTCGCTAGCTTACTAGATGGGTTGAACGCTATTGAAAACCCTGACGAACTAAACGACGAGTTGCAAAAAGACTCGCTACTAAAGAAAGACGTTGAGAGCATTGTCGCGGTTGTGACACCGTACGTGCCTTTCTTAGGCTTGTTGTCGGGAGGAATCACAACGTCGAAATATGTATACGATCACCATTTTAGAAGTGCGACAAACACTGAAAATAGTGAACAAACGGACTAATCTATTATTAACAGGTGGCAATAATCTAATTTGCATAACAGGTGGCAATTTTATCACGCGTGAGACACTTTTACGATACATAAATTCGTAAAAATGTTTAAACGACTATTTTTTAAATGTGATTTGACAAATTTGTGAAAATGTTGAAACGACACTTTCTATTTTTTAAATGTGATTTGACAAATTTGTGAAAATGTTGAAACGATTATTTTTTAAATGTGATTTGACAAATTTGTGAAAATGTTGAAACGACACTTTCTATTTTTTTAAATGTGATTTGACAAATTTGTGAAAATGTTGAAACGGCACTTTCTATTTTTTAAATGTGATTCGACAAATTTGTGAAAATGTTGAAATGACACTTTGTCACTTTCTATTTTTTAATATGTGAGAGTGGGCTCGTACCACATTTTATTTTTTTTAACACGCGAAAATGTTGAAATGACACTTTCTATTTTTTCCTAAATGTAATTTGACATAAATTTGTGAGAATTTTGAAACGACACTCTCTATTTTTTAAATGTGGCTGAAATGGTGTCAAATTTAGCGAGAGTCGCGATTTAGTATAAATTTGGTATTGTTTCGCTAGTCTCGCGTGTGTTTGACATCAATTTAGTAGAAAACGTGTGAGGGGTGTCTAGATTGACTAACGATCGCTGTAGTAGTATAGAAGGTAGGGCTGCGAGCTTATTCGATGTTAATCGTAAATATAAATACCAAAACATCGCCAAATTTGTCGAGTCGCGACTTGGCCAAATTTGGTGATGTTTTGGTGTTTATATTCACAGTTGAGGTCGATTGAGCTCGCAGCCCTACCTTCTATACTACTAACCTCCCGAGGGACTTTCACAAACCTCCCGAGGGACTTTCACAAACCTCCCGAGGCTTACGGGGCATTTAATCACTAAATTCCCTCATGTCATGGTATTAGTTTGTAATACCATGATCGCCGAGGTATAATTGATCTTGTATTGTTTGAAATGCTTTTGGATATGAAAACATTGTGAATGCATGGCTATAAGTGGGTATAAATATGAGGTAGATGGTTTAATTGAAGCCTTCTTGTTCGACGCTCACTGACGAAGGCATGGCGGAAAAGCGTTTCGCGTTTGTTACGGAAGTCGATGTTCGGAAAGCTAGAGAGAACAGAACCCCCGCCAATACTACGAAGCACACTTCGTGGAGCAGCAGTGCTTATAGGCAACGGAGTGTATAAAACCGAATATTAATGATTCATTGTTGTGTGATTCTTTGTTGTGTAAAAGATACTGTTTGGATATGGGCTCATGTATTTTAATGAGGGCAAAATTATAAATTTACCCGGCACTAGCGGGAAATTAGTGAATCACCCGGTGAGAACAAAAGAAACCGAGTCAATCATGGTATTATAATATTTAAACACCGTTGAACGATTGAACCCAGACGTTGCTATTGGACGATTGCTTCATTATATCAAAAATACAATGTGTTCACTAACCGTCACCATGCACACATTTGTATAAAAGAGAACAAAAAGAACAAAGACTTTCGTTGAGTTTCCAGACCATATACCTCCATAATCTCCCTTGACTATGGCATGATCCGTGAACTCTATTTTCGGAATATAGATGAATATAAGATGGATAATATTATATTATAAAATAACATCATGTACACAACAAGCGCTCTGATGGGTCAATATCCGTGTTTGGATCAAAGTTTGGATCAGAGTATCCAAACACGGGAATTTGAGGTCTTGTACACACAAAAACTAAATCATGCCAGCCCATCATCGTTTTTAAACATTTATTAACACTATATACATATGCACAATAACTATAAATATAATATAGCAATCTTCCTTGTTAATTTTCACGAGATTTTGCAAAAATAGGCCGAAAATATATAGGAAATTATAAGTATTTAAAGTTGACAAAGGAACGCTAAAGCGAACGAGATTTTCCGTATAATTTGTGAGGGGCGAAGTTTACCTTATTGAAAGTTTTAATAAAACCCAAAAAGAAACACTTTTATAGATATAGTACACCAAGGTGTAAAATGTTTATTTTACCCCTCGTCGAGCAGGATATTCACGAAGAAACCATTCATTTTGTTCTTGTAGTGTGAGAGAAAACCACAAAAAAGATTCTGTGTTGTAGAATATGAAGGAAAGGCAAATTCACAAAATCACAATCATAATTCATAAAGTTAATCGTCATATTTTCGGGATTAAGTCCATCCGGAAATATCTTTCTCAGCATGTTTTCCTGATGTTTTTACCTCGAGCTACAGGTAGCTTATTTTCGACTGTTTGCTGTCGTCAGCGTCATAATAGAAAACCATCCATGATTGGTCGATTAGTTTAGAAGAACATGAAAGACCTCCCCTGATTAGTAGTTGATGGTTTTGGGGAGAATTGCAATGTTGATCTAATGATATTGATAACTTTTTGTGATATTTCTCTGGTTATTTTATAAAATAAATACCTAATGGTTTTCTGTGTTTGGATACTCTGATCCAAACACTTGGGATGTCGCTCGACTTTCGAAAAGCTAAAAACACTCGCCTAGCGACTCGTGCATGATTTTTAGGCTTTTCTCAAGTCTCACAACATCCCGCGTGTTTGGATCAGAGTATCCAAACACGGGAAACCATTAGGTATATACCGCGTGTTTCGTATTACATCTCAAACAAATCAGTATTTTGAGAGAAAATCGAGGTGAAAGTTGGCTTAATTTATGCAATTTCTTCCTGCCTTGTACAAATTATCTTTGTATTCACGTAATATATCTCAAACTAATTAATAATTCATGAGCCGAAAACAAAGGAAATCAGCACCGAGACGGAGGTCTGGATATCGTAAGTGCAAAAGTTTAAGATTATAAATAAATGAAAAGGCCAAGCAGAGATAGGCACTTTGATGCTTTTGGATTTATATTAATGCCTCCACTGAAATAAACTTTTTTCCACTGAAATAAACTTTTTAATATTAAATATATTTCTAAAACTGTTTCGTCTAAACATCACTGTTCCATTTATTACAGCAACTGTTTTTATAATTTAACTGAAGATTATTTATATTATGACATCCAATTATCGAAAAAGAGGCTGTGACTGGTAAATTTAAGAAATACCTAATGGTTTCCGTGTTTGCATGGATAACATAATCCAAACTTTTTTAGCTTTTCGAAAGTCGAGCATGCAACATCCCGCGTGCTTGGATCACGTTATCCAAACACGGACACCCATTAGGTATTTCTTTTATAAAATAACCACAGAGAAATATCACTAAAAGTTATTAATATAATTAGATCCACCTTGCAATTTTCCCAAAAACCGTCAACTACTAATCAGGGGAGATCATGGATGGTTTTCTATTATGACGCTGACGATAGAAACAGCCGAAAAATAAGCTTGAGTTAAAAACATCAGAAAAACATGCTTCGAAAGATGAAAAAGTTATTTTCAGATGGATTTAATCACGAAAATATACCGTTTAACTTTATGTTGGATTGCTGCAGATGTAAAGTGATGTTGTGAGTTTGCCTTGCCTTCATATTCCACAGAATCTTTTTTGTGGTTTTCTCTCAATATCAAAGTGTTGTTCGGTGATTTTTTGTTGGCTACAAGAACAAAATGAATGGTTTCTTCGCGAATATCCTGCCCGACGAGAGGTAAAATAAACATTTTAAACCTTTTCCATGTTCTCTTGGTGTACTATATCTATAAAAGTGTTGTCTTTTTGGGTTTTATTGAAACTTTCAATAAGGTAAACGTCGCCCTCACAAATTATACGGGAATTCTTGAAAATTAATAGGGAAGATTTTATTTATAGTAATTGTGCATATGTATAGAATGTTAATAAATGTTTAAAAACGACGATGACGGGCCGGCATGCATGATTTGCTTTTTGAATGTGTACAAGACCTCAAAATTCCCGTGTATGTCTTATACAAACACGGGTATTGACCAATCAGAGCGTTTGTTGTGTACATGTTATTTTATAAACATGTTTTCCTGATGTTTTTTACACTCAAGGTTATTTTCGGCTGTATGCTGTCGTCAGCGTCATAAATATAATAGAAAACCATCCAACCTCCTGTGATTGGAAGTTGACGGTTTTTGGGAGAATTGCAATATGTTGATCTAATTATATTAATAACTTTTAGTGATATTTCTCTGTGGTTATTTTATAAAAGAAATACCTAATGGTTTTCCGTGTTTGGATAACGTGATGCAAACACTTGGGATGTTGCTCGACTCGAAAATCTAAAAAACACTTGCCTATCGGCTCGTGTTTCTTTACGCTATTCTTAAGTCTCGCAACATCCTGTTTGGATCACGTTATGGAAACACGGAAAACCATTAGGTATTTCTTAAATCCAAACTTCGCCTCAGTTTTCAACTACAAACTTCTTGGTGTTTGGATATCCTGATGAAACACTCTTCCTTGTGTTTGATATATTACATGAAACACGAGGAAGAGTGCTTCATCATGAGGATATCCAAACACCGAGACGTATTGAAAACCGAGGTTTTTTAACACACTTCGAGGTGTTTGGATATCCTGATGAAACACTGAGTGTTTCATCTCTTTCCTATTACATCTCAAACAAATTTTAAGAGAGATATCCAAACCTTCGTCTGATTTGTTTTCGACTCATGAATTATTTTTAATGAATAAGATAATATTAATTAATTTCTATCAGAAAAAGTCAACGATTATAAATATGTAAAACATGGGATAGCTGCACTTTAATTACAAAACACAACTCTGTTACTCTTGCTGAAATGAACCGAAAAATAAATAACTTAGTTACGTCTTGTTTGTGTTTTTGTTTGAAATCTGTTGTTTAAATGCTCAAATGTCATGTGCAGAAAAAATGTCAGCTGCAGATAAATGTTGCAGAATGTGATCATTTCTTTGTCGAATTACCTCTTTTTTCATAAATTTGTGTATTTCTTGTATTCTGTGTTTCTATACAACATGTCATAAGTCAAACGTACAATTACTTTAAATTTAAATTTTATACTATTACGATGTTATAAACCTTTAGTATAAATACACAGGTAATTAAGAAAATCGTACACGCTGATTGGTCTAGCAAATGGCTGCCAACTGATTTATCAGTGTGACAGATAAGGAAATAACCAATTTTAAAGAAAATGCTATTCCAAAAAGATCACCTGTCTATTTATGCTAAAACAATTATTCAGCTCAGTGTAGGTAAATAGTGTGGATTTACCTTGCAGCTCGGTAAATATTCACCACTATTCACCTCCACTTTTGTTAATAATTGTTAAAGTGCCTATGTAATTAAAAATTCAGTTGTAAAATAACTATTTTGTTTGAAAGAACACATCTAGAAACTATAAAGACTAACCATTTACAACGTTTTCATATCTCACTTCACTCTTGAGATATTAAGATTTGTTTAATATGTAAATTATCATACTTATGACATCACAATGCATAATGACGTATTGAAAAATTCTGCATATCTTTACCATTATCACATGCATGGTATCGTTTGATGATTTGCATATTTGATGTCATTGCATACATCCACGCACATACACCTGTATTTCAAGTGATTTCATTACATAATCTCCGGGATATATAAGCGTTTTCAATAAGTTATTATGCATTGTGATGTTACAAGTATGATCATTTACATATTAAACAAATCTCAATATCTCAAGAGTGAAGTGAGATATGGAAAAGTTGTAAATAGTTAGTCTTTATAGTTTCAAGAGTTCTTTCAAACAAAAGAGTTATTTCACAACTGGATTTTCCATTGCATAAGCACTTTAAATAAAAGTATTATTCGCAACATATAGACTAGATTTCAAGCTACACCTTTGACGATCAGCCATCCAATTAAATATTTTGACAATTGACGGTTAAATCTAAAATTCAATGTAATAATTTGAGAACGTCTATCCTCGACATAACGTGAGTGGACTTAACTACCTAATATAATAACAGAATGTTTAAAAAGACTTTAGACAGAAAAAATAAAACTTAATCAATATGATCAAGAAATGTATATCTGATAAATGTGCTAAGTAATAGTCTCACCTTTAAACACAGACTAGATATATATAAACTCCGGGGTAATTGTCATAAACTATACGGTATGATACAGTCGAACCCCTATTAAGCGGCCACCTCCTATTAAGAGATCAGGTATCAAAGTCCTGAAACTATTGTCAGTATAATACTGTAAATGTAACCCCTATTAAGCGACCAGGCCACCTTTTGGCCGTCCCGATGAGAGTTCTACTATTGTTTTTACCCCTATTTAGCGGTCACCAAAAATGTAATACACAATTTTAACACAAAACAAAGGTCTTGAAAAAATGATGACAGATAGGACTCATTGTTGCGTCAAATCCTTCTTTTTTAAGCTTCGATGCTTACCCTTTTAGATTTTACCTTTTAGATGTTAGTGTAGTCTTCTTAATAACTATTTTAGCTAGGTAGAGGACCCTAATAATAGCAGCATTTTTGTTGTAATAATAAACTCTGAATATATATTGTGTATTTGTGTGTAACAGTTGTCACAATCCTTCAAACGTGTTCGTATTCAAATAAAGTGACGTTTCCACAACGCTTTATGCTAATTTTGACAAATACCTATTAAGCGGCCAACCCCTATTGAGCGTCCACTTGCCAGTTCCCCGAGGGTGGCCTCTTAATAAGGGTTCGACTGTACTTGTAATTAAAAAAATGAAGTAATCTATACTGTCGTTGTTCTGTTAATTCATGATCTCAGAAAACAAAGCTGCAATGATCAACGATATTATTAGTCCCTGTATAAAGTACCAAGTAATATTTAAACTTTATTTGTTGCCATTTTTCTTAATACCATTGCTGGAAGTGCTGTTACAATGATCTGCCGTATTAGACTGTTTCTTCTTATTCAGGGTTTTCATGTATTCGCGTCGTGGTGCTTTTTGTTTCGAATGATCAGTTCTGGTCCATCGTTCATAACGAGCAACTACTGTTGTGTTGTTTGTTAGTTTATGACTTGATACTCCAGTGGTGATCAGTTTATTCCAAGGACTGTAGAAAAACCAATAGATCCCGTTAATAGGATCTTCATCAATATCATCAACGGTGCTAACTTCAGCACCAATATCAGGGAACGTTCGATACTTGAACGAGTGTTTTGCACTGTCTTCTTGAGCAATTTGGAGCAAGTTAAACACAGTGGATCCTTCAGGTATACTCAAAGTGATGCTATTTGGAGGAGTTCGCTCTGGGCCGAGGTCTACTCCGTATTGAATTCGAAATGTAACAGTGATGTTTGCCATCCAAATTCAGCAATATATACGTTTGGAAACGAACTGCTAATCAGTGTAGTGGGCAGTGGTGTGACGAAGAAAATCTAAATAAAACATTAAAATGAAGATAAAAAGAACTAACAATAATCCCCACGGGATTGAAATTTTTGCAGTTTGATCCTTCAAAAATTTTCCGCAATTATCCCACAGAGGAGAGCAGTAGTCGAAATAATGTTGCACTAAGGCTTTATCAAAAATAACTTGCAGTGTATCACCTGGTACAAAAGGGTTAACGCGTCTAAGAACTCCAATGGCAAATGCCCTTCTTACAAATTGTTTCTATATGTTTTCCCCAACTAAGATTCTCATCTATCTCAACTCCCAAGCATTTGTTTATGTCTTCCATCATTCTCTTCCGAATTACCTTAACAATGATCTGGAACGAGTGCAAAAGCGTGCTCTCAGTATCATCTCACTGGCAGTGCCTTACCAGAGCAATCTTGACAAGTTTAACATATGTAATTTGTATAGAGGACGCGAATATCTGTGTGATAAACTATTCAACTCTATAACAAATACAGCGACTCACAGGTTAAATTAAAACCTCTTACCAGCAAAGCACGCACCCAATACAATCTCAGACGTAACAGGAAGTTCAGCTCGCCAACAGTCAAAACAAATCGTTTTAAACAAACTTGTATTCCTACTATATGTACAGCCTTTGAACTTTTACCATCTGTGTTCTTTTTACCATCTTGATTCTTGTACATAGTTATACTATTAATATTGTTTGTTATACATTTATTTATATGTTAGATTCTTGTATTCTTAATTCCTATTATATTAATATATTGACATTGTAAATTATACGTAATACCATGATTTACTCGGTTTCTTTTGTTCTCGCAGGGAAATTTAATCGCTAAATTCCCCACGTTTATTTGTTTGAAAACTACTCATGCATACAAATTAGGGAAAATTTCTAATTTTTCCTCATTCCTATGATATGCATGAGGGAAATTTAGTAGAACACAAAGGATTTCTTTGTCTTCTAATTTTCCCTCATTCAAATGCACGGGAAATTTAGTAGACAAAAACTCTGTATCCAACCACGGGCTGGATAAGGTTCTCAAAGTTATCCTCGGCGATCATAATATTACAAACTAATAACATGACTTGTCGGGAAATTAGCGATTAAATTGCCCTTCGCCTCGGGAAGATTTGTAAAAAATTCACAAATCTTCCCTCGGCGGCGGGCAATTTAATCGCTAATTGCCCTCAAGTCATGGTATTATTATAAGTAATACAATGGTTTTTAAGAATATAGTGATTAAATCTCCCGCAAACCGAGGAATGTTTGTGAAAGTCCCGAGGGAAAGCATGAGGGCGAAGCCCGAAGGCGTCCCGAGGGACTTTCACAAACATTCCGCGGTTTGCGGGAGATTTGATCACTATATTCTTAAAAACCATTGTATTAGTTTGTAATACCATGATGACCGAGGTGAAACTAGTGTTTTCATTGTACAAAACTAATTGATAGTAGGAGTATTGTGTAATACAATGCATGATCAGTGATGTATTCAACAATTTTCCATTGTAGGAAATTAATATAATTGTGTGAAATGTTTAGTGAAAAGTGAATATTAATAAGTCGAGTAATTAACACTTTATCTTACTGTCATTAACATTGTAGTGTAATTATTTTGTTTGTTGTGTAAAACGTATTAACAAAACTCTTTGTCGTGTCTTTGAATTTTGGCTCATGAATTTTAATCAGGGAGAAATTAGAAATCTGCCCGGCTTTGCCGGGAGATTTAGAGATCTCCCCGCTAAAGCCGGGAATATCGTGATTAAACCACCCGGCGAGAACAAAAGAACCCGAGGTCATCATGGTATTACTTATAATAATTCAACCTCTGCGGCTGCGAGGTAATTTTTCTTATTAAAAGCTATATATCATGTGTCTCAGTTCTCGGAACCGGAACCTCCCTGAGGGGAGGCAGCAAAAAACTAAATTTTCGATCACTAACTGATCTTCATCAGAAATAAAAAGTATAAAAAATATATACAGAACGCCTGCGGCAGCTGTGTGGTTACTTGGATTCAGGTCTAAGGCGATGTGATGATTCCCAACATTGACCTGTCCACCACCGTGTGCACCTATCACACCGACTATTTCGGTGGAAAAACTACTTCTCTCTATACAAGTACTTTGCCATGCACTCTGCCAAGATACTCTGCTTTCCAGCTGTCTCACAACGTAATGATCGAGTATTGGCGCTTGAGACCTGTTGATACGATGGCAGCAGCTTTTTATGGTTTACCTAAGATACATAAATTGGATCTTTGTAATAAAGAAGACCATATTGCTCTATTCGAAGATGCTCCAGTGGATATACCGTCATGACCTATCAAAGTTGTAATGAAACACCGACGTATCAAGTATCTAGATATTTGACCAACTCGTATTAAACATTTAACATACGATAGCGATTATGCCAACGAACGAAAAGTTAAACGAAGACGAACAGAGTGAATTTTCATATAAATTTCGAAATAACGTCATATATTATCGGTAGTAAAATTCAAAATTAAAATCAGCTGTTATTTCTAAAACTAGAAATACGTATCCGCAATAACCCCTCGCTCGCCTGTACCTCGCCCCAGACCTCGCACGCCGTGTATTTGTAGATCACAAATTGCTAGCAATTGCAAAAGGCCGTTTCGTCGTAGATTTTAAACGTTATCTCGGCCAACATTTAATCGATTTCAACTCTAAAAACCGCTATCTAATTACCGAGTCTAAATATATAGCATACGTGTCTATTATATTATAAGAACGTACATAATTACCCTTCGTAAAAACCTGTTTATGTACTTAGAAATTATCAGCAATCACGACGGCCACTTCGTCGTATATTATTTTGAAAGTTATCTCGGTCAATATGTAACCGTTTTCAATTCTGAAAACAGATTTGAAATTACCTCGTTCCCAGGGCCTTTTCCTTTTTTGAAATTGGAAAGGTCCTGGGAACGAGGTTGCATACGTGTCTAATATATTATGAGAAGGTATATACCCTTCGTAAAAACCTGTTTATGTACTTATTATCGGTAATCAGGCGACCGCTTCGTCGTATATTATTTTGAATATTTTCAATTCTGAAAACACATTTGAAATTACCGAGTCTAAATACATAACATACGTGTCTAATATATTATCAGAACGTGCTACTCTTCGTAAAAACCAAATATTGTCTGATTCAAACAAATCACCCAAAACGACTTTTTACTTCCTTATCAGGGTTGACCTACCATTTTACATGTACATATACATATACATATACATTGACAGAAACAAAAACATATATATATATATATATATATATATATATATATATATATATATATATATATATAACAAATACTTTTTGCCGTTGTCTGTTCAGTTCTAGATGCACAGATGACGTCAGAACATGGTAAGAACAGAAAAGTGGTCGAGTGGGTCACTGATGTTCTTACCACATTCTGACGTCCTCTCAGCTGTGCATCTATAACTGAACAGACAACAAAAAATGGAATCTATTTGTTTTATACAATCAAAAACAACCGCAAAGGTTTATCAAAGCTGTTGGGGTATGAAAAAAGAAAAACACAGCTGTTGACGTGATTTGACGCCATCCATGTATCTGTCCTTTAATAGATCATGGGCAAGAACCAATGCAAATGCGTATATAAGTCACGTGATCGTGTATATATATATTTAACAATTAGACAACGAGCCCACGTTTTCTATGAGCAGATAGTCAACGAGGCGGATCCGAGTTGACTATCGCTCATAGAAAACAAAGGCGAGTTTCTAACCCAAGAAATAACTTTTATTTCAAATTGATCATGAAAAAAAGGAAATATTCTTTTGAAATCACGCGACTTTTACCGCAGAGGTTTATATCAGCGGATATAAACTCCTCCAACAGCCAATGAAAATTGAGGATTTGTGATATAAACTTGTCAATTTATACTAAATATATATATAAACTTTCGATGAGAAATGGACCCTGCCGCGGCGAGATTATCACCCAAATAAAGAGTTAGAGTTAGTAATATTAGGTTTAGGGTTGAGGTTAGGATTATGGTAAGATTTGAGGTTAGGACTATATTTTGAATTCGGGATACTTATATGAAACGTCAGCTTATGGCGGATCGTAAAAAGAAAACTTGCTGAAGCAGATGTTTGGAGAGCGGTTACAAATTACTTAACTGAAATCCAAATCCTTGATTTTACTTTCGAGGGACAATTTTATCAACAAATATTTGGATGTGCCATGGGATCACCCATCAGTGAGGGTCGTACAGGGGTATTTTCGTGATGCATGATTAACTGATTAATATTCTCCGAGAAACGTGAATTTAAAAGGTTGTTCTTCGTGACCTGACCCAAGGATTTCCGGTGTGAAAAAGCTTAATTAATAACCGATATTCGTGATTTTACGACTTATTTCGCGTGATTTTGAGAAATTGTGAAGGTGTATCAATAATAAAAACATCGATGGTCATTGATGGCATCAATGATCACCATGCATCAATGTCATCAATGCAAGCCAGGTCGCGCAGTTCTCGTAACGCTCGTGAAGCGTCGGTAACTATTACTTAAAGTGTATATGAAATGAAAATTAAGTTTGTCTTATTTGAAAGAACTCTTGAAATGATAAAGGAACTCCATCTATAGTTTTTTCATATCGCTCTTCGTTCTTGCGATATTGCGATTTGTTTGATATGTAAATAACACACTGATACGTCACATTAAATGAGTTGTTGTAAAAGTAGAAATATCGCTGAAGTTATCAAACAAAGTCACGCTAAACTGCGCATGAAAGGGGTATTTGTCTTATGACACCTAATAATGAAAGTTTTGATTGATTTAACATAATAATTTCAATAATATACATGGTTTCTCAACAACTCATTATACAATGTGACGTATGCAGTGTGTTATTTACATATCAAACAAATCGCAATATCTCAAGAACGAAGAGCGTTATGAAAAACTATAGATGGAGTTCCTTTATCATTTCAAGAGTTCTTTCAAATATAAAGACAAACTTAATTTTCATTTCATTATTTAGTGATTCGAGAAAATGAAATTTTGGTATCCGTGACTCGTTATTTTCTCCGCCCGTGAACCGTGCCAGGGACCCATCGCATTGAAAACTTCACCTGCAACCTCGATGGACCGATGGTACGTAGATTATTCCAATGCATGCCTCATAAGCAAAGATATCCAAACCTTTCTACGCCATTTGGATTCCATCAATGCTAGTGCAGTGCTCTGACCACTGAGCTACGGAGGCTGTTGCCGAGAGCCTAGTCACGAGTTCTGTACATATAGACAGTGGTGGTAATGCCGGGATAAGATTTTGGGTATATTTCAATTCCAGCCGGAAGGCCTTGAAGTTGCATTTTTCGCAACTGGTTCCAGTTTGGTCTTAAAATGTATATATTCCAACACTCGAAATTTTCCTTCACCATAAATCCTTAGAATATTCAATTTACAGTCGAGTTCCCAGACGGCAATGAAACCCACCTTCTCCCACCACAATCCAACACACCAACCTCGCCCTGGCGCTTGTTTTGCTTTGTGCAAACCGGGGGGTTACAATGTTACATCAACGCTCGGGCTGTAGGTGTGAGGCTGCCAACACACTAAACCGTCACACTATAAAGTAGACTTGCCACAACTCGACCACTCTTGTCTTCTCCTATTTAGTTCCTTTCTTATAATCTTGTCTTGTGTCGCCACATGCAACGAGCGACAAAGTCTAGATGCCGAGAAACTGTCAGCGGAATGATTTGTGGGCTCATAATCCACACTCTTCTATATTTCCCTTACTTATACCATGCATCTAACCATGATCTAACTCTAGCCTCCTCCGCAGGCAACTCTGTGGCTTCTTTTTCCCGAGTCAAATAGCTTCCAACGCTGTTTTGGCCATTATACTTCCCTGCAATCCCAACGAAAACATTGCTCGTACAGCCTTATAGCTCGATATTCGATAAGACTCGGATAAAAGAAGCCATAGAGTTGCCTGCGGAGGAGGCTAATCTAAACCATTAATCGGCCTCATTAATCGCAGTATGTAATCGTACCTTAAAACGAACTCCGATAAAAGGCTGATAAACCCAAACCAAAAATTGTACTTATTCTTACTCGGTTTCATTCTTCCTCGGCGGCGAGAATGTCTGCACGCAGAAAATTTTTTACCTTAGTCGAAAAAATATTTCCACCAAAATTCCTCCCCAAGCATAGACCCTAGGGACCAAGCGAAGCCAGACATGTAGTCTACTAGCCCGGAAGGTAACTACTGTGACGACAATATTATTAGATACCCACAAGTTCGTAAGACATTTCAATTTAACCTTACTGAGTAAGAAACTAATGAAAATATTGACATGTCGACGTACACGGTACACTAAATCCGCCCATGGAGATTTAGCCTGCGTGCAGACGCAGTTTCCTAAACAGACGATCAGTATCAATAACTATATTGTCATTTTTGACATAAGACTCCTGTGCAGTCATGGAGAGGAGGCAATATTGAGGCCGCTAATGTTCTGTCAGCGTTACAAAGCGCAAGTCATATCAAATTGCATATACTAATATGTTTGCATATGCTTTGTGGGATTGGATGGAAGTGTTGACGCAAAACTCAGCCATTGCGCGCATAAACACGCAGTTCAAGGGAAACATTTTGACAATTAGCAGTTTATTAATGATGCAGGGTTCCTGCCTAAACAAATGAATACTTTCTACTGCTGAGAGGTCAATTGTATGACACAGTTATTATTTTAGCTGATTAAGTTTTGCTCTGGCCCACGGATTGACTTAATAAAGAAAAAACTAGAATAACCACAACACATGACACAAGCAGGTAAGTTGGTAGAAATAATTACACCTGCCGTTCCGCTGCCAAATTTCTCTTAATTTTGTGTGAACTCAAAAAATAAACAAAATGCCTTACGTCGATAACTTAGTAAGCAGTTGTAATAAACAGGTAAAACCCAACGGGTTATGGAGTATTTAAAAATATTTATCATTCCGTAAATTCAGGTTTATGTTGAAGTATGTTCAACTATACTGCAGACAAGCTGGTGTAATACTGTTGAATTAGTATTGGCGCCGGAAACGAAATATTATCTTACTTTAATGCTATCGCCGTTTCTTGTTATGAAATGTAATCATGTTGAAAGAGTAGAATCGTCAAGAGCAACCCGATTAAACTGCCTCTTCAGTTTGTGTAGGTGTTCCTGATTGATTAACATTCACAATGCAGCCATAATTCATAAACACAACAAATGTTTTAACTTTTGCATTCTTGGTGGTATGCAGACTCAGACCGCGAACATTAGAGATAATTTCTCGATACAAAATAAAACCTAATGCTTTTAATTATCCTTTCTCTGGTATTTTGCTCTCAATGTCTTAATTGATTGGCAAGGGAAGAGAAAAAAGACGTCTGACCAAACTAAACTATTTACAGATTTGCTGCGAACTTTAATGTTATAAAATGTATGCGTTGATATATAAACAAAACTTACACAGCCGCTTGTAAATTTTTACTGCAACTGTAGTATAAAATTATCCAAGTTAGCCATTAAATAGTCGTCAGTCCCAAACCAAGCAAACCATGCTTAATCAATAGGATAATTCCTAACATTTTTTAACATAAAACTTTACGTATATTCTTCAATATGGCCTAAGTGACTCCCACTGAATCATTTTGCTTTAAAACAAATAGACATAAACGTTAAGAAAGTGAATCACGCGTATGACTAACCTTTGGTGTATTGTAATTTAGTAATTTGAAACACAAATTTTACCAGATGAATAAAACGAGCTTATAGTATTTCTCTTACCTTTGTGAGCTTCCTCGAATAGGTAATATTTAATATTTACCACAAAAGCTTTGAGACGCTATGCTGTTACTACGAACTGGTCGCCGATAAAGAGCTTAGAACTGCAAGTCTGCAAATCCAAATGTACGGTCTTTTGTTATACACACTGCTTCTCTACTTGACAATCTTTCAGAAGCTTTAGATTGATGACAGGTAATCGGAATTCCAGCCCTTCAAAAATACACAGTCATTCACTAAATGCTATTATATCCAGTTAAGTTATTTGCATATGATGTCCACCTGCTGAGTGCAAGGCTTGCGTGCACGAATGTAATTATGGGCCATAAAACGACCAGCAAATAAATGTCTATCTGCCCAAAACAAGAAATAAAATTGATTTAAATTTGTCCATTAGATTGGAATGCCAACTCCTGAAATACTCGTTGTCATTTAATAACCATATGTTAGTCAGCTCCATGGCTATCAAGAGCATCTCGTTTTTTTAGCAAAATAAAAGTTAAAATCCGATAATAATACTCTGATCCGAATTCCAATCCCTAGAATATACATAACTATCTGCACGCGAGGCGTTTGTAACTGTGATTAAGAAATATATGAGTTCTGGGTTGAGAATTAATTAATAAAATGTTGTCGAAAATATCAGATGACAACTTTACTCACGGGCAGACTATATGCCGCCGAGGCTCAGGGTTCGGATCTATGCCGCCTGTGGCGGGTGATGTGTGTCAAAATTGAATGACGGAAAATTTGACCAAAATTGAACATTTGGATATCGTTACAAAACATTCAGTGACAAAGAACATCGTTCGACAACGCTCATTTTATTCGGCAACGCTCATTTCATTCGGCAGCAATCCCATGATACAAATCGATGATCAACTGGTGTCCTAGCCTGCGTGCAGACTCCACCTGATAATGAAATTTAATTAAATTTCATTATCAGGTGGAGTCTGCACGCAGGCTACTGGTGTCCATGCACGTGCTTGTCCCAGAGTTCGCGCGTTGATTTCGGAATTTGGGTATACGTAATCTTTGCCATTTGAGCTACAACGTTGGAAAATGGCTAAAAGGGATGATTCAAAGAGACCTTTCTGTTTTTGTGTGGTCTTTGTGCTTGTCCCACGTTAACATGCTCTCCGCGGTCCTGGCTAATTACTCCATCCGGACAAACCTTACATTGTCTATACATTGTCCTTTGTCTTTAAAGTGGAATAATTTTCTATTGTTTAGGATCTAAGTATAGGTTAGGATTAGGCTACTTCTTGAAAATGGGAAGGTCCTTTTGCCAGTCATCCCTTTTAGCCTTGTCCGTATTAATGCAGCAATTCACTGTAATCTGGATTTCCTCATTTCTCACGGATAGGCAGGACCGCCGAGAGCCAAGATAGGCCCCTTATTTGGCGCGGGCCCTGAGGCAGTTGCGCCTGCTACCACCCTCTCGGCAGGACTGCGGATAGGTAATTCACTAGCTAAAGGTCTTCAGAACACTCGAGAATATGATCAACAACATTCACGTCTGAGCCCATTAAAATGCTTTCCGTTATAACTTCAGCCAACAGTAATATATTTAGTGTACACAAGTGACAAGTTTACAGTCGTAACTACAGTATAAGAGCTGTTCGTACCGCTATCTTGTGTCACGAGTTACATTGTATATTTGTATATATATAAACAACTGTGTAATATAAATGGCTTATATCACCATTGGTTCAGTTTCCTTTGTTCTCTATAGTGGCCATTATCTCAGTAAATACGTACCTAAAATGAACAGGTTTTGCGATTGGCTATATGGAACAAAAGTGGTTAGGTTAGGACATTGGTTTCTTTGTGGTTTCTTTGTGGTTGATTCTATTGTTTTATTGTTTTAATCAACCAATCACAAAACTTGATAGTATAGGTAGGTGATGACCCCATTATCTCTGATATCAACCTCAAAGTTATTCATGAGGTTGATAAGTAGTTATATCAACCTCATAAATACTAAACTTCACCAATGGTGATGTTATATACCTTAGACCTCGGTGTTTAAGCGATATATATTTAATAATTATACCATGAGCTCGAGTTGTATATGAGCTCATAGCCAACGAGGCGCGAAGCGCCAAGTTGGCTATTATTTCATATGCGGCGAGAGCGAATGGTATAATTGTTTTATAATATAGCAAAACATTTTAAGATAATAATGCAAAATTGTTGATATGTTGTGGTAATAAATTATAATGTAATTGAAAGCAACGAACAACATATACTTCCGTCATGCGTATAATGTTGTCACGTAAGAAAGGTTTCTCGCTGAATTGAAAACAGCTTCAGAATTTTCTCTGAGAGCCAAAAATTCGTTGAGATGGTTGAACAAAGGAAAAAAGTTTCTTTGAAAAGCCAAAAGGTGGGTCAGTTTTTAATTGTATCACGGTTGTGAATATTTGGGCTTTTAAGAGAAAAAACAGCGAAAAAAAATCTCGCTTTGTTGTTTTTCGATGTTTGTCACCTAAACATAACTAAGTTTTCATTCATAATGCTTTATTACTTTAAAAATTATCTTTACTAATAGTAATCATAATAATTGTAATAAATATGTGTTGCTGGCTAACTTGTATCGTATTTATTTTGTCTGACAAAACGTTATTATCAACTGTTGACAATTCAGTCGGGTTTTTCAAAGCCTTAAGACGATTTTTAAAGTGGATTTTGCATCATAACTTAGTAAATTTTGCATTTGGTTAATGTATTTTCCGTTGAATATTAGCCTTATTCCTCTCAGTTCAGATTTTTCGCTACTGTGCGTTAAAGAAACAGTCGGTGTCATCTGCAGCAGGTTAAGAAAATCACGCCGCCATTTTGTATTTTATCACTACTAGTTGTATATGAGCTGATAGCTTGCTAGTATAAGAACCAATCAGATTGCAGAATAGCTCATCACGGTGGATGGCTATATTATAAACTATGGATATATCAAACCTCGGGCTTGGCCCTCGGGTTGATATATCGCTTAAACACCTCGGTCAGGGGAGGCCAACAGTAAATTTGGCGCTCCATCGTCAGTGGCGCTAGGATTTGGTTTGCAGTGACGTACCAGGTTTGTGTCATGGGGGGGGGGGGGGGGGGGGGGGGGGGGAGGGGAGGGGAAGAAAAAATGTAACATGATTAGATCGAAGCGGCACAAGTATTGTAGGGGGGTTCGGGGGGAATGCTCCCCGGCAAATTTTGGATTCCTAGGGTCTCTGAAACACTATTTTAGTACATTCTGAGGCGAGTTTTCAGATAATTAAAAGTGTCATGTCGATATTAAAATGACCGTGAAAAGGTGGTAAGTGAGGACGTTCTTTCAAACGGAAGTGCAATGGCGACATGAAAAAAGTGAAGAAAATTGCACATCTTTCTGCGATTAATTTGTTAATCACATTACATGTCAACTCACGTGATCATGAAACAAACATCCCCCCACAAGTTTCTCAACGGATTTCAACTTTTCACGAGAACGGTATTGTGGACCATTGGCTACGCGTCGCCACTGTTTGTTTGGACGGGAGGGGGGGAATAGGTTAGTGACAACACATTTTTAGGTGGGTCCGGGGTATGCCTCCCCGGAAAATTTTTGAATTTTGGGTTTCTGAAACGGTATTTCCTGCATTTGAGGCCACGAGGCGTTTTATTGTCGCGGCCATCGATATAGCAATGGGGGCATCGATATGGCAAGTGCGACCCGCCGACTGAAGAGAGAGTTCATTGTCTCCGAGACTCTTTTATACAATCCAAAAACCTTGTTTTAACTAGTATTGTTTCTCTCTTCAACTCTTCAAATTCTGATAAACGTTTTTGCGTAATTACGTGCAGTTTTTGGCGCCCTCTTCAAGTTTTTGGCGCCCTCTAAAAATCTTCACAGGGGGGGTATATAACCTTACCTTGACCCTAATTACCTTAAATCTAACCCTATTTAAATGATCGTTGCCGAATTAATAGCCTGCGGCGTCGCATCCGGCCTTTTGATACAGAGCAAGGTTTATCCGGATAGAGTAATTGGCCTGCGGGGCGTAGAGAGTGTGTATGTTGCGCCGAGTGTAAAACTTAAGGTCGTAAGGTTCAGTTCGTTATAAAAGTGTACTTTATCGGGTTTCAAAAGGCCGGATGCGACGCAGTCTACCGAATTCAATAAATGATCGTTGCCGAAATGAATTAATATTTATTTTTGCCGAACGATGTTCTTTGTCACTATGTTATTATTTTCTGACGTTTCGGCTTCCTGTACGGAAGCCATCTTCAGAGACGTGAAAATGGTGACGGTTATTAAAAATTAACTTATGTTGCGTCAGCTGCATGATGACGTGCCTGTCCTCGCGTGTTCTCGTGATGCGCGCGCTTCTGATTCTTCAGAATTCTCGAATACGTTTTCGGAAACTCGCGACAAACGTTAATGGTGTTAGTGTTAAGATTAGTGTATCAGCTTTCAAGAAAAGATCTGTTAAAATAATTAGTTTCGAAATCCAAACACTTTGCATTTTCCCAATCCACATTGTGCTTGGTTTCCTTGTGCTGCTGCACTTATTCGCTGCTGTGCTTGTACGTAATTTGTGTTCTTTAATTCGAGTCGATAGATTACGTCCAGTTTCTCCAATGTAGGTGGCTGGATAGTCAGCGCATTTCATTGATAATAATAATAATAATAATAATAATAATAATAATAATAATAATAATAATAATAATAATAATAATAATAATAATAATAATAATAATGACGTATTAGGAGCATTATACAATAGTCAATGCTCTTACAACAATATATATATTCTTAAAGTTTCTTTTAAAACTAATTACAGTTTCATTATAAGTTAAAGCGGAAGCCTACTACATATATTAAACACTATGAACAATAACTATTAATTTTAAAAAAGAAAAGTCTTAACTGCAGACTTAAAACTACTTGACATTTCAAAGCTTCTAATTTCCTGTGGTAATGAATTCCACAGTTTTGGTGCTGCAACAGAGAATGCTCTGTCTCCATGAGTCACCGTTTTAGACAGCTCGTGATAGACAGCTCCTTTCCTGCATTCCGGTGGTGTTAGATCTTTCACTTTCGTTAAGATATAGTTCGTAAGGTGTTGGTTGGTTTCAAGGTTTGTGTGCAACGTGGATGTTGGAGGGTTCTCGTAAGTGTTTCAGATGTTTCTTTGATAGTAAATTATTATATGGTCGAGCTCGTTTTCTATAAGGTATGGTTGCGATGGTTGGTTGGTTGTCCTCTTCTGCACCAGGTGGCGTAGCTACTTTAACTGGTCGGTCAAGCAAACGACCAGCGACCACTGTATTCAAAACTTCGCTCTACCAAAAATCCACAAGTACCATATTCCAATAATAATAACAATAACACTTTATTTAAACAGGGTAACTAGAGTTACATAAGTAATTTTCATCTATGCCCTAAAACAGTGGTATATAATATAAGAAAAATAAATAAATAAAAATTAACTATATACTACTTAATAGGATACTAATATTATTATAAGTTATTTATAATTTTAAAATAAATTTATATCTTATCTAAAGTTTGTTCTTATGATAGTTTTTCTTTCAAATTTGAAAAAGCCATCTTTAAATAATTGTTTCGGAATTATGACAGAGAAGAGGCATTTCTAATCTCGATGTTGAGAGCGTTCCATTCTGAAGATGCTAAAAAGGCAAACGTGCGCTTCAGATTATTATTAGCAGAGCCCCTCGTATTTACACTATATGAATAAAGTTAAAAGGTCTAATTAAGTTGGTGATATAAGAGGGAGCTATATTATCAAAAGCTTTATAAATAGTAACTGCACGAAAATATTTAATTCTATCATAAATTGGGAGCCAGCCCAGTTGTAAAAATAATGATGGGGTGCTTTGCTATCAGTTTCAAGTATTAATCTTGATTCTTGCAGCTCTTTTTTGGAGACGATGACGGCGATGTATCCTATCCAGATTTTGTTGGAATGTGTTACCCCAAACCACACAGCAGTAGTCCATTAATGAAAGCAGAATCAAACAGTTACAAAAAGCAATACGGGCTTGTCTAATGCGTCTGAGAATGCCAAGTCTCTGAGAAATCTTTCTATACATAGAGAATCTACATGTATAGTCCAGCTTAGGTTTTGATCAATATCACCAAGCAATTTCTCAGTTGTGACAGCACCTATACGAGATCCATTTACAGTGACACCAATGTCTGCTTCCAGTGTGGAAATGTTCCTTGAGGATGCTATGACCATCGCCTTTGTCTTTTTTTCGTTTAAAACCATTTTGTTCATCTCACCCCATTGGATAATTGGCTGAGTTTAATTTCAACACTCTGTAAAGGATCTATCAGAAACATATTGGGTGGCATCATCCGCATAAAGATCGATTTGTGTTTCAGAGAGATGTAAGAGGAAGATCATTCATATGTAAAATGAAGAATAAGGGGCCAAAAAGATCATTCATATGTAAAATGAAGAATAAGGGGTGTTTAACAAATGCAGTATCCCGAGGGCACTTGGCTTTAATAAATTCTTTCAGCTTTTTAAAATCGGGGTTGATTGGAGGTAATTTCAATTTCACTCTTTTTGCTCTTCACCTATCTATAATGAACTCTCCAAATACCTTGCAAACATCCTCAAACCCTAACTTGACCGTGTAATCAACACCAGTGGCGTAACTACTATGGGTTCGGACCGGGCGGACCCGGGGGCCCCCAACCCCAATGGCCCAAATGGGGGCCCCCAGCTCTCAGGCTGTAGAGAAAAAACAAATTGCTAGGGGGCCTCTGAGAAACGAAAACTGAACGCATGCACGCAACAACAAAATATCCATTTGATGGTGTGATATGCTTCTTCTTCTCCTTCACGTGCCACGTGGGGACGTGTACGACATTTGGCGTTTTAAACCGTAAGAAAATCGAACATTTTACGTAAACATAAACTCCACGATTCATCTATAAATGTAAATTAAATATTTATAGTAAAACCGTACTAATTTCTAAACAAATTGTAAATTTTGATGTTATAATGTCGTTTTCTGACCATCAGAACTCTGTAAAATCTTCCCCCAAAGTCCAGGAAATGGCATTTCAGAGACTCTATAGATTTAAAAATTTTGGACCCACCTAGAAAGCTCACGCCTACAGCGCTCGAAGTTTGGGGGCCTTCACAAATTTTGAACCGGGGGCCCCTGATATAACGTTACGCCACTGATCAACACTGAAGAATTTGTTAATCAGGATCAAACGTGAAACTATGGAAGAAATTAACCAAGAACTAGTATCTTTCGACGTAAAGTCATTTTTTACAAGCATCCCTCTTCAACTAGCGATAGAATACACCAACGAAGCATTTAGCCACCTACGACGGACTTCCAATCCCTAGAGAAGAAATTAGTATCGATGTCTAAAGTCGACATATTTCCAATATAATGCAGCATTTTTCCAACAACGTCACGACTGTAATGGCTTCTCCGGTATCAGTAGTCGTTTCAGAGATTGTCATGTAACGCATCGACGAGCGAGCGATGTCAACCCACCTAAATCTATACCACCATTTGGTTCCGCTACGTTGATGACCTGACAAGTGTGGATTGAAACACCAAAAGAATGATTTCCTTGATCATCTACTAACAAGCAGAATTCCCATATCTAATTCACGATAGAAGCTGAGAAAGACGGAAAGCTTTCCTTTCTTGATTGCGTGGTTGTAAGAAACGGCAATAAAATCGGCACAGATGTATACAGAAAACCAACTAACACAGACCGCCTTCTAGATGATTCATCCTACCATCCATCTTCTCATAAGTCTACTACTGTAACTATTTTGGTGAAAAGAGCCCGTGTGCAGTTCGGCAGAAGCTTGCCATCAAGAGCCAGCCTCAACATCTAAAACAAGTTTTTAAGAAAAATAACTACAAGGATGCATTTGTTCAACGTTTGCTTGACCGACCAGTTAAAGTAGCTACACCACCTGGTGCGGAAGAGGACAACCAATCAACCATTACCTTATATCAAAGGCAGGGATTATTTTAAGGAATTTTTATCACTGCACAAAGAGCTGAAAAAGGCATAAAATCTAACTTCAGTAGCACGTTAAGCAGCGATGGAGTACTGAGTAGCTCGGTAGCTCGTCAGTAATCAACTAGTCATACTGTCATAGTATACATAAGCGGCCCTTCTGTTCCCAATTTTTAATGAGTTAATCCCTTTCGCACAGCATACATTCGCGTTTTCAAAATAACAATGGTCAAACAGTAGCACAGGGGCTCAGAGCCACAGACGCATCGACCTGAGAGAAGCCTCAAGAATGTTATGTGGTGTTGGCTGGCTAGAACACTAGCGTTTTGTTTATTAGGGCGGTAGGGCCTGCTATAGTAGCTATTGTATCTTGAAAGTTGAAATGCCAGATATGGTAGAAACTTATAGTTTTAGTTAGCTTCTAGTCTGCAAGGGCATAAGGCTGTTAGTTTACGGTACGCTTAACGTTATGAGAAGATAGTGGACCAGAGTCCTTTAACTTATCGTCTTATTTGTGTATTTGCTAATTTAAATTTTGATATTAAATAGTATATGTTGGAATGTAGTATGTACTGTGCCTTTGAACATAATTTCTGATGTAATCCTTTCACGAATAACACCCATTCTTAAAGTGCCTATGCAGCCCTTTCGTTTTTTAGTTATGTGTATAGAGGATCAAAAAATAGCTGATAAATTATTTTACAGTTTTTTATTTGGAATTTTCGTTTAGAAGATATTTTGCATCCAAATTAAGAAATGTAAGCAAATTCCGATTAAAAACCAAAAACGTATTTCTGCCAATTCTGGAGTCTGGAAACTAGGTTGTGACGTCATTTAAGAGATGAGTCCTGAGGATCTTCCCAGCGTCGTAATCAAACGAGCTCGATTCCCAGATTATACTATAAAATTTAACGATGCTTATAAAAGGTGTAGAAATGACCTTAACAAACTAATTCACTCTACTAAAGAGCAATATTTTAAAACAAAATTAAGCAAAGCTAAAAATAGCAAAGAAAGCTGGCAAGCTATTAATGAATTGTTAAATAAGAAATCCAAGACCACGCAAGTCAAACAATTGAACGCTAATGATCAAATTTTAACTGGAGATAAAGATATTGCTAATGGATTTAATAAATATTTTTCAACAATTGGCTCTAAATTAGCTGATAATATTAAAGACAGTGATATTGATCCATTGAGCTTTGTGACTCCTGTTGAAAACTCGTTCTATTTCAGAAATGTGACCAGTCTGGAATTAATGAACACTTTAAGCCAGTTAAAAACTAAAAAATCATCAGGTATTGATGGTATCAGTGTGAAGCTATTAAAAGACGCTGGTGAAACTATTACTGAGTCGCTATTGCGCATTTATAATCTGTCACTTCAGACAGCAATCTTCCCTGAGGACTGGAAATTAGCTAAAGTTTCGCCAATCTTCAAGGAAGGAGATAAAACTGATTGTGGTAACTATCGACCAATTTCGGTAATCTCTGTTGTCGCTAAACTTTTTGAGAAATTGGTATGCAAACAGCTAAGATTATTTATGACTGAAAATAATATCCTCGTTGAACAGCAGTCTGGTTTCCGGTTACAACATTCTACCGAAACTACGTTGCTTAGTTCTACGAATGAATGGCTATACAACATGGATAAAGGTATGATTAGCGGTGTCCTGTTTTTAGATCTCAAAAAAGCATTCGATACTGTTAATCATGAGATCCTTATCTCAAAACTTGAATTTTATGGTATAAGAGGGAACACTCTCGAATGGTTTAAGTCCTATATCGGGAACAGAAAACAAATTTGTGTAATAAACGGCAGATCATCCGATACAGGGGAAATTGGTTGTGGAGTACCACAAGGATCTAACCTTGGTCCCATCCTTTTTTCTCCTGTATATAAATGATTTACCGAATTGTTTGGAAAAAACTGAGGCGACTTTATTCGCAGATGATACGAATCTCACTTGTAAAGGTAATAATTCCTATGAGATACAAAATAAACTTAATAATGATCTCGATAATGTTCACCAGTGGCTTATGGCAAATAAACTCACACTCAATAAAACTAAAACCGAATTTATGATTATTGGCTCCAAATATCATCTGGCCTCAATTAACGAAAGCCCTGAAATAAGCATAGGGGGTGATAAAATCAAACAAGTCCCCCATAAGAAATCACTTGGTGTAACTCTTGATGAACAGCTGAAGTGGGGAAAACACAATGAAGTACAATGTAAGAAAATTTCGAAAAACATTGCTTTACTTCGAAGGGCAAAATCTTTTGTTCCCCAAAAAATTCTAATAAATATGTATAATGCTTTAGTGTTGCCTCACTTCACATATTGCTCAACTGTCTGGAACGATGGTTGTATTACTCATATTAATAAACTTTCAAAACTACAAAGGAGAGCGGCGCGTGTTATAACTGGTGATACTTACAATGTTCGTTCCACTGAAATTTTAGAAAAACTTGGTTGGATGTCAATTCACGAGATTCTAGGAAATCGTCAAACTTTGATGACATTTAGAGCATTGACATCGAAATTACCAAATTATCTTGTTGACTTATTTAATACTTGTGATAATGAAAATTACAATTTACGAAGTAATGGCACTAAACTTACTTTGGCAAAACCAAATACTAATTACCTTAAAAGAAGTTACTCATATAGGGCTGCAATTTCGTGGAACGAACTGTCCAATGAAGTAACTGACAATTATCAAAGTCTATCTATCTCGTCATTCAAACGACGACTTAAGAATCTTTCATAATTGAATAGCTGACGACTTGTAATATAATTGTGTATATTGACTTACATTTGTATTTTTATTTTAGTATTGTTTATTGATATATTTGTATAGTTAGGTTTATGATGTATTTATTTTTAACTATAATAGCACGGCCCTTTGAAAAACAGTTTTACTGAATAGGCTACCGTGTATAAAGAAATTTAATTAAAGATTAAAGATTAATTAAAGATTAAAGTTTATATTGAACTATTCAATAATGTCAGACAGATACGCAGTGTATGGATGTTCTAATGAAGCGAATTTGAAAGAAAAATATCTGTCCATCGTATCCTTACTTAAACGATACCTTACTTGAACGATACCTTACTTGAACGATACCTTACTTAAACGATACGCGGACAGTAAAGATGATCGAATATCGCATAGAGAACTTGCAGTGTGTTTAATACAGTGTTTACAAGTTCCCCAAGGCAAAACACAACATTCGTCTCTTAAATGACGTCACAATGTGGCTCGTTCCAGGCCTTTCTAATTTGCGGCTTTTGATATAAATAGCAATGTTTAAATAGTGATATCTTCTAAACGAAAAGTCCAAATAAAAAACGATAAATTAACTTATCAGCTATTTTTTCATCCTCTATACAGATAACTAAAAAACGAAAGGGCTGCATAGGCACTTTAAATATTAAAGAAAAATTTATCACTGCACAAAATTGCGTTTATCACTGCACAAATCTCATTTATCAATGCACAAATTGGTTATCACTGCACGTTAAAATAATCCCTGATCAAAGGAACATCTGAAACACTTGCGAACCAATGCCATACAACATCCACGTTGCACACAAACCAACCACTACACCTTACGAACTATGTTAAACGGGAACTATAGTCAAAAAACAAATTACTAGTCTTAAATAAAAGGCCTTTTAGTATTATGTTTAGAAATGTTAATAGTTTTACAGTATCTGCTCTTGTACTCAAGAAATAACGTTTTCATTCTCGTATTTTATGCGTTTGCTCGACGGCTCAAGCTCGATGTACAGCGGTGGTTTTCTTTTTAATTGACGTCATTGAGTGCTTGTCTTTTGTTCCTTGCACTCAATGACGTCAACATTGAAAATAACTTACCGAAAAACAAACAAACAAACATACTGACATAGACATTACCGCTTCGCTATTCCAACCGAAAGGGCTCGATGTTGCATTCAGTTTCACAACTGGTCCCGGTTTGGTCTTAAAAATGTATACATTTCAATACTCGAAATTTTACTTCACCATAAATCCTTAGAACATGTATATAGGTAGTTTAATCGAATGAAATACCAAATATTACTTGTAATATACGCAAGATATAGAACTCGTGACTAGACTCTCGGCAATGGCACTCTCCTCCGCATTGGCTTCTTGCGCTTTTAAGGTGGGCTATTCGCTTGTATTAGGCTCACAGGGTGTTTTGGGGACGCGTGGAGAGAATGGAGAACTCTAAAAAAAGCGCAAGAAGCCTCTGCGGAGGAGAGTGCGCGTGGCAACGGGGTCGCCCGTCGGCCGTCAGAGATATCGCTTGTTGCTCACGTGTGGCAAGGCAACATTTTTCTGCCGAGTGGGTCGGAAAAGCCGAAACATTAGGCTTGGTATCCTTGGGGCTAGGGTTACGTGCGCCAAAAGGGGCTGAAACTGCTCTCTATTGTTGGAGCCAAAATAGCTCCGCTCTGCAAGCTGAATCGACACTTTTTTGGAGCCATAATGCCTCCGAATAGGAGCCAAATGGACCCGTTGATTTTCCAAAATGGCCCCACGATTTTCTGAAATGGTTGGTCAAAAGTTGAAACAGCCCCTGCTTCTTCCAGAACGGCCCTTCATTGGGGAAAATTTTGAAAAGTACTTCAAAAGTGGTTCGGTGTTTGCGCCATTTATCACACAAACTGCGGAAATTATGGAAATAGAAGCATTGTGTAATGCGGTCGTGGGTTACTGCTGTGTTTGTAACCAAATTCTTCATCTAATTATACCAAATGATTTCGACTTTCGAAGTTAAATGGAAAATCTGACTGTTTCTGAAAATCTACCGACTGTGACTGAAAATCTGCCGACTGGTTTCGATATTCTCTAGAGAAATATACCCTCCCCCCAACCTCGGCGAAAATGGCCCTGGGATCGGCTGGTCCATTCTATAATGCGATTGGCTTGAAATGAACAACTCTGAAGAGCATTGAATATTTATCAACAATTATTCAGGTCAACAAAGTAGACAAAGGCAATGGAACAATGACCACAAAAATTATCATATCCAAACACCAAGAAATTCTGGGTCCCAGGGCATATGTGGCGGCACAGGTAACGAAAATTTTACTCGAAAAAAATACACGAATTTTAAAATTGCCTAAAGTTTTTAAAAATGCCATAAAATTGTTGGGGCAGGGCAACCTCGTTCCCAGGGCATTTTTCCTCCACGGTGGAAGGTCGGCGAAAATGGCCCTGGGATCGGCTGGTCATATGACAACGAGGTTTAATGGGGTAAAACCGCTGCTTGATTGCGGTTTCGATATGGGACTGGATTGCTGGGGGTCCTGGGGCATGCCCCCACGGAAACGTTTTGAAATTAGGATCTCTGAAATAGGATTTCCTGACTTCTGAGAGTAATTTCCAGAAAGTTTTAACGGATCTAAACTGGCAAGAAATCGCCAGAGCAAATTATTGGCCTCACCCCCTAATTCCAGCCGGAAGGCCTTGGAAAATCCACGTGACTAGAACAAGCTTTTGTCCTCCGATGCGCATACGTTTATACAGAATGGGAAGTGCACAGGAAACTGGAAACATCTACACGCAGGCTAGCCTTGATGTTGCATTTTTTCAAATTGCAACTGCTCCCGGTTTGGTGAGCAGTCATATTTACATGGATAACATCAAGGGAATCGAGGTATATAATTCTCAAAATGTCCGCTAACCCCAAAACAACTTAGTTCCTAACCCTAACCCCCCGCCTTAAGTGTTTTCGAACGATTATATTTATATACCTCGATTCACCTCGCGATTCGATCACCCAGTCCTTAATGTTGACTGCTGACCAACAAGATTTCATGCTCATCGCCAAACGTATGGCATAAATATTTTGAATCTGTCTATTAAATAATAATTCAGCAGTTGGGAGTAAAAGCATGGCTGAGGGTCCTAATAAAATATTAAAGGTACATATTATACAAGTTTCTTTATTCCCAGAAGAGCATAAAAGGTATTCTGGAATTTTATATTTTAATTTTACTCAAAAAATTGTATTCATAGAACTAGTGAACTACTAACAAATACATATATAATTATTTATTATAGATCCTTTGTATACATGGATACAGGTACTTTAATAGTGATGAAACACACAAATAGTGTTTACATAGCCGCAAACGTGAGATGTCGAGAGAGTACTTTCAAATTCTCCCATTTAATAAGTGTTTGCATCAGGTTATTATAGTAAGGACAAAATGTCCATTTGCTATATTTTTTTATAAGATAAGACTAAGAAATGCCCTGTAACATATTAACTGTGTTTGCATAATAATATATACATAAACATGTTATCTGACCAATTGATCACAGCTGTGTGTGTAAGATTATCAATAGTATGCTGTGAAAAACATTGAAATGGTATATTGTGTTGGTCAGCAGTCACATTGATCAACTGGATAACAAACATCAAGGGAATTGACATATACAGTATAATCATCTTAAGACAGGGGTTAGGGTTAGAAAACTCATTAGGGTGGGGGGTTAGGATCTAAGTTGTTTTGGTGTTAGCAGTTATTTGCATGAATAAGTGAGAAAATTCTGACGATTATATACATCGATTCCCTTGATGTTATAGCAAACCCCAAACAAATATTGTCTGTTTATCTTAGCAGGAAGCAGTTTGTTTGTTGCGTGTCATGTGACCATATATCAATTATCAATCAAAATATGCTAAACGTATGTGAAAAATAGAACTACCTGTATATACAGGTTTTGTCTATCTAACAATATCTTTCATTTCCAGACAGAGTGGTAAAATTTTTAGAGAAAAAACTGGATCATTTAGGAAAGCTTTGAAAAAGCTAACACTTGAATTTGGTAAGCTTTGTCTTGACTTGGGGAGGCCAATGTTGATAGTAGAAATATTGTAAGGGTTCTTAACCTGTAACAAACCAACTTTTTATGCAGCTCCTTCAAGTGGAACCCTTACGAAAAAATAGGAATTCCTATAGGAAAATTACATTTCCTATAGGAATTGGGCCATAATCTATACAAATTCCTATAGGATTTGGGCCAAAATCTAGGCCGCGGAACCGGGGGGGCACTGGGGGCAGATGCCCCCCACTTTTTAAAAAATTGATGAATGTGCCCTTTTTCTGAAAGAAATTTTTTTGTAAAGGAAAATAATACCTCCAGCTGTTATTTCATAATCAGATTTCAACATTCAATTGTATGCAGGTGACAAAATAAATTTTTAAACAACTATCACTTTTGACTTTATATTGTACAAGTAATATGGATATAAGTGTAAGGATAAGTATATCAGAACACTAAAAAATGGTAGAAAGGTTTGCTCATGGTAACCATGCAAAGCAACCTTGTACCTACAGCTTATTAATTACCCATCAATTGCCAGACATTGGGTAATGATGATGTAAGATGTGACATAGCTAACTTACACTATATATGTTAGTAAGACGTTAACTTATAAATGTTATATATAAGACGTTACACTGTGTATTATGTTGTAAGACGTTACACTATATATGTTGTAAGACGACACTATACTGCAAGGGCCGCGGAACCGGGGGGGCACTGGGGGCAGATGCCCCCCCACTTTTTAAAAAATTGATGAATGTGCCCTTTTTCTGAAAGAAAAATGCCCTTCCGGATGTAATTTTATAAATGTGCCGGTTAAAGTTTACATACTGGGAAGAATTAATGTGCCCTTTTCGCAGAAGCATGAGTATGACATTGCTATTTGCTGCCTTGGGCAACGGCAGTCACTCTTTTCTACCCAAGGGGTGACGTAAAAGAATTATTAATGAAATATATATGATATAATGTAATTTTCCAGAACATTTGCGCTACTGTATACTGTTTTAAAGTTCAACTGTTTCTAATTTATAAACAAAATAAAGCAAATGGAAGGTACATTTTAAATTATACAAATATTTTTAAAATAACCAAGGTGCCCCCTGCTGGTCCGAGTATGCTCTTGTTTAGTAAAATAACCTGGCACAAGCCAGCTAAAAGGTACACGGCTGTCTAACAGGAATGGGTAACTTTGGTCAGTCTGGAGAAAACTGATATTTGAGATTTTATTTTGATAATATTTCGAGATTGTACAAACCTGCTGTCAGAACAATAATTACAAGAAGAAATTGTCTTTTTTAAAATATTCAAGTCAATAATTTGACAGCCAACTGTCTTTTTCTTGTTTCTGTAAAAATAAACAAAATTATATGTATTATTAATACTAGTATTGCAATTATACCAATTTGTAGATTTACATAAGCTAGCAAGATGAATTAAATCGTTATTTTAATTATAACTCACCTCCATATTCTGTCATAATCTTTTTTGTAGCTGGTGCTGAGTTGCTCTCGTCAAATTCTAGCTTTCGTTTAAAGTGCCCCTAACCTCAAATTTTTGTATTGTCTTATTTGGAATAACTTTTAAAATGATAAAGTAACTTCTTTTGAAGATTTTCGTTTCTTCGCTTTCTTTTTATTTGGAGATATATCAGTTTGTTTGATATGCAAATGTCCGGAATTTACGTCACACATGCATAATGACTTATTGGAGAAATGTGTATATCTCTTCATTCTCGAACGAAATCCTTTAAAATCGAGAGGTTTGGTATTGTGGGAGAAACGTACACACGTGTTATTCACACTTTAGTGTTTTTATTTGATGAACGCAAATATATATAACATTCTCTGATAACTCATTATGCATGCATGTGACGTAAATTCCGGACATTTGCATATCAAACAAACTGATATATCTCAAAAAGAAAGCGAAGAAACGAGAATCTTCAAAAGAAGTTACTTTATCATCTTAAAAGTTCTTCCAAATAAGACAATAAAAAAAGTTGAGGTTAGGGGCACTTTAACTTTTCGTGCCAGACCAATGTTCATTTGTCTAAATTTCTCGGTTTGTTTTCTTATATTTAACAAATAATTTCTTTCTTATATTTGTTTTATTTGCAAATTTTCCGTTGCTCCTGACTTCTTTCCTTATGTGTTCACTTTCTTCATTGTTCTTAACTGCTTTAAGAGTTTCTATTGGCAGGAGTGTTGCTCCACCAGCCAAAAATCCGAGTAGCACAAAGAGCAACGGCGTTTTTTATAGCGATCTTTTTCGTCACTAACGAACGTTATGCACGGAATATACCACTCCGCGTTTTTCGAATGCCTGTTAGTCATGAATGCATTATTTGGAAAACCAAAATTCCTTTTTGAATAAGTTTTATAATTGAAAATAGTGTGAAGACTCGGGAAAAAACATCGAAAAAACCACAGCCATTAATCAGTGTTCACAGTAACACACTCACAAGAAGTTTAAACTGCGTAGAATTACGCTTCCGAAAGTCTTCGGTCCTTATGCCTGTCAAAACTACCAAAGGCTCTGCTGCATTGAATGCAAATATTGTGATCCATGGTTATTTATCTTGTTGTCAGACTTTAACAGGTTGGTCCAGGACTCCAGGTGTATACAAATTAGTCTTGTTATCAATTTTATTTAAAAAAAATTTCAACCGACAGTGCAGGTAAATTTTTTCGGGAAAATTTGTCTCGGAAATCACGGGAAATGCCCTCATAGGGCTTTGAAAATTCAAAATTGTAGAGTCCTGAGTACGAGTCGTGACGTCAGATCACGCGAGTTCGCTGATCTTTGTTTTTGTCGATATCTTTGTGTTGTGAACCGTTCACTGTGATAAATAAAACGTTTAAAACACTACATTGGCGACGAGGTAAACTGATCAACGTTGGCAAAGGGATAGCGACATCTCGTGCGACTACGAAGCGAGCTGATTTAAACCGAAAACAGTTATGCCGACGTTTGGAAAAGTCGACGAATATAATGAAACCGAGGAATGGCGTCATTACGTAGAACGTGTAAACCACTTATTCGAAGCCAACGAAATCACGGATGGAGACAAAAAGCGATCTATTTTCTTGGTTAGCGTTGGAGCAAAAACATACAAGCTCATCAGAAGCCTAGTTTCGCCTGCAGATCCGAAGGAAAAGAGCTATGAAGACCTGGCAAAGCTAGTACAAGAACACTACAAGCCGAAGCCTTCCGTGATAGTTGAACGTTTTCGCTTCAATACCCGCAGCCAGCAACAAGATGAGACCATTCCAGTGTTTTTAGCTGAGTTACGACACCTCTCTGAAAATTGTGAATTCGGAGCATCTTTAGAAGAAATGTTGCGCGACCGTTTAGTTTGTGGGTCGAGTAACGACAAGATTCAACGTCGCCTGTTGGCTGAGCCAAAATTGACTTTAAAGAGAGCAATTGACTTGGCAACAGCCTTCGAAACATCCGAGAAAGATGCTATGGATTTGCATAAAAATAATTCCTAAGGAAATTCGGTGAACCAGTTAGGAGGTTCAAGGGACCTTCCCAAGGAGCACGAAAAAGACAACCCAGTCAAGTGTAGTCGATGTGATGGGAACCACAACCCCAGAGAATGCCGCTTTAAAGAAGCTAAGTGCCATGCATGTGGGAAAATTGGTCATATCTCCAGGGCCTGTCGCAGTAAAGAACAGGGGAAGAAAACACCGGGTGAACAACAGTGGAGACGTAGGCCATACAAGCCTCAAGCAAACCACCATCTCGAAGGTGAAGAAAAGGAAATGGGAGGAAGGGAAAGCGAAGATTTATATGAACTGTTTACATTTGATAACAGACACCCATCACCATACAAAGTGAACATGGACATCAATGGGACACCCCTAGATATGGAAGTCGACACAGGAGCATCCCTGTCAGTGATGAGTGAGGAAGCATACAGGAATTACCTATGCATGGCTCAGGTCTAATTCTGTGAAGGTTTGACCACCAGCAAGCTTTGTGTAGAGATCATCCAACTTGGGAATGGGGTATGCATCAAGCTTGGACACTTTGTTGACTGTGAGTTTATAATCACCACATACTCTCACAGTTCCATCTGATTTGACTACTGGCACGATGGGAGTGGCCCACTCCGAATATTGGACCGGTTGGATTGTCCCAGCTTTCTCTAGCCTGTCTAGATCCTGTTCGATCTTCTCTCTGAGGGCATATGGCACTGGTCTAGCTTTGTGGAATATCGGCGTGGCAGTCTGGTCAACATGGATCTTTGCTGTAGTCCCTTTCAGAGTGCCAAGGCTTTCTTCAAATAGCTGGGGATATTTTCTTATCACCCCATCCAGCTGCTGACTCCTGGGGTTAGTTGTTTGATCATATGCCACTTCAATTTAATCTTCTCCAACCAATTTCTTCCAAGGAGAGCTGGGCCTTTCCCTTCCACCACCAGCATGGGCAATTTGTATTCCCTGCCGTCATAGGATACCATGACATCTACAGACCCTTTGGGTTTCACCTTTTCCCCAGTATATGTGTGTAGCACCACCTCGGTTTTTGCTAGTGGGGGTTGTCCCCTCTTGTTGCCCAGAGCTCAAGGAAATTCTTAACGATTAACACACACAAGGGCCTTTACAGTTACCATCGTCTCCCATACGGCGTTGCATCAGCACCAGGGATTTTCCAGAGGACGATGGAGGGTTTGTTGCAAGGAGTTCCTTGTGTTGGAGTCCTACTAGACAATATTCTCATCACTGGAGCAACAGACGAAGAGCATCTACGTAACCTCGAGAAAGTCTTGAAATGCCTGTCTGATGCGGGTTTGCGACTTAAAGTCGGGAAGTGCCAATTTATGAAGTCGTCACTTGAATGTCTGGAACACCGAGTGGATAAAGAAGGTTTCCACCCAGTTGAAGCCAAGGTCAGAGCCATCAAATAAGCTCCAGCTCCAACAAACACAACCGAGTTGAAATCCTTTCTAGGAATTATTAACTTTTATGGAAAGTTTCTCCCAAACCTATCATCTACCCTGGAACCTCTCCACGAGCTCCTCCGTAAGGAAACGCGATGGACATGGAGCAGCCGTCAGCAAAAGGCGTACCAGACAGCCAAAGATCTACTGCAGTCGTTATGGGTGTTGGTGCACTACGACCCAGCGAAGAAATTAGTGGTGTCTTGTGACGCATCCCCGTATGGTGTCGGAGCAGTGCTGGCACGTGATGAATGATGGTTCAGAGAAACCAATTGCATACGCATCACAGACACTCCAAGGCAGAGAGAAATTATTCGCAGCTAGAAGTTCCACCAATTCCTGTACGGTCGACACTTCACTATTTTCACCGACCACAAACCACTACTGGGACTACTAAGCCCTGAAAAAGCTACACCGCTTATGGCATCGAGTAGGATGCAAAGATGGTCATTGACGCTCTTAGCTTATGAGTACGAGTTAGTCTACCGACCTGGTATCGAGAACGGTAACGCAGATACCTTGAGCCGTTTGCCTCTCCCAGAGGCACCACAGTCGACACCAGTGCCTGGTGGCATCATACACTTAATGGAGAACCTGAATGCTAGCCCTGTAGATGCAGCCAAAGTGAAGCAGTGGACAGCTCGCGATCCGGTGCTTTCTCAAGTAATGCATTTTGTTCTCCAGGGATGGCCTTCAACAGTGGAGGATACCAAGCTACAGCCCTATTTCACACGAAAGAATGAACTGAGCGTCGATGCCGGATGTCTACTAGTTCTCGGGTACTCATACCAAACCAAGGAAGAGAAGAAGTAATGAACATTATACATGATAGTCATCCGGGCATTGTAAGAATGAAGAGCATAGCACGAAATCACGTCTGGTGGCCGAAAATGGATTCAGCACTCGAGGAAAGAGTAAAAAGCTGCCAAGTTTGCCAAGCACACAGGAAAACACCGGCACCGGCACCGCTACATCCCCGGGAATGGCCCAGTCGCCCATGGGCCCGAGTCCACATCGATTATGCTGGCCCTTTTATGGGGGAAATGTTTCTCCTTGTCATAGATGCTCATTCCAAGTGGCTAGACATCCATTGTGTCAATTCTGCAACGACGGAAGCAACCATCGAGAAGCTCAGAGCTACTTTCGCGACTCATGGTCTGCCAGAAATGCTAGTGTCGGACAATGGTTCTGTCTTCACTAGTGATGATTTCAAGATTTTCATACAGAGAAATGGTTTGCGACATGTAACCTCCCTCTTCAAATGGTTTGGTGGAAAGGGCTGTGCAGACTTTTAAACAAGGAATGAAGAAACAAGGGAGAGGGAGTATCGAGACAAAACTCTCTCGGTTCCTGTTGAGTTATCGTGTAACTCCGCAGGCAACTACAGGCGAATCTCCCACACAGCTGCGATGGGTCCGCACCCTGAGAACACATCTTGACCTTTTAAGGCCAAACGTTGCGATGAAAGTCAACATGGCACAGTCAAGACAGAAAGTTCAACACGATCAGCACAGTCGATCACGACCATTATCTGTTGGTGACGATGTTCAAGCACGGAACTATTCTGGTAATCGGAAATGGCTTCCGGGAACCATTGTTGAAGAAACTGGCCCAGTATCCACCAGAATTGCCTTGGAAAACGGCACCATCGTGCGGAGACACCACGATCAGCTTATAGCCCGTGCAACGCAACCCACAGTACCGGTAATACCACCACCTATACAACCGGAGTCACAAAGCGAGAATACCACCCAGATTAATGGAACAGTACCCTTATTCCCAGAAGACTCCGCACCCACAAGACGTTATCCAGCAAGAGAGCATAAAGCCCCAGAACGCTACGAATAATGACATTGTCAGTGATAGACCTTGTTTAACTCGGACTGAGAACGTTTGAATTTATATTACCATAAATATGTTTAAAACTAGGAGGGAGGAATGTAGAGTCCTGAGTACGAGTCGTGACGTCAGATCACGCGAGTTCGCTGTTCTTTGTTTTTGTCGATATCTTTGTGTTGTGAACCGTTCACTGTGATAAATAAAACGTTTAAAACACTAGAAACATTTTCTGGGGGGTGCCCCCATACCCACCTACATTGGTCGCGGCTAAAGTCACGACTCTACACCATATAATGCTTGATAATTCTAATCTAACTGCACCCCCAAAATCTCCATTGCTCCCCCCAAAATTTTGATCCTAGCTACACCACTGGTAGACAGTGTAGACACTAATATACCTTAGCAACAGTAAATGCTAAATATTACTATCCAGTGCAAAATCCTTTCTTTTCTTGATTGTTTATTTTCTGCTATTTAGCACTAATGAATTAGAACTGTTTAATACATGTAGGTATAATAACTGCACTCTACCATACAGCAAAATAATATTAAAGTTTATGATTGACATTGTTCAATAAAACATGTTCCTGTATTTCTTACCCAAAATGCAAGTAGTCTAATAACCCAAGACCAAGTGCTAAAAAACTACAATGCCCATCGGTAGTGTAGCACCGTGCCCATGTATGCACTCAATGCATCAGATAAACAATGAACTATACCAGTACTGTGTGTATAGTTTCACCACAAGAAATATGTTTGTTCAGTTTTTAATGGTTAATATATCTGCACCAGTCCACCAAGTCATGTGTAAAGTAATGATTTTCTTTCTTCTGAAATCATTATAGCAATCACTTCCAACTAATGTAAATACCAATATTAATTGCTTTACTATTGTATATCTGTGCCACGATGGACATTACGCCCATCCCAAACGTATGACGCATGTACGCATCGCGTACCTATTTTTGTTTATAATCCCAAGTGGGGATTTTTCCAATGATTTTCGCGGGTTTGTTCCCAGTCCCTTTATCTCAGAAGGGGTGGAGTGTCCCTTTAAGTTTGAATATTTTAAAGTAAATAAGTATAATCAGTTGTTTTTAGTTTATATAATATACTGTATGTACAGTATTTATTTCAATATTTTTTGCGTCCTTCAAGATAAAACAATGTTTAATATGAATTATTGAAAAACTCTGAATAAGTTTATAAATTACACTTTATAAATTCTAAAATTACACAATTTTGTCTTTTGTAGTGTACATTACTGCTCCTAATAAAATCCCTAATACAGAAGAGGAAGGTAAGATTAGATTTTGAACAATAACGTTTTTTGGTGACTGACGTTTCGACGGCTTCAGAAGATGACCAACTCTGAAGATTGACTGTGAAGATGACCGCCGCTGAGGCCGTCGAAACGTCAGTCACCAACAACCTGACTACACAAAGAAAACTACAACCTGGACTACACAAAGAAAACCTTCACAATAGCATGACAATAACATGGTCTTAGTCTATTGTGCAGGATTTATATTCACGCTATTAATAAAAATCTGGTGTGAAGGCACCGTACGGCCACCTCACGAGCCGGCAAAGCACACTACAAATTTGGAGGGCCGCAGTCCCCAGGGAATCTCTTGAGCCGTGAATACCTTACACCATTCCTCTAATGAGCTGCCATGGGCCTGGCAGTTCTGCGAGACGCCAAGGCCTGGCCCTCCTGTAGTTCGCCAAGGCCTGGCCTTTCCATGTGGCCCGCGCCAATAATCGGTACTGCCAGGTTAGGTCTTTTGTGGTGTTTCTTGCGCGGCCGAGAAAACCCTCAGCCCCCGGGGGACTACAAGTCACACTACCGAAGTAGTGGAGGATGATCTAACGAGACCGGAATAACGAATTCACTTACCGCCTAGTCTCCCAGACAAACTTGGAAACCGCGACCAAAAGCCGACGACAGGACCGTAACGTCACGAAAAGCTTAAGATAAAGAGAACAAACAAAACAAACCAAACACACACAATGCACACAACGGACACGAAACGTACATAAAGGACACGCACGACGGAAGCCATAAGGCAAGTATGCAGTACAAGGACAATTAAGTGACAACATATACATGCACTAGTTATAAAACAAGTATCACCCGGCAAGGCTGGCAAGCCATGGAAAGATGCTAGCCAAGACACGTATCGTCTGTGCTTGTAGCTCTTCGGTAGCGCTGCTGAAGGGTCCATCCGCGGTATATAAACCGCGAGCGGTTTCCCAGTCGCCACTCACTGTTAAACAAGTGCCGGGGGGGACCGCATCCCCGACTGTGGCCAACCCTGCGCGTACCCCACCAGGGAACCTCCGTTCCTGGCAGAGTTCCGAGCCCTGCTATCAACTGCGATAGGGAACCTCTTCCCAAGCAGATGCATCAATCTGCCACCAGTGTACCACCATGCGAGGGGCCATAGCTACCTAGCAGCTCCATATGGCCATTGACTGCCCAGCGAAACTCATCCCATGCACTCATGCAGACGCAACAGACTGCTATCCAGCGCCAGGGAACCACGTCCCTCGCTGATGCGATAGCCAGCATTCAATCTACCGAGGGAAATCCCGTGTCCCCCAGCAGATGCAACAACTAGCCAGCCGCGTGCGAGGGGAACCTTGTCGCCCTGCAGCTGTATCCCGCTATTGGCTGCCCAAGGAAAGTCATCCCAGGGAACCGCATCCAAGGGAAATCCCCTGTTCCCCAGCAGATGAAATAACCTGCCAGTAGCGTGCGAGGGGAACCTTGTCGCCGTGCAGCTCCATCCGGCTATTGGCTGCCCATGGAAACTCATCCCATGCAGACGTAATAGCCTAATATCTGACGATGGAACCGCGTCCCTCGCCGAAGCAATAGCCACCAAACAATCTACCGAGGGAGTGCCCCTCCATCGGTAAATTCAATAACGTGCAACCAGGTTACAGCTAGTCTAAAAGCTGGACTCAACCTACCGAGGGAACCTCGTCCCGGAAAGCATAAAAACTGGTAACAGGATACACACAATAACAAGGAGTCACCCTGCGATAATCTTCCATCACGTAAATAAGTGAATGGCAGAAGGAACTGTAACAACTCGCCGAGGTTACCTAGACCCCCAACAGACGTCCAACAGTAGCCCGACGGCTGTGACCCAGTAACCCCAAAAGTAACCTGGGCGGGGGAGGGAGAACTTGAGTCGACGAGGCGATGAGTTACACTGGGCCAAAACCCTCGAGGTTAGCTAGCTAGGAGCGGCACCCTATTGCGTCATACAGGTAAGCTGACTAATGATTGGCTGTTGAGAAACCAACCCCTGAGGCCCAGACTCCAAACGCGCTACACCATCTGTTTTAATATTATTTATTTCATAAATCAAATTGTGAAGGATTTCTTTTCAAAGTGTTTCTATCACTCAATGACGTCAAAAATTAATGTGAGCAACCGCATTCGCCCGCAATCAGAACAAAAATGGCGACTTTCAATTTACAAAAATACGATAAACCAAGCCAAATTTCTCTAAAACTAAAAAGATAAGGCGACAAAGAACTTTCATTTAAAGTGCCTATGCAACGAAATTTCCAATTTGGAAATAATAAGTTTTAGTACGAACAATTAAATGGAAGTATGTTTATTTAGCGTTTGAAGACTGCTTTTCCCTCTAAAAATTGAGACATCATTAAAATAGTTGACATACTTGCACAACTAATGACATCACTCGACCCAGACTCCAAATTGTGATTGCTTTCTAAGCTCTTACCGCAATGGCGTGTATATTTGAATGAGAACAAAGGGATTTTAAAAATGTATTTAAAGTCGTTCGCTGATTTTGAACGTTATCTCGGCCAATATTTATTCGATTTCAATCCTGAAATCAGATTTGGAATTATCGAGTCTAAATACATAACATACGTGTCTTTATATTACGAGAACGTGCATACCCTTCGTAAAAACGGTTTATGTACTTATATTATTTTTGTATATTATTGTCGTATATTATTTTGAACGTTATCTCTATGAATATTTAACCGTTTTCAATTCTGAAAACCGATTTGGAATTAGCGAATCTAAATACATATATGTTACGCAAACGTGTATACCCTTCGTAAAAACCTCTTTATGTGTTCGTCAGATCACAAATCGCCAATGGCGGATATTGCGTTCTAACCCTAACCAAACCCTAACCCTAACCGTTAAAAATCAAGACAAAAAATGAAAGAATAAAAAATTAAAAGAAAACTCACAAGAAGGATGTCTGTTGTGGGATTTGAACTCGCCATATTCGGCATCGCAAATCTGGTACAATACTCCTCTCTATATGTGTGATACAATATCCTGGTACAATACTCCTCTCTGTATAATATGTGTGATACAATATCTTGGTACAATACTCCTCTCTGTATAATATGCGTGATACAATATCCTGATACAATACTCCTCTATATTAAAAATACATATAAATACAAACTGCATACACTGAATTCCATTTGATCTACAACCATACTGATTATTACCCTAACAAATTATATTATTTTTCATATAATATATTTCCTTGCAGATCAGTATGGTTGGTGGTTTTCCACTGAAGAGAACACGTATGATGCATTAACTAAATCCCATTTTTGTAAAGGATACGAGGCGACTATAAACTACATACAGGATGTCTTTCGAGATCAGGTGACTACATTTGGATTACAATTAATTAATTGATAAAAGAGCAGAACGTTTAGAGAAGCAAAGTGCAACAAATTATTAATGCAATAATTCATAAAGGCAAGTCATGACCGTATCGTGTTTAAGATCTACGACGGCAACCTAGGACGGCAACCTACAACGGCAACCTACGACGGCAACCTACGACGGCAACCTACGACGGCGACACAGTCTTCCCTTTCATAAACGGTCTTTGCCATCCCGAACGGTCTTTGCCATCCTAAACAATGATGCCAACCCCCCTGAATCCTAACCTCCCTGAATTTTTTACTAATAACTGTTTTAAGCTGCGGCAGTGTAGCGAAAAATTCCAGGGGTTAGGATTCAGGGGGGTTGGGGATGGCAAATACCGTTTACGAAAGGGAAAACTGCGATGGCGACGGCAGTGAAAGCAATATAAATTTTAGTATTTGAATGAAACCACGGTCGATTGACTAGCGTATTTGACACTCAAAGCTTGTTTTATGATCTCCAAAACGCTTCAATATTTCTAAAACGATTGTAGTGTCTGTGTTTAAGTCAGTCTTAAGAAACAGCTCTCATCTCTCCACGAGTTACCGTCGTCCCAAAGAGAACGAGGACAGCGTTGAGATTACTCTTGGGAATAAAAATTATTCATTCTTTTTGTTTCGCATTTTGATTCTTTTTTGAACGACGTTGCCGTCCTAGGTGTTGCTGTTGTAGATCTTAAGGTCCCTATTATGTGATAAAGACGCTCTTGCTGTTTGCCATAAATTTCTCTCTGGTTTTTACGGCTTATACAATGTTGATTTTCAAAATTATTACGCCAATGAACGTATAAAATGGGTCGTCTTTTACGTAGTTTAATAAACTCGCAGCACGTGTTTTGTCGTATCTAAAATTCGGCTATCGCAAATCTAATAAACCACTGCTGCTCATTTATTAAATTGTACACCAGTACATATGCATATAAAAAGAAATAAATCCTTTCAACATGTAGTTTAATCGAGTGAAATGCCAAATATTACTTGTAATATACCCAGAATCTTATCCCGGTATTACCACCACTATATATACAGAACTCGTGACTAGGCTCTCGGCAACGGCCTCCGCGTAGCTCAGTGGTCAGAGCACACTGCACTAGCATCGCAGGGTCGAGGGTTCAATTCCAACCAGAAGGCTTGAAGTTGCATTTTTCGCAACTGGTTCCGGTTTGATCTTACAATGTATATATTCCAACACTCGAAACATGTGTATATAAATGCAGGATAGTCATGTAATGTTGATACTCGTTTATTGACTATAATACATCCATTCGCTAATATAACCCATTCTATTAATTTTACATGCACACAATTACCGTGAATACTACAGACATGATGGAACGACGTCATGTACCTGTGATGTTGAGAGTGGACAGGCGGGACATAAATAATCTGGCAAAGTAATTGCTCTGAATCACCATGATCAGTATTATGCGTATAAAACAAAAGTTAATTACTTTATAAATTAGAATTTTAATTAATTTTTTTAATACAATTATTTTAATTAGAATTTAAATTTAAATTTAAATTTAAATTTTAATTAGAATTTTAATTAGAATTTCAAAAAATTTTGAAATTAAAAAAAATTTATTTGCATATTATGTTTATTGCATATAATGTTGTAAAACAAAATTCTTGTTTTCCATAATATTTACATACCAATGTTGAGCAAAATATTTATGCAATGGTGAGGAAAATTCCTTCTCTTACCCTCTAAAAGAAACCATATATGTTAAAAGGAAATGTGTTGAAATTTAGGCTAAACGATAAAGTTTAAATCAACATTCTAATGGCAAATTAAGTGAGCAAGAAAAAGTGCCACAAAGTCAATTGCCAATAGTCAAAAGACTTACACTAAAGAATCTCCTCTGAAAATTTTAATAGTTTTACTTTATTAAAAGTTTACCTTTTTTCCATTTTAAGGGTCCATTTGATGGTGAGTGTCCCCGTGCTCCCTGTTGGAAATATGAAGTATACATATATATTTCGATGTTAGTCGTGACGTTGTATTACGTTTCTACGGTGGCTCAAGATTTATTTGTTTTCGCGACTTTTTATTTTTTCGCCACTTTTTTGCGACTTTTCAGATTCACGAGAAGGAACATAGCCCTTTATAGGTGTTTTCGAAAGGAATATAACCATGCTTCTATTATTTTGTATTTGTATATTACAAATAGTCACTGTTAAGGCTATTTTACCACAATATTCTCCTGTGAATCAAGCGATAGGACGCAATGAAGCAACCGTGAACTACTTTAGGCTTGGTTTTACTGCAGCAGAAAGTTTAGGTTTTCTCGTCAGTATTCACGGAGTTCGACGTAGTCTACGGCAGCTAAGAAGAATACTACAAAGCCATGGTTGTAGAAGAAGGGTGAACCCCACCAATATGAATGTTGTTGTTCAGGCTGTGGAACAAGAATTGAGAGATGTATCAGAGATTAATTAAAGCTTATCATTTTGTTGTTGCGAGAGACGTCGTACGCCGAGTGCTAAATACACTCGACCCAGAAGGAGTAGAGGGAAAGGTCTGACGCCATGTTGGTTGTTGTTGAACCTTGATCCACTGTTCCTGACGTGAGAGTAGCTAAAAAAGTCCCGAAAAAATAAAAAGTAGCGAAAAAAGTCGCGGAAATAAAAAAAGATGTTTATATCATTTCTGAGCCACCGTACGTTTCTATTTATAGTGCACAACATTTTCTACAACTTGTAGCATGGTTGTTCAGCCATAGTTTTTCTCATATTTTTGAAAAGTAGTTTGAAAATCAAGGTTATGTAAATATAAAATAAACGTTTTCGATCAACTCTATTCATCAGGTATCAATTTACATCCAGTCACAGAGAATGTTTAAATTCCACGCGTTTTGTTGACGTGTTTTTTGAAAATACGCCCGCTCAATTTAAGCCCTTATCAATAACACTTGTGACATACATACGAGCTGCGTTCATTATTTATGGCTGGGGTTGGTACCGAAGATAAATGGGTTGGGTAAGTCAAATCTTTGGTGGTAAAAGGTTGGGTAAAATTTTTTTGTTGCATTATAAATATCGGGTAACAAATTTTAAAACAAAAGAAATAAAATAATATAAATCAGTGTTTAATTTGTATGGTTACATTAATAATAGTGATACAATATAAAACATAGAGATTGCTTGTTCAAAGACATTGTTAGGTTTGACCTCTTGTTAAATAATATTTTAGATAGACATATTTTCATGTTTATATACAGTAACACAAACTTGAATTTCTTTAGAATATTGTAATGATCTCATACTATATGAACCAATATTTAACACTATAGATATCAGATAAATATCTAAAGCTTATGTTTGGGTAGAAGAAAATTCAGTGTTTGAACAATAAATAATGAACGCTCCCTAATCTACCTAATTAATAGTTTGATATATTTTCCCCGTTTTTGCTTTGTTTAAGAAGAACAATTATATTGTAGAGACATTGTCAATGGCGTCCCGTTGTGTTTGCTAAAACTCTCCGTCGGTCCACACGGATACGTAATTATTTGAAAACGAAACATCCGTATTGACGGTGCAGGACATTGGCAACAAAAATTAAGTTTGTCTAATACGAAAGAACTCGTAAAATTATAGAGTAACACCTTTTATAACTTTTCCGTATTTTACTTCGTTTTTGAAATATTTCAGTTTGTTTGATATGTAAATGAGATGGTTTCTGACGTCAGGTGCAGGGGAACGAATTTTCACTCATTAAAAAAGTCTTATATCTCAGTGATTGCTAAGTTTACAACGTTCATTATCACGAGGAGTTATTATAAGCACATTTTCAAGTAAATTTGTGGAACAAACTTGAAAATGTAACTAATATTTTAATGAGCGAAAATTATCTACCCTCTCATTTACATATCAAACAAACTGAAATATTCAAAAACGAAGTAAAATACGGGAAAGTTGTAAAGATGTCCTTTAATTGTAAAACAAATGACGAAAATGATAGAGTAACATTTGCTGTTTCATATATAGGTCTTTCAGCCACGTAATTTTATTCTCAATATTTATTTCTAGGTATATTTTCTTTTAGTCAAGGAGCCTCCTTTACCTCGCTTTTGTGCGCTATGAACGGTCAAGAAGGTATTTCGTTTGCCGACTGAATATACACGAAGTAATAGTGTCGACTGCGCATAAATATGACACGTGCTGAGTCGGACCTAAAACGTATTTAATAATAATAATAATAATAATAATGACGTATTAGGAGCATTATACAATAGTCTCAATGCTCTTACAACAATATATATATTCTTAAAGTTACTTTTAAAATTAATTACAGTTTCATTATAAGATATAGCCTACTACATGCATATATTAACACTATGAACAATAACTATTAATTTTAAAAAAGAAAAGTCTTAACTGCAGACTTAAAACTACTTAACATTTCAAAGCTTCTAATTTCCTGTGGTAATGAATTCCACAGTTTTGGTGCTGCAACCGAGAATGCTCTGTCTCCATGAGTCACCGTTTTGGATTTTGGCTCGAGTAGCAGATTTCGGTCAGATGATCTCAAAGTACGAGTAGGTTTATATTTAGTTAGCAAATCAGTAATATAAACAGGCGCCTGGCCATGCAAAGCCTTGAAAGTAATTATTAGTATCTTAAAAACAATCCTTGATTTCACCGGCAACCAGTGAAAATTACGAAGCACAGGGGAGATATGCTCCGATTTTTTAACCCCTTCAACAAGTCTAGCAGCTATATATTTCATACATAACATAGCTTATTGTACAAAATATAGCTTATTTACATAATTTACATAGTTTACTATGGGTGATTAAGCCTTATGTTATGTATGAAATAAGTTTAGGCACGACGCTGAACGTGTCATATTTATGCGCAGTCGAAACTACAATTTTGTGTATACCTGTCGCGTCAGCAATTATAGTGGTAAACAAAACAGTTCATCGTGCAGGTTAATCAAGACTAAATTTAAAATAAATACTTGTCCTGTGCAGTTATGGTTGAAGTATTTATTTTGAAACTCACTGCACAGGTCAAGTATTTATTTTGAAACTCACTGCACAGGTCAAGTATTTATTTTCAAATTAGTTCTGATTACCCATGTGCACTGTGTTCTATCGAAAAAGTTTATATGTTCCTAAGTTAAAGGGACACTTCACCCCAAAACCAGTGTTGCTTAAATGAAAGTTCTTTGTCGCCTTACACGAGAATGATTATTAGTTTTCTTCTAATAGTTTTAAAATGATTACAAGAAAACTAATTCCCATTCTCATGTAAGGCTACAAAGAACTTTCATTTAAGAAACAATTTAGAAAATGAAGATGAAAATGTTGAAAATAGGTTAAGAAAACTCAATTTACAATAATAAAAGCGTTGTTTATTTTTGTAAAACATGTTCTGGTTGAGCCTGTAGCAAACAATTTAAATGAAAAAACAACAAAAAAGTAGCAAAAATTAAGAGAGAGAGCTCTGTTTTCACCATAGTTCATCTTAATAATGTACCTGTTTTTGTTGTCCTTTAGGTTCCGTAATTAACTTCAAATTTGCAATAATGGTTGCTGGATTCAGGTCGCGATCTTCACAACATGATGTATTTTATGAAAATCTCATTCAATGTCCATCTCTTCATGTTTTTGGCGAAACTGATCAAGTTATCCCGAAAGGTACGTTTTTTATTATTTTTTCATTCCTTTCATTCAAATAAAAGACTTAAAGGTTAGGACACATGAGGCGACAAATCGCGGGGGGACATGTTGCGGGGACATTTCCCCTGTTCAGGACACACGAGGGGACATGTCAGAGAAGGAAAATAAAAATAAAATAACGTTCTTTGATTGGTTTATTTTAATTTTGTCGCAGGGACTAGTTGCTGTTTACACGATGGGAGATGTTGCGAGCACAAAATTTCGCGACAATATTGCGCATGGTGTATACGACGCGATTTGTTCCTGCAATATACATGTATGCCCGCGACAAGTGCCCGCGATTTGTTCCTGCAATATACATGTATGCCCGCGACAAGTGCCCGCGATTTGTCGCCTCGTGTGTCCGAACCACTTAGTGTCGACATGTCATAATTATTAAATCACTCACTAATCAGTAATTTCGTAACTTTCTTTAAACTAGAAAACAGTGTTAAATTATTGCAATATTTTGACGATCCAGTCGAGCTGTGTCATGCTGGAGGTAGGTAACAATTAATTATTTTATGTTAACTTTCTTTCAACTTAATTTAACTTAGCATTCACGAGTGTAGTGGGACGATGGTAATTTAAATTTACAAATCATTACATACATTTTTGTAGTGATTGAAATTACAACCTTGTTTACCTAAATCGGACTTGGAAATCCAGTTTAGTTTTCGACTTGCCTGTAACTTTCTTCACCAGCCCCAGGGGTGATCAGCACTGAACTTCTTCTAATAATTGCGTTCGACGAAGGAGAACGCATTGTAATCTTGCATGTTATGGGTTACCCTGTGCTTTACAGCTAAAATAAATCAAGACAACAATTTTACCCTTTTTGAATAAATTACCGTTTTAGAAATTGGAATAAATTATGGCATCAGTACTGGGACTGACACAGGAGCAGTGGATACGATGTTGCCTGTAGAAGTGTTCAGGATTAGGCATGCCAGCAGAATGATGCTAGAAATTTCTATAGCATGGAGGATCAAATAAATAGAATGTAGAATATAAACCACGTATAAAGGCGATCATATAGCCTTGTAATATTACTAAATATAACATACGGAAATCATATGGCGCGTTTATAATGTCAAAATTAAATATGACCATTTGAAAACAATACATCTAATTCGAACAACATTTACTCGAAACGAGCAAGCCTCGCGAAGTTATAAATTTTCATTCAAGCGACACTTTTGCAAAATCGAACTTCACGTTTGTAATAATTCTGAATTGAACGATTTACAGGTATCTGGCGGTCAAATTTCAAATCGAACAAACGACCTTCTAATATTAAAATAACATACGGAAATCATGCAGGATGTCACCGTTGTCAAAAACATTGAGGTTATAGTGTCTCCTTGAATTAAGACGCTGTAATATATTTATTAGCTTCTTTTATTTTCATAATTCGTTACAGCATAATTTTATGTTTATAAACCAATCTTCATTCACCATTTGCTGGTTCACATGCGTCGTCACCATTTGCTGGTCCACATGCGTCGAACGCACTTACATAATCTTTGATTACTCCTAGTAATAATAATGGTTAACCAAGCGATCATTTCCTTTATTCTCCTTACCTCTATACGCCAAAGATAAACTGACATGTTTTTAAAACAACGTCTCCCAACTACAGTATAGTACTATACAAATGTTTAGTTTAGTTTAGGCTAGAAGCCCAATTGATAGTCTTTTGCTACCATACATTTGTTACCACGTACCGAAAGTGTTACCATTTGTTGGTATTATTGTAAAGGCAGCACTTTCTCCTCAATTCTTTTTAAGACCCTGAGTGGTGGTCCAACTCATAGACATGTGTGGTAACTGCACTAGACCACAACAGCTGGTTAGCAAGTGCGGTAATAATGCAAGTTACTAATGTTTGGAGATCAATAAGGATCGGATTTGTATGCTTTGTATGCTGATATAACTGGGGCTTAAAGTCGTCGTTACAGTATACGGAGTGAACTATTATTAGTAAGCTTACAATCTATTCCTAGATAATAATAATTTCTGAGAATAGTAAAGGCATTTCAATTTTACTTGATCAAATTATCAAACATTGTTGGACAACATTTATCCAACTTTGTTGGACCGTTTCTCACTCCATTTTTTTGGAATGGAGTTTGTTTTCGATCAAATATTTTGCGAACATTATTGGGTGGTGTCTTGGCCTGGGAGCAACCTTAAATATTGATCGTTTTCAGTACTCAATCATCAAAGATACGAATGATTAAGGGCATGGCGGCCATATTCTTATACCTGAAGGCTGGTTCAGTTGGCAATAAAAAATAAGTATCTTTTCGATCAAAGTATGTAACTTAAACAGCCTGAATATAGTAGTTTGAGGTTGTAAAAATGCTCGTAAAGCGTATTAATTACACTGTCAAAGTTGCTAACCTGAATCATTGTCCGCCATCTTGGATGTTTTTCGATATGCGTGTGACGTCACAATCAGGGTAAAGGGAAATTTTTATCTAGGCATCCTCGTTTGAAACTCGTTTTTTGTGAATGTCTTCCTTTTTCAATTCAACCACACCATTTTAAAAAGCATTCTTCGAAAACTCGGCCACACACAGAGTAATTTCATCAGGTTTTTTTTAAAGATGGGGTGGGATATACCACACTGCTCTATATGACATAATAAAACGTGTTGTGCTGCGTAGGCAATGTAGAAATACAAATCAAATATCTAAAAAGGTTGGTGTACTGCCGTAGTAGTCTAAGTACTTACACGCTATTTCGCCAGTACACCAAACTTTTTAGATATTTGATCTATATGACATATATTATCATCAAGAAGTCTTACGTTATAATCCACCCAGTACAGTATAAAACAGTTTTAACTGAAGTTGGGAGACACAGGTTCTTATCCTGGTCGTACCACCACTCAGGGTTTTAAAATAATTGAGGGGTAAGTACAGTACTGCCTTTGCAATAATAGGACGCTAGCATCCGATGGCTGTATATCGCATACATCCCGACGTTCGAGGGATTTATCTGACTTATTTCACGATCCAACAAAGTTTTGTCTATTTTTCTGGCCTTGGACAAAGATTTTCCTAGTTTTTTCTTCATTTCTTATCTAATTAGTATTCATAGGGCTTTATGCTATATAACTCTTACGAAAATTTCATATGTATTTGGAATTTCATATGTTAAATGACCGATATTTCACATATGAAATAAAAAATTTCGTATGTGAAATACAGATTTTATATATTAAATTTCCACATATGAAACGTGTTTCATATATGAAATGAAAAATTCCATATGTGAAAATATATTTCACATATGGAATAAAAAATTTCATATGTGAAATGACCTATTTTACATATGAAATAAAAAATTTCATATGTGAAAATGTATTTCACATATGAAATAAAAATTTCATATGTGAAATACAGATTTCATATATTGAATTTTCACATATGAAACATGTTTCATATGTGAATTGTAAAATTCCATATGTGAAAATATATTTCACATATGGAATGAAAAATTTCATGTGTAAAGCAGAATTCATATATTGAAATTTCACATATGAATTATTTCATATGTGAAATATAAGATTTCAGATGTGAAGAGATTATTCACATATGAATTATTTTTCACACATATATAATCCCAGATATCACACAACGTAATCACAACGTTGGTTAAAGCCCGCGGTACATCAAAGAAAACCGACTCAATCATGAAATAAATATAAATATACAAACTTTTCGTGAGAAATGTTCGCGTAAACAGCGTCTAAGAGGTAATTTTCATTCTTTCTTCGCAGGTCATTTTGTTCCAGCTGCAGCACAATATCGACAAATCTATATCGACTTTGTCCAACGATTTCTGTGAATTTATAAGCACTTTTTATAGTATTTCGTGAACATTTTAAAGTATTTTGTGACATTATACATAATTATTGCTTTCCCCTTGACAAAAGGTCGCATAATATATCGGATTTATTGTCAGACCTGTTTCAAAAGTAGAACTTTTCATGTGTCAAATCTAATGTGTTTTTCTCCCAGGCTTCTTTCTCCCAGGCTTTCTTTTCGGCATACCATTACCCTCCGGAAAATTTTGAAATGGCATTTCCAGCATTTTGAGAAAGCAGAATATTTGATTTCGCAGTTCACAAAAAACGATGACATGGTAAAAAATGTTCGGTTGGAGGGGAATATGGCAGTCAGAGTTATATATTTGACAAATAGATTCCATTTTGCCGTTGTCTGTTCCGTTATAGATGCACAGATGACGTCAGAACGTGAGTTGACTGATGTTCTTAGGTTCTGACGTCATCTGTGCATCTATAACTGAACAAACAACGGCAAAATGGAATCTATTTGTTTTATACAATAAAAATTGAAAACAAACCATTCAAAAGTCTTATTGAAGCTCTTTGGCGATTCTGGGGCATAGAAAAGGATAAAAGCAGTCATCTGACGTGATCTGGCGTGAGCTGACGTGACCGGTGCATCTGTCCTCTATTAGTAGAAACTGACCATGGTCTATTACAAATGCTTCATTCTGATTGGCTACTCAACCGTTGTCTATTCGTGATAGACAACGTTTGGGAAACGCGCTCAAAACAATGGCAGAAAACTCTCGTTTTGGGGAGGTTTCACATGAGTTTTTAGATAATTTTTTTGAGAATGCATGATTTGTAATAGTCCACTAATTTGTTTCTACTAAAACAATTAGACAACTCGTCCTCGTTGTCTATGAGCGAATAGTCAACTCAGGCTTCGCCTTCGTTGACTATTCGCTCATAGACAACTCGGACTCGTTGTCTAATTGTTAAATAGATCATGGCCAACAACCAATGAGAATGCGCGTAGTAAACAAGTTATTGTATAAAGAACAATAGACAAAGAATACTAGATAGTTATTGTTTAATATATAAATAATGATAGTTTTAGTCAGTAAGGATGGTTCCATTGGTCCAACGTCGATGATGTCATGACCGCGGTATCCAAGAATAAAGTGAAAATTCTTTTTAACCCCTTGAATTCAATAGAGCCTTCAATTCACAGTATAACGTGAAAAGAATGAAAATTTACCATTCAGTCGTCAAACGAAGAGACCATGGGAAATTATATATATACCGAAAACCAACACACACCGGCAAATATCTTCCATTTGATTAATTTCACCACCCCATATGCCATAAGACGTCCGTTCCTAGAACTTTGGTTTTGAGAGCTCGAGGCATTCCATCTATATATAGTTCCGATTCAAGGGAAAGCATATATTCGACGCATTAAAGGCGAATAACTATCATAATGATTTTCTAAAAACTGTTTAAAACGTACAAACTCTGAGAACAATAGTTCGGTGATGGGAACAGAGGAAAGACGATATTTATTGCATTCTGTGCAATGACTGTGATCAAGAGTGCTTCGGTCAGACTAAACATCAGTTTCGTATAAATAAAGTTGTTATTATTATTATTTAAAAGAACACCAAAAGGCTGTTATCCTTTTCAAAAAAGGAGAATTCTGCTTTGTCGGAGAGCGTGTGCGTAAGCAACCATGAGATTGCGTGGGAAAATTGCAAAATTTTTGTATCACCACTAATCCGCGATACCATCAGAGACTTGAAGAAGCACACCATCTGACCTGAAGGACACATCGTTCGAAACGTCAGCCATTAATATACGTAAGTACTCTTACTTAAGTATTTTTCGACACATTGAAGTTCTCTTATTTCTCTTTTTCATATTATAATAATAATAATAATAAAAGGTTTATTTCAAAAGTACAATCGCACTGAAAAGTGAATTACAGTATTTTAACAAGTATATTATAGGCAGCTAAGTATAAGATAGTATTATTTACAATCATTATTATACACTTTAGAGTGGAAAGGGAACAAACTCTTCCTAAACCTGTCGGTTCTGCACTTAAATAATGAAAGGTCGTTAGAATTGCGCAAAACATGGCCATGACAGTTCGCTCTGGTAGGTGGAAGAACGTGGAAGAGGCGTGAGGTTGGTTCAATAATTAAACGTCTAACAGCATAAAATATGGCGTCTATCTGCCAGGGTGGGAGAGCAGATCTTTTTAGGACTTCAGAATAAGATAGATATGGGAAAAGAATCCTGAGTGCACGACGCTGAATTTTTTCAAGTTTATCAGAGAGATAAATAAGGATATTTGTGCTCCAGACCGGGCAACAATATTCTAAGATGGTTCTTATTATAGATATATAGATAATGATTAGGTCACAAAGCAGCACACCTGAGGTACGTAAAGGGCGTAAGATATATAATCTTTTCGACGCTTTTGCGGTAACAGCCTGAATATGGTAATTACATTTTAAGTCATCCTGTATAATTACACCTATTTTAAGTCATCCTGTATAATTACATCCTGTATATTTTTTATAGTGGTCGATATTCTCAAGAGGTTGCGTATTAACATACAAAGGGGAAACCAGCCCTCCAGGGGTGTTGCGTAGAAAAGAGATAGACATCTCTTTACACTTCTTAGGATTAAGCTTCATATTATTAGAGGCGGCCCAGCTGGAGATAATGTTAAGGTCATCCTGGATTGATGGGGGACAATTACGCTGGATGGATTGAGAGATGGTTAGGTCATCTACGTACATCCAGTTGCTTGCTCACAACACAATACCTGCCGTGTTTATAACTTACGTTCAACTGACAACTCTTCTGTTACCAGTACATTTAATCAGTATATTTTGACACACTTGATCTCTTAAAGAAAACAGGTCCCAATTTTCCGAATAGACCTGTGAATTTTCCGAATATTGCAATTTTGTAAGTTGAAGGTACCACGTAATACACTGTAAGTTAAGACACTGTAAGTTAATCAATCAATCAAAAGTCTTTAATATTCTTAAGGATAAAAAGTACATATCCCGAAGACACTGTAAGCTAACAGTGCAGTAACCATCGTGATGTTTTAGGTAAAACATCGCAACTATCGTGATAGTTTAGGTAAGCAACGAGAACATGAGGGAGTGGCTGAAATGTTTTCTCTGTTATGCTATTTCTGCGCAAATTTCAGCAGGGCATGTCCCCCTGCCCCACCTCAAATACGGGCCTAACCCTTTGGTATATTTTCGTCGTAATAAAACATTCGTGATTCCTTAGTATACAGTGCCCTTAAACAAAATACCTCGGCACCAGCCGGAACATTTTCTTGCGGCCGTTCAACACATGCCCTTTTCTTAATCGCACTGCCCCCAAATTCGACGTCCACCAACATCATTTATTGCATTTCTTGCGATAAATTCTACATCTGTGAAACTTGGCGACGCCTTAATTTCAGACAGGTTTGCTGAACATCTTCGTTCCGTGAGAAACAATGTTGACAAACCTGTAGCCCAGACATGAAAGTCTGCCATCCTTCATATCAGGTGGTAACGATAACCGCAAACGGCAAGAGAAGCGTCTCGTTTGTAAACTTGGCACCACACATCCTCTTGGTCTTAACGAACGTTTTTCTTTTAATTTCCTACAAGTTTTTTGTTATTTTAGTTAAGTCGACAAGCAGGTGATCAGTGACCGCATTTTTATGGTGCGGGGGTCCTCCCCCGGAAAATTTTGAAATCTAGAAGCTCGGAAAGACTAATTCTGCAGCGATCATAGTTCAAATGAATCCAAGAGTTGCCTGCTGCCTCTTACGAATTTGTCTTTGCGCATGCGTGAAATAACTACATGTAACTGATGTCTAAAATCGCGAAACTCATGATTCTTGCCTGAGCCCACAATGTGTGTAAGAACTCTATCTGTGACTTTATTGTCCCTTGTTCACAAATACAAAACTCAAAAAGTAACGTGTATGTCCAAACCAAGTACTATTTACAACATGCATGAGCGGAGGTGTTGTATCAAACATACAAGCTCCAGCCAAAGGTGAGAGATTGTATATCTCATACAACACGGCGCGAATGTTATAAATAGCATTGATACGAATACATGTAGACATTCATATTCATCGAAAATCCTAAAGATATTAAATGAAACGAAAAGTTTATGCAAATTGATTGATACCGTATGACGTCACATAGACAAAATAAAATTCACAAATTGAGGAATATCTCTGGAAATAACAAGCGGAATGTTTTGAAACTTTTGCACATGTATGCCAAGGCAATAATGAAGTGCACACCACCGTGCATTGTATGTTGTTGCCATGGAGATCGTTTGGTGTCAGATCTCTTCATTTGTAAAACAAAAATTGTTTATTTCTCCCCTATCAAACAACGCTTACTGCAGTGCATAGATTCAAAGATTCCTACACACGTAGTTATTGTATTCCAGAGGTCTAAATCATCTTATTCTTTAAGAAAGAGACAGAAGTAACATTTTAGTTTTTTTAGTTGGAAGATTCCTGCTTCCTAGTGGTCTCCTTGGCAGCACCATACTTCACACAATGGTATGCACTATAATCATTGGCATACATGCGCAAAGTTCAAAACATTCCACTTGTTATTTGCAGAGATGTTCTTCATTTTGTGAATTTTATTTAGTCTATGTGAGAACATGTCGTCATATGGCATCTATGTTTCAAAAATGTTTCAAAAACCCGAATATCTCTGGAACGAGATGAGGTATTGAGAAACCGTGAAACCCATTCTGTTTCATTTTCAAAATATTTTTAGATAAAATCAAAATTGGAATAGATGAATTTTTCATCTCAGTAGCACGTTAAAGTGCCTTTGACACGAAAATTAAGTTTGCCTTATTTGAAAGAACACTTGAAATAACAGAAGGACATCTTTTGAGGTTTTTCGTTTCCTTTCTTCGTTCTTGAGATATTTTAGTTTGTATAATATGCAAATGACCATGGTGTGACGTACACGTGCATAATGACTTATCGGAGAAGGTTATTTATCTTCGCTAATATAAAACCAAATTTGAATGAAGCATGTGCGTGAGTATTTCCAAAAACATGGAACTTGTAGAATTTCAAGTGATTTTGTGTGATAATAACAAAGGATAATAACAAAGATATATAACCTTCTCCGATAAGTCATTATGCATGTGTCTCAAGAACGAAGCAAGGAAACAAAAAACTACAAAAGATGTTACTCTGTCATTTTAAGTGTTTTTTTTTCTTTCAAATAAAGCAAACTTAATTTTTGTGTCATTATCACTCTGTTTCCATCCATTAGTGAGGGTAGATGTGATTACAGGAGCGATTTAATAATAATAATAATAATAACAATAATAATAATAATAATAATGGTTTTATTGAAGCATATCTACAAAGTAGATCTACATCTTCAATACTATAGTATTAAAATTATTTTTAACAATAAATAAAAACTTTGTGTATAGAAAGCAAGAGGGATGTTTAAAATTTAAATTTAAAATATATGCAGGGTGTTTAAAATTATATTATATTTACAATCTGATCATGCGTAAATGCATAAGCGTTCTCTGGCATTATTGAATGTTTTAACTTGTCTTGTAAAAGATATAAAATCTTTGTCGTCTCTAATTATTACTGGTAACTGATTAAATAATTTCGAAGAGCAGTCTTGAAAGGTTCCAGTTTCCAATGGGATAACTAAATTGGTGCTTTGGCTCGATCGTAATTGGCGGTTAACTATACGCCTTTCGAGCGTTAGGTAGTCAGGGAACGATGGGTCCCACAGTGATTTATGTACCAGACAAAGAAGATGGTGTTCAGTTCTTTCCTTAATAGGAAGCCACTTGAGTTGATGTAACATGTCACTTTCGTTGGTATATTTGTTGAGGACGAAGCTTGCTGCTGCGTTTTGAATCCGCTGCAGTTTTCTTTGTAAATACTGTGGAAGTGGATAACACACTACATCGTTGTAATCAAGTTTGGACAGAACTAAATATTCCACAAGGGATTTGTTTGCAATGGCGTACAGTATGTGTTATCCTCCATTTCGACTACTTGACTCCCGTCGGATGTTGCTGTTATCATGTTATGTTAGTAAAATAATACGAAAGACTGGATGACTATAGCTAGTTGCCAAAACGGCAAAGCTATATCTATATCACCTATTTATTTATTTTGTTAAACAGTCTATATTTGTTGTAAATAAAATCTCAGGGTGCCCACCTGGTGCACGGGCAATTGGTCAACCCTGCATGCTACGCCACTGGCTATTACATACACATTTTGATCTTTTCGGCATTTCAATCCAGATTCCCCACTGGCACTGACTATATCAGTATATTGGACCAAACTCTAATACCAGTTAA